>JARHVA010000753.1:0-5000 GCA_037957365.1 Torreya grandis | reverse complement strand
GCAGGTTTGGGTTATACTAGTGTGCAGGTGGATGATGGGAGAAGTTTCTTACATGGCTAAAGAAAGACGAGCTTCCAATAGCGAAGATTCTACGCCATGAGTTCAAAAGTGTAAAGGTAAAGGAGGTATTGAGATTCCACCTCCTGATTCTTATACTAAATCTTCTGATCCAATTGATAATTTTAAGAAGTTTGGATATATAATATATAGAAGAGAATGCAATCATTTCCATGCACTTTTTGTGGGATGAATAACCACAGTGCTAAGACTTCTTAGAAATGAAATGCTTTGTTTAAGCAGATTGCATGTTTGAGAGACCATTCTCATGTTAATTTGGGAACTGGAAAAAGGGGACCCTCACCTAAGAAGGATTGTTTGCACTTATTGTAATTTGAGTGGACATAGGATTGATAGATGTTTTAAACTTCATTCATCTTCACATTCAAGTAATGTTAAAACTAAGATGATTTACAAACCTCTCACTAAGGTTAATGAAGCTAATTCAATCCATAATGTAGTTGACACCTCTCACTAAGGTTAATGAAGCTAATTCAATCCATAATGTAGTTGACAATACAACCCAGGATAAGGTAAAACCTACAAGTGAAAATCCATTTAAGAGGTTAAAGTCAAAAATCTTTTCAATTTCATATGGAAAATCCCAAATTGATAAAGTATGCAATTGATAATGAATCCATAGAGACAATCAATTTCACTAGGAAGAAAGAATTGGTTAAGTGGATTATCACTACATTCTTTTTACAAAGCATGGTTAAGAATTCACCTAAGGGAATGAACAAGCTTTGATAGATGTAGATTAGAGTTGGTGGGAACACTTCAAGACAGGTTTACCATATGAAGTTTTTCAATTCTCACTTTTTGACAACTCTAAGTTTTTGATCTCTAGAATATACTATATGGGTAGTCTAATAATGTATAAGACATTAACTCATTTGAAATTATTGGGGACAAAGTAGAGTGATGTTGTGAGTTGTTTCCTTACAACATTTGATAGTTAGACTGCTATTTTCAAAATGTATCTATTTTTGGCACATGGATGTATAGATGCATTGAAAGACCCTTTCGGCATGTTTAGATGTTAGGCAAGATACACTTTTGGTTGTTTGCATTTTCTTAGCATATAAGTCCCCATACTAGGGCATTATATTGCAACATGTCCACAACATTTATTTTATGTTGTCGGCATTATAAACTTGTCTTGCAGTTACATTGGGAGTTATTTCAATTTTTTGGCAATTCACTACTTTAAAGGATGTGACATTTGGGCAGGTAGCTTGATATGTTGTAATCACTTTGGCAGTTGCAGATTCACTTACTCATGACTTTGGATTAGGCATTTTTATAGTTTGATTTTGAATCATTATAATGCAATTATTTATATCTCTTGCTATGATTGGGTTCTATTTTCATGGATGCAGTATACCAGTTTGTAGTTTCAAGGGATATTGGACTTTTGGAGACCAAAAGCCTTCCATTAGGGAGGTGTGATCATAAATTGGGTTTTAGTAATGGTTTCCAATTTAAATTTTCAATGATGGCACACTGTAGATCTCTTTGAGAGCTTTTTGGTGCATTTTTTGGAATGTAAATCCGACTTTGGGAGCTCTTATTATGGCCATTTGAAGTTGGTAAAAAATGTCACTTTCTACATGTGGCATGTGTTTCGATGTTGTTTTGACATTCAGACCAGTCAGATGGTCGACACTTGGAAGATTGAAAAGTGTTTTAAAAAAATTGGTTTGATTACAAGCCACATCATCAACATGCCACATCACTATAGTGACTCATCTCTGGCCATGTCACAAGTGATGACTCATTGCCATGTCACATTTTTTGTTGAGTGGAGTTTTAGTGATTAAGCTTAGAGATATCTCATTGACCGAGCCACGTGGTGAGTTCAAAGGAGCCTCAAGCTATGAAGCTTGAGAAAGGTGGTGAGCTCAAGGTCATATTAGTTTGAGGGAGTAGATAGAGCCCTTTGCTGAGTCACGGGGACGTATGGCGGGTCTTGAGGTGAGTGTTTGAAGATAAGCCCAAGCTTGAGCCTGAGAAAAAGGAGCCGTGTGGCTAAAGCCATGAGATAAAATGGGTAGCTAAAGGCTTTTAAATCCTTATCCTATCTATAATCCATGCATGTGGGATAAATGCATGATGGGAATGGTAGACTAAGGCTATTTTAAGCCTTATTTAAACCACTCGACCCACACATGTGGGATTAAGATAAGACTAAAAGTGCTTAAAGGTAGGCTGATGGTTTTGAACCCAGCACCTATTGTGCAAAAGATATAGGCTTTGACCGAATTGTGCTGTGGGGGTCAAAGTGATATCAAAGGCACAAATTTCTATTTGAAAGACATCAAATTTCTGACTGTGTTTTATTTTTAGAAGGCTAAGACTTTGCTAAAGCTTTGGAAAGCTTATGTTAATGGATTTTTATCCATCTTCTAGCCATAATACACAGTATTAATACTCTGATTAGCCAATTTTCATATTAGAAGAGTATATTTTAACCTTAGAGGAGATTTTTAGGACTTTTGAAGCAACTTTTTAGGTGTTAATGAAGACTCACAAAATTTGAAGGTCCCAGACTTGATTCAGTCATGGTAAAGGTGAATTTTTGCATTGAGATATCAGCTTGCAAGAAAGTTGTTTATTGTTTCCAGGTGTTTGAAGTGCCCTTAATGGAAACAGTCCACTCATTTGGTGAACCCAGAGATGTAGGCATCAATTATTGAGCCAAACTCTATTATCATGTTTCATGTTTTGGTAATTGTCATTTGATGCATGATTTTTTTTTAGTTTGCTGATTTGATTTTAATTAGTGAATGAACTCATGCAAGTAATTTAAATTTTAACAATTATAACACAATGATATTTTTTAAAAAAATGGTTAAATGGTGAATGAAAGTACAAGTCACAGACAATTTCAATCCATTTTTGAAAAACTGTGTTTTTCCGCTAACTCCTATCATTTTTACAAGTTCAGTTGAAATATTCAAGAATTTGAAGTGATTTAAAGGGAGATATTAAAGTATCCATAAAAAAACTATTTGCACTTCAATTTAAGTGTAGAGTTTACGGATCATACGTTGACCCATTTTTGTGTAGATCAAAACATGATGTAGATTAATGATGTGACATTTAATGAAATCTACTATTTTTTTGTATTTTTAGGGTGTCATTTAGTTATGATACACACACACACACACACACACACACACACACACACACACACACACACACACACACACACATATACATACATACATACATATATATATATATACATATATATATATATATATAATTAAATACATTATATTAGCTAAGTAATACTAAATATATATGTATTACTTATATATATATATATATATATATATATACATACATACATACATACATACATACATATATATATATATATATATACAATATATATATATATACATACATACATATATCTATATATATAATTAAATACATTATATTAGCTAAGTAATACTAAATTATAATTTTTTTATCTGTATACTCTCTCTCTCTCTCTCTCTCTCTCTCTCTCTCTCTCTCTCTCTCTCTCTCCTCTCTCTCTCTCTCTCATCCTCTCTCTCTCTCTCTCTCTCTCTCTCTCTCTCTCTCTCTCTCTCTCTCTCTCTCTCTCTCTCTCTGTGTGTGTGTGTGTGTGTGTGTGTGTGTGTGTGTGTGTGTGTGTGTGTGTGTGTGTGCGTGTGCGTGCATGCGTGTGTGCGTGTGTGTGTCTATGTGTGTGTGTGTAAAAGATATGCAATACTACCCTTAAGGCATACATAGACCAAATTTGTGTGTTTTTTATTATTTCAACTTGATAGGATGATTTTATACTGGTGTTACCCTTTGCCTTAACTCTCTCAATTAACTTACATTTATGAATGTCTATGACACCTAATGATGCACTGGTGGTTCTATAATGGTATCAATGTATGGATTTGATGTATCATTACTAAATATTATTGATATACATGTTATTTTTCTATTTTACCTCCTTGGGTACATTGTGGTATTGGTTCACTTACTTCCACCTCATTGCAATATCACTTTATGTTGTTGTAATGTGGTACTTATCTTCAAATAAAATCAGTTGAGGCAAATTTTTTTATTTAGAAATATGTTCATCTCTATGTTGTTCCATATTTTTGAATTTGAAGAAAATAATGTTTTACCTTCACTCATATTTTTTTAATGTTATAAATGATCTACTTGTTTTGTTTTGGAAGATTAATCTTGCCAACTTTGAACTAACCCATTTTGTGTTAATATTGACATGATGTGGATTAACAACATTGACATTCAAGTAAATATACTATTTTTTGTATGTTTAGGGTTTCATTAAATTGTGTGAAATATGTATAAAACTCAAGACATTGTATTAGCTAAGTATTACTAAATTCTTATTTTTTAATCTATGGTAGGAAGCATTATAAGTAGCCCAATAAGAAGAATAGTAAATTTATTTTTCATTTATAAAATTAATGAAGAGTCATTTATATATACAAATCACCCCTAAATTTATTATTTAATTGAAAAACCAAATACTCTCTTGTAACTCTATCAAAAGACATACACACATCTCAAATATTCCAGTAATAATCCTAGGGAAGTCCTTAGATCCAAATTTGAAAATAATAAGTTAAAGTTGCATGGTACCAAATATCGCTGATCAAAATATGTAACTAAATTCTACATTGTAAATGATTTTGTACACACATACACATATAATGGATAACTACGTGTAGTTTGAACCCTCTTTATAGTATTGAAATGTAGGAAATGTTCAACCATTTAGTGGGGAGTGGTTATAGTTGTTCAACCAAAATACTAACCCATTTTAAAGGGATTTTTTTTTAATCAAGAATAATTAGGGTTTGTATGAAAGAGATATAAAATAGGTATTATTATGCATGATCAAAGAAGTGTGCACACACATAAAATAATTATAGGCACAT
>JARHVA010000752.1:3880000-3887500 GCA_037957365.1 Torreya grandis | reverse complement strand
GTGGTGCCTCTTTGGTTTAAATTACTTCCATTAAGATTCAATGACCTTGAAAAAGACTTGATATCCATATTAATAAGCATATATCCACTAACTTCTCATTCTAAGACTTAAGATAATAAATGCAAGTAAAAATAGATAAGCTAATTATTTTATGTGTTAGGAATGATATTTATGATTCCTATAGATATGGATCTAAAACTATAAATCAATTGTAACTTCAAGATGATGATATCAATCTAGATTGATATAGTATAATGATAGAAATGTATAGAGTACTCTTTCACCAATCACAATATAATAATAATAATAATAATAATAATAATAATAATAATAATAATAATAATAAACTCATAGCTATATTGATAATGTTGATATTATACGTCGATAAATAGGTAGGAAATGACTATATCAATGGTGATAATATAATATGAAATATAGGGAGCATACATAGCTAAATAAAAGGTAGAATGAAAATAAAATATGAAATAAAATCAAAAGATGTCAAACTAATAGTGATTTAGGTATTACTTAATAGTAAGAAAACATGTCTCATAAATTACCATGATCTGAACCCACCTCTTTCTCAATTCATTCCCTAGGATGTGCATTCAATGAGATTGATTTATAGAAAATTCTTACAAGAGAGATTATAAAAAATATATAAAGATGAAAAAAACAAATGTATACATATTACACACCCAAATATCATTATGTGTCATAAGAAAGTAACATACAATGGTACTTTGAGAAGGATACATAACAACATGAATATCACAAAACAATTATTTGAGTAAATGCTCAAAAAGGAAAATTAAATGTAACATATAAATAGCCTGACTTACTTATCCATTAAATGTATGCATATTAATTCCATAGTCTTTGTTGTGGAAAAACATTGTACAGACATTGTAATGACACAAGGTTTAAAATGGAATAAAATTAATTTATGTGTGTGAAATATAGTTAATAAATCAAATTAAATATAATAATATAATAAAAATATTTTGAAACATAAAAGTTTTGGTAAGATGAGAATGATAAGACTGATACAAAACCAAAATATCTAAGGAATTAGATAATAACAATGTAAAATTGGCAAGATAAAATTCCAATGCTAAAACATAACCAAAAAAATTAGGAAATAGATAACTAATGAATGAAAAGTAGAAACCCACCTATATGGCCTGAAAATTGTGAATAGAAAACTCGAGGTACCAAACATAACTAAGATGAATCCTAGAAAGATAAGGAAATGATTAAAGGAGAATCTCAAAATAACTCAAAAATGTAACTTCTAAGAAATGAAATATTCAAAGAGTAACCTATAAAAACTAAATTTTTTATAATACTAACACGTCTAAAATAAATGAAAAATATGAAATACTAGAGATGGGAGAGATTTATAGAAAAACATATCTATCAAGGGGGAATAATTTAAGGAGGTAAAATAGGGAATCACCAAGGTATATTTATATATGTATATGTATATGTAGGTATATGTATACATACATATCTATACATGTGTGCGTGTGCGTGTGTGTGTGTGTGTGTGTGTGTGTGTGTGTGTGTGTGTGTGTGTGTGTGTGTGTGTGTGTGTGTGTGTGTGTGTGTGTGTGTGTGTGTGTGTGTGTGTGTGTGTGTGTGTGTGTGTGTGTGTGTGTGTGTGTGTGTGTGTGTGTGTGTGTGTGTCTGTGTGTCTGTGTGTGACATCTTACCATAATCTACTAGCATACCATACCCCAATGGACCTTGCCTCTATCATGGAACCAAATATGGATTATAAGCCTTGAATAGGATAAGGGATGTGCCAAATGACATTATCACATATTCTGGTGTGATTTGACAATTGATATGTTATTTTTTTACCTTTTTATTATGATTTTATGGATATTAATTATTTTGTATTTTTTTATTTTTGTCTTGCATATGGATTCAAAACACTAACATTTTTACATAAAAATGACTAAAACAATAAATCTTATACCTATCTTATAAATAAGATAATGTAGATACCAAGATGCCTATATAATCATATAATTACACCATTTAAAATAATGAAAATTTGAAACCAAAGTTGGTGTAAACAAAAATGATATCGAAAATAAATGGAAAGTTATATATGAGCATATATTGATTGTGTTTCCCTAGCCATAAAAAATTTATAAATAATAATGATGCAATGATATATATGTTTAGAATTTCATCATAGGATAAGGTAAAAACTAGATGAGAACATTAAGATATACTAACACTTTTTTCCATAAAATAATATAACTAATTTTAAGTGAAAAACACCATTTTCAATAATTGTCTTATCTTTGTATGGACTAGTTATGGTTAGGATTAAGATCTGTATATAAAGTAGATGGGATTCTCTTAGGAAAGCTTAGTTTATTCCCTAAGGTCTTACAATATAGATCAAAAAATAAAAATATAATAAGCACATATATACATAAGATAAATCCATGACACATATAGAGGACAATAAGAATATGTTAAAACCAAAAGGGTTTGAAAATGTAGAAAGATACCAAGGAAACTATTGACGCAGTGGATTGCACTTGAGGGTAGGACACCTAGCTCCCGCCCTTCCACACACAATAATGGAAACTCCCCTCTCACCTGTGGGACTGGCGAAGCTGGAGGGGAGAGTCTCTAGATAAGGGCTAGCTCCCTCTGATGTATCATTTAGGCCTTGGTTTCTCCTACTGTGCACCGAGCCCATTGAATCAAGCCTTTAAACTTGCTGATTAACCATCCAATTGAACTAGAAGCCACTTGAACTGATGCCACTGAACTGACCAAATTAAACCAAGGCCGATGAACCTTGTGTTGAACTTAAAGCCACTTGAACTAAGTGGTTAAACCAATGCCATTGAACCACCCTTTGAACTAGTTTAATGGTTCAAAGCTGCACACTGATGAACCTATCAGTTGCACTTGAACCGATTGAACTAAGTTTTGAACTAAGGCATTAAACCAGTTCAATGGTTCAAAGACACCAACTTTTCTTGTGATTTTCTTTAGACAAGAGCCTGAAGAAGCCTTGTAAAACCTAGAACTCTCTGAACTGATCCTCCATGTGTCAAAGGACTAACCTGCTAAGTCCGTAGAAATCCAAAACCTATAGAGTCCATAGATTTGGACCTGCAAAGTTTGTAGAAATCCTACAGAGTCTGTAGAAATTTTGTAGAGTCCATAGAAATTATACAAAGTCTATAAAAATGAAAAAAATCATGCAAAATTAAAAAAAATGAAATGGCCTATAATAGCAGGGACAGAAGGGGACCAATTTTTTGGCCTATTGGGAAAAAAATGGTCAACAAATTGGTGACTCCCAGGGGAAGCATGCCTGCTATGCTTAAAGACTAGTTGCCTTGCAGTCCATTGAGCACAGAGTCAGATGCAGCTATGAAGAAAGGTTAGCAACAGCCCCAAAGATCCAAGAATCAAACATGAAGCTTCTTACCCCACACGCGAAGGGAAACACACAAGTCTAAAAAAACACTACATGTATAAATTACACTTATGGAAAATAGGAAAGACAACTGAAAACAAACTACTATGTACAACTAACTAGGTACCTCTGCTTCCCTCCTAGATCAAAAGGAAAACTTCTTAAGTCCCCTTCCTGGTAAGAAGACTTATGGTGGCAGGCAAGTAGCTGAATGAAAAAGAGAGTTGGTGACCTACTCCTCTTGCCTATCACCTGGGTTGGCTAGTATTTGAGTGGATCAAATTCAAACATGCTTCCAACATATACATACTCTGTTTATTCTTGGAAGCTTGTTAAATGTTGGTTCTTCATGCTGGTGCATATCACCAAGAAATTTGTGGCTACTGGCTCATCACCATAAGCCCTTTGATCTGCACATTCCCTCTACAATGCATCATGGTCTAACCTGTTTCCTTCTACTTCATTGAAGACTATGTTAGACTCATCCTCTACTTCCTCTTGGCCTTCTTGATTGCTCATCCCATAGAATCAAAAACTAATTTCTCATCCCACAGAACATCACCTCTCTATTCAAAACTTTCTTCTTTAAGGCTTTCCTTAAGGAAGACAGACCTTTCCTTTTCCTCCTCAAAGATTAGGACCTCTATATGTTCAAAGTATCCTCTTGATCCTCCTCCAACTCAGGCTCTTCAGCGTAGTCATCCTCCTCATCGAAGAAACATGGAATTTCATCAAACAAAGGGGGAGAGAGCTCACCATGCTTATGTTCCTCCTCATATTGTTGGAACATCTGCATATATGCATGCCCTGTGTCTTCTCCATTGATGATGAGGTCCTCATAAGGAGCCTCCATGATGATTCCACCTTAATTTTCTCTCATGATAGCCCCTTGGAAAAATGCAGATTGGATCTTCTACTCCTCACTCACCTCTTGTAGAATAGGTTCTTCCTTGAGAAAGGATGAAGTGGAAAAAACATGTGGAAGAGGAGGCAATCCTTGAGCTAGAATTAAATGATTCTCCTCCTTCCACTTGGTCAGCACTTCATCAATATTAGGTGTGGCCTGATATCTCTCTTAGAAATGTGTAGGTGGGGTGTGTTTAGACATAGAATGTGCCATTAGGTCTGAACCATCCATCACACACTGGCTAATGAATCTCTCTTTAGATTCTAACTCTGTAATTCTCCTAGCTAGATCCTCTTGGAAGCACCTTTCCTAGAAGTCACCAACATCCTCATGAGTAGGGGCAGCCTCATCTTCTTCAAGGTTTTGAGAAAAACCTTACTTCTCTTCCTTCTTACCCCATGATTCTACTATTTTCCCCTAGTTTAGGATCTCAGAATTGGAATTTTGTTCCTGTGAATAGGCAGCAACTTTGTTTTCTCCAAGGTCCTGGGGCTCCTCCACAAGGTTTAGAAGTTCTATTTCTCTTTCACAAAGCAGCCTCATCCTAGCCTCTAAATCTTCAATTTGCTTGGCTAGGTTATCCTGAAAGAGTCTTTCTTAGAGGTCACCATCATCATCCTCTTCAAAGCTCTAGACTGGTTCTTGGCATTCCTTCCTCCAACTCAGAATTTGCACATCACATTGAAAGACTTGGGGAGGTTGAGGAATGATAGGAAAAGACTGTTGATGAACTAAAAGAGTCTCTAAAAGAGGGACATGTTAGCTCATGGTATTCCCCCCAATGGAAGATTCATAATATAAGGAATTGAGAAGATTAATCTCCATGGGGGGTTACTCTGATGCCCTTTGATGCTAGAAAGCTAGGTGCACGGGGTTGAGAGTAGATGCATCATATGAACTGGAGTGAGTAAGTGCTATCTGATAGAAAGGATTTGGTGCATAAGAGGGGGATTTCTTAAAAATAGGAGGGGGCACACAAGGCTGACTACCTTGAATAAATGGATTTCTCCATTTTACTACCTCCTCCTCCATGGATTGCAAGGCCTGTGCTTGCCTAAACAAACACTCCTCTTTATAGATCAGCTCCTACTGATATTCATACCACTCCTCTAGTCTGTTAATCTCCATCATCTACTTCTCAAACTCAAGGGCCACTTCCCTTATCATTGCAGGGCAACTAAGAGAGCTGCTTAAGGTGATTCTTTAGAAATTTTGAGTCTGATCAAAGTCATATCAAGGAATACAAGACACATGATCTTGTGCAAAGGAATTATACATACAAAAATGTGATTTCTTAATGGCACCAGGATACTTAACCAGTTGATTCAACTCAGAGTCACCATTGGTGTGGATGTAAAAGCCTCCAAAGGCTGGTTGATTAAAGAACACACCAAAAATTCTTCAACTCTTTGGATAAAACTTGTCCTAGTTAGTCCCATCAGGCGTGCCAAAAAATGTTGACATAGTGGATTTCACCCAGGGGCAGGATGCCTAGCTCCCACCCTTCCACATGCAATAATGGAAACTCCCCTCTCGCCTATGGGACTGGTGAAGCTGGAGGGGAGAGTCTCTAGATAAGGGATATCTCCCTCTAATGTATCATTTAGGCCCTAGTTTATCCTACTGCTAACAAATAAAATGTAAAAATGGGGGATGAAAAGGGGGAGAGAGATGCTAAAAATATAACCTAAGCCTAAAAATGTAAAAAGGGTGATACACCAGAAAATGGTTGATCTACTCTACCTAAACATACACTTTCCACTGAGAACAAGCTCCCATACACTTCATCTGACATGAGAAAACCTTCTACATTAGTGGGCCAGGGGTCCATGGAGATACATGGAGGAAATAACTACTAGAGGCATTCTGAGACACACTGCAGTAGCCTATCCACTTCACCTATACTCCTCTAAGGATGCTTCTGACAGACCTATAAAAGGAAAATCAAAAATACACCAGACATGCTGAAATCATTCTACAAAAGTATTAAGAAAATGACTTAACACAGAATCAAGGCATAGACACATACTAAAGATGCAAAACTTAGAATGGAGGTAAAAATGCTAAGTTCTGATTCAAGGTAAAATTTTGGCAGAGCTCTGCCTTACAAGCCTGAGAGATTTTTAAGGCAGAGTTTTGCCTTAACGCTGAGAATGGATCCTTTCTCAAAAGAGAAGTTTTACAATATATAGAGGAAGAGAGAGGCCATTTTGGTGCCCTTTGATGAGCTGGCCCCTACACGCTGAAAACATTAGAAAGGGGAAAGTCATTGTTACTAATGTCATTCTTTTGAAAGAGGCCTACTGGAACCATGTTGTACACTTGCCAAAATTGACTTTGGAATTCAAGCATTAATGAAAGAACATGGCCATGCCTCTTTTCTACAAATAGAATATAGTTTGTCCCCTCATCAATGCCAGCTGGAGAAAATAGGTTGCACCACTCATCTAGCAATAACTCACCTCTTGCTTTATCCTTTTCTACTTCTTATCTTTTTCCTACTCTTTTAGCCCTCAGGGGCAATCTTTTGGTGGGTCATTGCATTTCCTTGGGCTCTTTCCATGATTGGCACTCAGACAGTTCAAAAAAAATGGCTACTCCACTATGTTAAATTTGATGTTCATACGGTTGTCACCCAATGGCTAGTTCATCTGCTTAAATTTGACAGCTTCCAGGATGTCACCATCCTTGGCAAAAGTCATCAGGTCTTTTTTATAGCTTTTTCCCCACGGTTTTCCTATTTTGGGTTTTTCCCATGGACAAAAGTCTGTAGGAATTCACCACTCTTTGTCCTTTTCTTTGGGCTCTTTGACTTCCCCAGCACTGGTGGCCTTTTTGAACTAGGCTTTCCTCAAATTCCTTCGGGCCTTTTATCTGAAGGAATTCCTTTGGACAAAAAGTCTGAAAGAATTTGGCCTTAAACAAAAATCCAAACTTACCCTTCAGCTACCTTTCCTTTGAAGTGCTTGCCCTCTACAAGGGCTTTTGAACCCAGTGCTACCCTTCAACTGTATGACACACCCTTGAACCAAGCCATTGAACCAAAATTAGTTTAACAATTCAATTAGTTCAAGACTGCGCACCGAGCCCATTGAACCAACTCGTTGAACCAACTCATTAAACCAGTTCAATGGTT
>JARHVA010000752.1:3815000-3875000 GCA_037957365.1 Torreya grandis | reverse complement strand
TAGATGAATTCATATTTTTGATGATGACTATTGGCCATATTTGTCCCACATAACAAATATATGCCCAATAGATAATGGTCTTGATGCGAAAAAAGAGGTAGAGTTCCTGATTGATAAAATGATCAAAATGGCTTGGAAAAGATCTAGATGGAATGAATGGAATAGAGAGATCATGAGGTTCAAAAAGATTTTGAAATAGTTGAAGTTCACTTAAAGTGTAATTTTTCAATTTATGAGGATATGTCCAGATCTACAGAGACTCTATGGAGTGTCAAAAATGCATGGGAAGAGTATGGGAGTGCATGGTATTCATTTTGTCCACTCACTCGATCCAGAGCTTGTCCAGACATTTGGCTATAGTGGCAAAAAAATTGAGTGACCATTTTGATGCTACTAGATCTCACACATTTGGATGAGTCGAGGATATTTGGTCACATGGGTTTCTTCACATTAGGCCTAATCTACCATGTGCCAAGCTTTAGCTCATCCACCTAAGCATAGTAGAAGATCTAAGGGTTCAAAGCGGGATCCCAATATAAAATATGCTAAGTTTCCATTCATATCTAATTTTTAGAGAGTCTAAATAGAGTCAAGGGAACATATTCATGAGGTCATATCTCATGCATATAAAAGAGTCAGAGAAAATGGTCAAAAGGGTTTATTGACTTTTATACCAATATTATTTGTGCTAAAGTTTATGCTCATGCACTATAGCACAATGAAATATATGAAAATGCAAAGTCACCCTCCAAAGCATTTTTTTTGTGTTTCTTGGGTCCAATTGATTTGAGTAAGTATTTTCATGGTGTTTGATCTTGCACATGTGGTAGTATCAAGAAGAAACAATCATATGGGTATATTCATTTTGGAGTCTAGTTTATATGAACCAAGTTATAGGTCCTTCGATGAAGCAAGACAAAATATATGCATGGTAAAATTTGGCTCCCAACATAACATTTACTAAGTTCTAATACTTAGCCATTTTTAGACTAGACCATCGTTGAGACATCATGCAAGATCACACAGACCAATCAACTTCAACATTTTATAAAAGCACTCAGAAAGGTTAAATGGCCAAAAGATCAAAAGGGTTTATTCCTTTTAATATTATGTATATTCTTTGAAAATTTGGTGTCCCCATAATCTTTATGCTTCAAGTTATAAAATTGAAAATTTGGTCAAAAAAATAGGAGACATTTGTGTGAATATCATTTTTAAGACCCATAATGTAATTATTTGGATTCCAAATCCTTGGTAGGAACCTGGGAAGGAACACTCAACTAATAAGTATCAATCACATAGGAGCATGAGCAAGTTAACTGGTTAACAAATCCCAAGGACCAATGAGATATCAAGCTTGGGGTTGTAGGTCCCAAAGATCCATGTTCCACATTTAATCAGATCTCAAAATATGATAGATTGAAATAGAGTGAAAAGGGTTAATGATCTAGGTCAATTGCTTATATCCAATAACAAAGGGGTGAGACAGGACGTTCAATGAAAGTTGATAAAGAGAAATGGACTTGTCTTGACAAGCAAACTAAAAGGACTCGAGCTCAAGTCTAACCTAAGTTGGTATAAAAATTAAAGGAAAAGAGATCAATGTGAACTTGGGTTGGACCATAATGTACTAAGATAGGTTTGCATAGGTAAAATAGGTCTTTTAGACCTAATATGTACCAAAAGGGTGTCATGATGTTGTAAAAATGGGGACCTGACATTGAATAGAGTGCCATTTATATTGATTATTATAAAACCAATATCCTTAGATTGGTTTTCATCTATAGTTAAACTAGGTCTAGATTTATAAGCATGGAACAAGTATGTACTTTTAATAGAGGGACATTTAGTCCTTTAACATGGTCTTAGCTTTATCAAATTATTGTTCAAGTAAAATTGAGCATGGCTCAGTTAGATACATGAATATTAGGATTTTGTCCTCATAATGAGATCAAGTGGAAGATCAAAAGAAAAAGGACTTGGGGAATTGGAAAGTATTTAGAGCATTCATTTCCAGTAGGATCATGACTTGCCACTTTTGGAAAACTCTTATCTTCTAGTGTAGTTTTCTCAACCAGTGGAATGATTCAGAGGCTATTTAAGCAAATCAAAAATATCTTACACATAATGACTTGTTTTGATTGGACCAAAAGCATGGTAGAATATCTCTTAAAATTTGGTAGCTCATTTATTATCATGAGCAACATTCTCCCCCCTTATTTCTCTCATCCCCATCTCTTATATTACCCCATTATTTCCATTTGTGGGGGGACCTCAGATTTTAGAATTTTAGAATTTTTATTCTTTGAGTCAAGGATACTCATTGAGGCTCTTGCAAGATTATGCTCATTTGATAAGTTTAAACCCTATCAAAATATTGTAAGAACTACCTTTTGAAATAATAAGATCGACTTTTTTCCTGTCTCTTATCTTTAATCAATGTTTAACATGTTTATGTATGGTAAATTTATGAAGGAGGTTCTTCCTAATTTGATGTCCTTCTACTTGCCTCTTTTAAGGTGTTTTAAAGCTAACTTGTAGGTCCAGATTGGCATTCTATTTGGAACCTCTTCCATGAAATATTTATACAATTGATGAGATTCAGTAAGCTATAGTTGTCTTTTTTCCAATCTAGTGTGTGTTCAAGCTTATATGAGTGTCTACTTAACTTTGGTACATCACCCTTTTTTATTTCTTTAGATCCCTTACCATCTTTCTAACCTTTTTCCTTATGAATTATTAGTTTAGCATTAGTTTTAGGTGAGCATCAAGAGGAAGCTAGCCTTCTCTAGAGGTTCAACTAGAATATAGGTTACCCATAGCGTAGGGTTGTCCTAATATTATATCCTAGTTGGAGAGAGCATGAATAACCCTCTCCAAGGGTGAAATTTAAGCCTATAATAGTTTCTAGTGTGCTTGGTGGGACCCATTTCTTTCAAAAGAAAGATTGATCAAAGTATGTTATTTGACCAAATTTTACAAAAATTAAGTACCATAATAGTTTATGGCATGCTTGGTGGAACCCACTTATTTCAAAATAAATATTGATCAAAGTTGATGCTAGTTTGATCAAATTTTATAACAATTAAGCTTATAATAGTTTTTGGCATGCCTAGTAGGACTAAGGTCCAAAGCAGTGGAAGAATTTTTGTTGTTGTTTTTTTGCATATCAACCTTTAGAGGAATTATAGAAAACATTAATGGTGACTCTGAGCATCTATCATATTTTTTAAGCAACCCATGTGCCTAATCATCATCATTTGGTATGTACAATCATCACTCATTTGATTAAAATGCATGTTTATTTATTCCTTATCCTTCATATCAAGTTAACAATATTCATGGCTTCACCCCAAGTGGTCCTCAAATTTTAGTTTAACAACCTTATTATGATCCGTACCAGTAGCTTAATCATTCCTACCAACCCTACTGTGAGCCTATCTATCCTTCATATCAACCTAATTGCCCCTCTATCCAACCTTGTCAAAAATATGTTTCTATTTTTTCATCCTTGTTGGCACTCAAACCAAATATGCTAAAGTCAAAAGAGGTAATGAATAAATGGGATAGGGAGCTTGATGTGATCTCTTATCGCTCATAGAGATGTTGAGGAAGTCAATTCAAATTTTGAAAAGTAATTGGATGTATATTGGTGGAGTCTAACCAACATGGTGCTAACAATGATTATTTGTATGAAATGAGGACTTTAATCTAATGGTGGATAGATATATTAGTGACGTGGAAAAATAACAAAATATCCAAACAACCTCAACCTTTCCAAATCTCACCCTTATCAGCTAAGGAACATGAAGTCATTCCATCTTGGATCCTCTCATATTTCAATGACCCCAATAGTTTCATACCCTCTATTGTGAAACTACCCTCTCCCACACCTATTCAGGAAAAGGAGGAGATGGCAAAATCTTGCATGTTCCCCTCATGGAAATCAATCAAGGAGGACACAAAGTATAAAAGGAAAATGTTAGCTAAGGAAGCCCAAAAGCCAGTTCAAGGAAAAGATGTGTTATCTTAGCTCAATGAGCCTACCCCACCAAAGTTTCAAGAATCTCCCTCTTTTCCCCAAGAACCACCTAAAATATCCTTCAAGGCCCTTAGTTAGAGGGATACTCTCCTGATCTATAAACAAGGTGAAATTCTTCACCATCCCACCATCTCCCTCATGAAGGATGAGCTTGTTTTACAAAGGATAGAGGAGGAGATTATAGTTAAATTTGAGATTAAAGAGAACATAAAAAGTGTCTATGATGAAGAGGTCATGATAGGAAATCCAATTCATTCAATAGGGGAAGAGTCAGGTTTTGATCAGACTTATTGGCATGGTACTAATGATTTAGAATCCAAATGTAGTATTGATGCCTTTATTCTTAAAGGGATGTGTATCTAGTCATTTGAGATCAAAGAGGATTTTTTTTGGTCCCAAGAGCTTCCATTTGGTGTGGATGCTAATGAATATGATCAAGATGCAATCATTGACATAGTTAATCAGCCAGCTGAGGGTGAAGGAAAAATAGAGAACAATGAGGATCAAGATAAGGTATGGAAGTAGCGAACCATGACTTCATAGACTAGGTATAGGTTTTAAACCAGCCTATGACTCCTCTAGAACATGAAGATGAACTTTCCCATTAGGTTGAATATTTTGACCAATCTCAAGATGAATTGTATTTTGAAGGCATTACTAATGTCTTAAAAAATGAAGAAGAATGGTCAGATACAGAGCCATAAAAACATGATATTTTGGGGCTTAGATGAATTGATGGACTACCATATGGCTCCTTTTAGAGAAAACAAAATAAATATGGTGTTGAAGTTGGCATTATCTCAGATGGCCTAGGGGAAACTACCTTTTGGGATGACTTAGAGTTTTTTACTTAATCTTAGATAGTCAACCATGCACTAGTTCAAAAGATCCATCACATGTTGTGCTTAATTCAAAGAACAAAATTGAGCCATCAAATGAGGAGGTTTTATGAGCCCCTAAAATCTAATTTGGAGTGATCCTTGAATAAATGGACCAATATTTATAAATTAGAGACATGTTTATCCCATTTCATCCACTTAATAACATGCCAAAAGGGTCAACAATTAAGCATCTCTACTTACCTACCTTGAGCTCTTAAAAGTAAGGTGTTTTCTAGCCTAATCCATCACAAGTGAGTGATGCTAAATCGTTTCCATTTGATCTAGGTGGAAATTACTTATAAATTGTAACCTTGTATATACATTAGAGTAGATTTCATGATTTTCTCTAAGTGCTTTTGTGCACATTTGTTTAGTAGCTAGTTGTTTTTGCTTTATTCTAGGTTAGTTTATTTTTTATATGTGCCTTGGGTACTTTGATGTTGTGTTCTTGTTGTTATTTTACCTAAAGAGAGTTTCTATAAAAAAGGTAGCCTTGCATCATCTTCATGATCATACCAGTTGTATAGAAGTGACTCTATGCCCAACAGATCAGATAAGACAAAATTAATTGGGCTCTCAAGCATAGAAGGCATGTTTCCCTATGAGTCACCAAAAATGTTGGCCATATTTGGCCCACATACCAAGGATGTGACTAGTGGCTAATGGTCCTGATATGGAGAAAGAGGCAGATTTCTTGATTGATCAAATGTTCAAAATGGCTTGGACAAGGTCTGGATGGAATGATTTGAATAGAGAGATCATGAGGCTCAAAAAGATTTTGAAACACTTTAAGTTCACTTAAAGTGTAATTTATCAATTTCTAAGGATAGTCCCAAAATTATAAAGACTCTATGGAGTGTCATAAATGCTTGGAAAGAGTATAGGAATGCATGGTATCCATCTAATCCACTCATTCCATTTGGATCTTGTCTAGACATTTATCTCTAGTGGTAGAAAATTTGAGTGACCATTTTGATGTTACTATATCTCACATGTGTGGATGAGTCAAGGAGATTTGGTCACATGGGTTTTTTAACATTAGTCCTAGGCTACCATGCACCAAACTTTAGATCATCTTCCTAAGCGCAGTAGAAGATCTAAGGGTTCAAAGTAGGCTCTTAGGATAAAATCCACTAAATTTCCATAGCTAATTTTTAGTGAGTCTAATTAGAGCCAAGGGAGAATATTCATGAGGTCATATCTCATGCATATAGAAGAGTCACATAAAATGGTCAAAAAAAATTGTTCACTTTTGTACCAAGATCATTTTCCTTTAAAGTTTCAGCTCACATTCTATAGCACAATGAAAGATATGAACATGCAAAGTTTCTCTCCAAAGCATTTTTTACTATGTTTCTTGGGTCCAATTAAGCTGGGTAAGTATTTTCATGGTGATAGAGCTCACATGTGTGGTAGTCTCAAGAAGAAAAAATCATATAGGTCTATTTATTTATTTTTCTAGTTCATATACACCAAGTTTCAGGTCCTTGATGAAGCAATACAAAATATATGCAAGGGAAAATTTGGATTCCAATGCATAATTTGCTAAGTTCCAATACTTATCCATTTTAGACCAGACCATCATTAAGACATCATGGAAGATCACATCGACCAGTCTATTTAAAATTTTTATAATACCACTCAAAAAGATCAAATAGAAAATGGATCAAAAGGGTTTATTCCTTTCAATGTTAAGTCCATTATCTACAAATTTGGTGTCCCCATGATCTTTTCACTTCAAGTTATAAAATTGTAAAGTTGGTTAAACAATGGTAAACATTTATGTGAACATAATTTTAAAGACCCATAAAGTGACTGTTTGGATTCAAAATCCTTAGTGGGAACCTAAGAAGGAATGTGAAACTAAAAATTGTCAATCAAATAGGAGCTTAAGCAAGTTGAATGGTTAGTAAACCCTAGGGACCAATGAGAATCCGAGCTCGAGGCAGTGGGTCCCAAAGATCCACAATCTACATTTAAATAGATATCAAAATCTGATGGAGTAAAAAAGAGTCAAAAGGGTCAATGATCCAAGTCAATTTCCTATAGCAAATAACAAAGGGGCAAGCCAAGATGTTCGATGAAAGTTGATAAAGCAAAATGGACCCAACTTAACAAGTAAAATAAAAAGACCTGAGCTCAAGTCTAACCCAAGTTTGTAGAAAAAGTAAAGGAAAAGAGATAAATGTAGACTTGGGTTAGATGAAAATGTATTAAGATAGGTCCATAGAGGTTAAATAGGTCTTTCAGACCTAATCTATACCAAAGGGGTGGTGGTTTGTTGTAACAAAGGGTACCTAGCATTAAATAGAGTGATATCTATATTGATTATATTAAAACCAATATCCTTAGATTGGTTTTCATCTATAGTTAATTTAGGTCTAGATTTATAAGAATGGAGTAGGCATATATTTTTAATAGATGGATGTTTAGTCCTTCAACATGGTCTAAACTTTGACAAACTACTGCTCAAGCAAACTTGAGCATGACTCAATCAGATACATAAATATGAAAAAAATTTCCTCATAATGAGATCAAGTAGAAGATCAAAATAAAAAGGACTTGGGGAATTAGAAAGTAGTTGGAGCATTCATTTCTAGCAGAATCATGACTTGCCACTTTTGGTAGAGTTCTTGTCTTCTAGTGCAGCTTACTCAACCAATGGAATGATTTGGAGGCTATTTGGGCAAATCATGAATATCTTTCTCATAATAACATGTTTTTATTAGACCAAAATCATGGTAGAATATCTCTTAAAAGTTAGTAGCTTATTGATTATCATGAACAAAGTGTTCCCCCTTCTCTCTCTCTTGCCTCTCTATTATATTACCCATTCTTTCCATTTATAAGGGGTTCTCAGCTTTTAGAATTTTAGCATTTTTATTCTTTGAGGCAAGGATAGTCATCAAGAATCTTGAAAGAGTGTGATCATTTGATAAGGTTAAACCCTATCAAAATATTGTAAGAACTACCTTTTCAAGTAATAAGATCAAGTTTTTGCCTGTCTCTTATCTTTAATCAGTGTTTAGCATGCTTGTGTATGGTAAATTTGTGAGGGAAATTCTTCCTAATTTTTTGTCCTTATATTTTCCTCTTTGAAGGTGTTTTCAAGATAACTTAAAGGTCTAGATTGGAGTTATATTTAGAACCTATTTCATGAAATATTTATGCAATTGGTGAGATTATGAGTTTGATTAAGCTATAGTTTTCCTCTTTCCCATCTAGTATGTGTTTAAGATTATATGATTATCCACTTAACTTTAGTGCATCACACTTTTAGATTTCTTAGGATCACTTGCCATCTTTCTAACCATTTTGCTTATGAATCATTAGTTTAGATTTAGTTTTATGTGATCATAAAGAGGAAGTTGACCTTCTCCAGAGGTTTAGCCCCAACATAGGTTACCCATAACTTGGGGTTATCTCAATATTATAGCTTAGTTGGAGAGAGACTAATGAACCATCTCCAAGGGTGAAAATTAAGCCTATAATAGTACCTATCATAATATACCTTAGGTAAACCATAGTAAGAGTAGATGGAGGATATAGAGGATGAACCTAATAAGTGTATTATCTAATATATAATAGTAATATCTTAGGTATTTTGGAAGCTTATGTAAGGAAAATTTATTTGACCACTTTTGCAACAACTTGGGTGGTATCTAGATGAGGGTAGGAGCTATATAGATGAATAATACATGAAATATTTAAAACATTGGTTTTAAGATAAGGATCATTGTTGTATTCCCTATCCACCATAGTAGAGGGATTAATGATATTAATAATCCCATTTTTTGGTGGTATAAATGGTTTTATTGTCAAGGTATGTTTTCTATGTGTGTATGTGTGTACTTCCAATATCTTTTTTTCAAATGTCATCAAGTATAACATCTTGAAATGTTTATGTGTCCCATTTTGACATATTTTTATATGTTACTTATGTGAACAAGGAATACAATAGAGGAGAGGTTAATCTTGTGTTATTACAATTAATAAAACTCAAATAAACACACTAAAATCCTAACACCTCTACCCTAGATCTACACTAGGGAGAGAATAGGTAATAAGAATGCATATGAAAAAATAATTAAAAAATAAAAGACCACCTTATTTTACCTTATTTAGAGCTTTAAAATAGCTTGTTAAATGGATTTCTTAGCTTGTGCATCAATAAATATTCATCAATGGAGATTTGTTGGCTTCACCTTTCCTTGGCATCTTGGCTTTGATTGTTTGGATTAAGATTTGAGCATGGTAACACTACTTGCAAGACATTTAGGCATTACAACACCACATAAAAATATCTTGTTGAAGATATTTGTACATAATAACTTTGAACCAAAATAACCTAGAAATCAATAGGCATGGCCTTGTATTTATAGCCTTAAGAATTAACTCTCACCCAAAGTGAGTTAAGGTTGAGTTTGAACATGTAATCGGTTCAAACTAACCCTAGGTGAGTTGAGACTAAATATAATAGTTAAAATTTGGAATGTAATTATGATTTTATATTAATATTCATGGCTCTCAAATTAGATATTTTGGGATATTTTGGAAAAAATTGACAACTCATAAAGGCAATGATGAAAAGGCTTAATCTTTTGATTTTTAGAATTTCCATTTTTAGATATTCATTAATTAAAAATGGGTAATTAAACTAATTATTTAATCCTATTTAATTAGATTATTTATTTTGATTAGAATTTTAGCTCTTTCAATATTTGATCAAGTTCTGTACTTAATGGTCCACAGGTCAAATTGACAGTTGTTATGTCACAAGTTGATTAGGGAATGAATCTATGAGAGGATATTACTACATATGGGATAATATCCCAAATAGGGATGCCTCAACATGATTTTTAGTATTTATAAATGATTCAAAATCAAAATTAGGACATTTAATTATTCCTAGAATTAATTTGTAATGGTTGGTAGAAATCAATTTAAAGTCTAGTCAAAAGCCAATTGTGACCAGAATTGGATGTCTATAGTTTGACCCTATTTGGGAAGGAATTATATTTTATAAAAATAGTAACATATTATTAAATAATGAAAATTTATGGTATGCTTACTACCCCAAGCAATAATGGATGAGATCTAGATTCCCCTTTGAGGGAGCAGTTGGCAAAGAAGGTTAGCAATTGGTTCCTCAAAAGAAGGAAATGATAGGATTGTTGCCCAAATTTGACCCTATAGATCAAATTTGGGAACCCATATATAAAAAATTGGTCAATAAAAAACTTTGTCTTATGAAGTCATTGTCATGGATCTAAAATTTAAAGGCAGATAAGAAAAAACTAAGTGCTTGTCTTATCCCAAACCGAATTGGGTTTATGAAGTGTCTTTACTTGTTCTAGACCTAATCAGGTTCTCCAAATGTCTTTACTTATCCTAGTCTTAATCAAGTTTTAGGAGAGTCTTTACTTATAAAGTTTCATGAAGTAGAAGTAAAATGGGTTCACAACCCTGAATTACTCCTAAATTAAATCAGGTTTTGTAACTACTTTTACTTGTTCTAGACCTAATCAAGTTTCTAGATGAATCTGCTTATAAATTTTCACCAGTTGAAGTAGTTTAAGTTCATGAACCTGAGTTACTCTTGCTAGTGCATTTTATGCTCTGTAAATGACTTTTATTATAATTTTTTATCAGTCAAAGTAAGTCATGTCCACAAACTTGACTTACTCATGAAGTTAGACCAATTTGGGTTTTTGGCAACCACTTACTTTGAGATTTCATCATTTAGTTGCTTTCTTCAACAAACCCAAAGTCTTCCATTTGAGAAATTTGAATTATTTCACTGCAAAAGGTCTAAATTATTTTCTACTAAAGAACCTGAAGGACATTTATTTTTTTGAAAGGTGCTTTCTCTCCTTCCAAAGGGTATGTTCTTTATTTTGAAAGGGGCTTTTCAACATTTCTAAAGGACACTTCCTTTTGACAAAGTAATATTCAATAAGAAGAAATTATTTGAACAATTTGTCCAAAGGAAATGATCCAGGGCATATAGACTTTTCAAAAGTCTGAAGGGTGCTTTCTCACTTTTTTGAAGGGCTCTTTTGGGCTAAAGAGGACCTTTCCATTCTTTTGAAGCCTAGGTGCACCCTTAAATTTTTTTTAAGGTATATTTTTATATTTTTGAAGGGTTATTTTCATCTTCTCAAAGGGCAATTACCCTTTGATAAAAACATTCTATAGAAGGAATAATTATTTCAAACATTTTATCTGAAGGAAATCAATAGGGTGGTTGTAAGAAAGCTGAAGGAATGTTTTCAACAAGCCAAAGGGACACTTAAAATTTTATGAAGTGCACATGTAATTTTCATAAAGTTTGAAAGGTCATTTATAGCTTCTCAAAGGACCATTAAAAAAACTTGAAGGAAAATCACCCTTTAGGAAAATCATCTCCAAGAAGGCTGAGAGGGAAATATACCAAAAGAAAGCTGAAGGACATAAGGACCACCTCAATTTTCTTGAAGGGTCACTCTCCCTTTGATAAATAAAAAAATAGAAGACTTGAAGGGAATTTTACTTGCGGGAAAGTCATTTCCAATCCTTTAAAAGGGTTATTTTTCAAAGAAAAAAATAAGCCCAAGAAAATGTCAAGGATCAACATCTTGCAAGACATCAAATTTCAACCACAAGGAATAACTATTGAATTTTGAAAGAAAGCTCAATTGGAACCAGAAAGTGTGAAAATGACAAATGGAAAATATATTGAATATGTTCAATCAAACAAAGATAGATAAGTTATCATGATGAATATGCACTATTTTGTAGTCCAAAAATCCAATAATGAATAGATGTTATTCCAAACAAATCTCCAACTGATGAAACTTTGATGACAAGATGTAGTTTAGAACATCTTGACCTTGTTGGTGAAACTAGAAAGAAAACATATTGTAAATTTCATTTTAACTATTTTAGCTTCAAAGTGACACACATCCAAGTGACCTTTGGACTTCCTTAGCTTGCCCCTTTAAAAAGTTGTAAATATGTGTTCCCTTGGTTCATTTTAACATCCTCTACTGGTTATGAATAAATTTTGGCCAAAATTATACTGATAGTTCTTGAATAAATATAAAATTTATTTCATCATTTTCATGTTGCATTATCGAATTAAGTCTGAATCTTATTGATACTGACTAGAAAAGTCATTTTATAGCATGTCAATCCATGATCAGTTACCAATGTGCAAAAAAGATGATGTTGTACATCTCTATTAGTATTATTTGATAAGTTTATGAACATATTAGAAGGGGTATATTTTTATTCTCTTTATAAGATCATTCATCACCCTCTTAGACGTCAGAAGATTCTATGAATCTAACTTTTGAAACACTGATGTTGCATTGTCTTTGTTTTGATTCTATTGAGATACCATTGTTGCCTTTAAGTAATGTTTATGGTCAATAGAGAGGAAATATTATATTTGGTGCATCACCATTTTGTTTCCTTAGCTACTTTCTTTCTCCCATTTCATACACAACATATAGGTTAAAAGAGCTACATAGTTGCATCAAGGGGAGATAACCCCTAAAATAGAGATTCATCTCAATACAATTGTTACACAAAGAAAAAGAGATGACTCCATTATGATGGTTGAGTAAGGAAAAATAATATTTTACTTATTGGGTATAATCCAAGCATCAACAAGGACCAAAAGGTAAAAGGGGTGGAAAATATTGATTTGCCCAAACATGGTTATAATCAGTGGCATAGTGAGCTACCCCAAAGGGCAAATAAAAAGGATGATTTTCTTATAGGTAATTATAATCATCAACATAGTGAGGTAAAAATATAATGATTTTACCAAAGGCAATTATAATAATTAAAAAGGAAAACAATGATTTTCCCATAAGTGGTTATAATCATTGGTAGGATAAAAACATGCCCCAATTGGGTGGATAAAGATATTGATTTGCCCAAAAGTAGTTATAATAATTAGAATAAAGGATAAACATGCCCTTATTGGGTAGAATAATTATAATAATTTTCCCAAAGGTGATTAGAGTCATTAACATCCAAATAGATTGAAATGCAATTGATGTAGAAAAATAGGTTGATCTTCTAAAGGCCATAAGTTTTGATCCATAGTTTCATTTGAACTATTCCACACGTCAAAATGGCTATATCAAAATGTTTGATGTTGTTCTAGGATTTTCTAGACAATTAGAGTTGATTTATATAATTTTTGAAGACCATACGTGATCATCTAAGGGTCTGAACTAACATTTAATGATTTTTTTAGGAATTTTTTATTTTTAGAAATTGTATATTTTTAGAACCAAATGTCAACTTCAATTTAATTTCATCCCATAGGATAATTATAGTGTGTAGAGCATTTTAAGATATTTTTATAGATGTGTGCACTTGCATGTAAAATTTATTATAAATAACAACTGCTAAAAATAGACATTTTTTTAGATTTTAGTTTTTTTGAATTTTTGCATGTCAACTCTAAATTCTAAGTTGAGGCTTATTTAATCATGGCTTGGTTTTATAATTATTTCAAGTCATTTAATACAAATAAATTTTTAATATTGTTTCAAGATCTTGGCCTATTGGTAATTTATTTATCTTGATAGTTTTTAGGTTCATTATCATCTCCTAAAATAATCTAAACACTATAATTAGCCTATGGGATGAAATTAAACTGAATTTGATGTCTCATTATAAAAAAATACAATTTTTAAAATAGAAAATTCCCAAAATAAATCATTAAACATTATTTTTTCTCCCTCAAATGATCATGTATGGCCTCCAAAAATATGTAAATAAACTCTAAGTAGATAGAGATGCTTAGGACATCATCGAATTTTTTGAGATGGTCATTTTAGTGTGTGGAAAAGTTCAAACAGAGCTATGGGTCAAAAGTTATGGCCTCTAAAAGATCAACCTTTTTTTTTTCATCATTATCCTCTTGTTGAAAATAACTTAGCTCCTACGAGTTGGCTTAATTATATTTCTTACATTTTTCTTTATCAATCTTCTTCATCTCCCATTATATAATCCAAGTTTTGTCTTCTTGATACAATCCTTCCCACTCTACCAAATACTTGTTATAATTCCCTTGCCTTGTGCTCACTGTCTTCATATTTAAAACCTACAATATTTTTTATTTCTTCTTTTTTGGAACCTGATGATCTCAATTTATTTATTTATCTTCACCATATTCTCCATGGAATTTATATAAATAGAAAGCATTAAATACTAGAGATATATCAAAATTCTATGGTAAACTCACCTCATAAGCATTGTCATTGATTTTCATCACAATTCTACATAATCCAATTTTTTTGTACTTCAACTTGTTTTACATGTCTTATGGAAATATTTATTTCCTCAAGTAAACTATTACCAACTCTCCTTATTCAAATACTTTTGATCTTCTTCTGACATCTATTGTTACTTTATATTTCTCATTATTTTCCTACAACTTTCTTCTTACTCCTTACAACTACTGCATATGCTCTGCAAATGCTTCTACATCATCACTAATTCGATTTGCAATCGGTAATTGTAAAAAATATAAAATACCCATAGGATTTATCCCATAAATTATTTGAAAAGGTTACTTTCCTATTGATCTATTCGTTGAACTATTATATGCAAACTCAGCTTTTGGTAAAGCCAAGTCCCATTGCTTGGACTTCTATAATGATTTACCGAAAAGAGGTTATAATCATTATCAGAAAGGATAAATGTGCCCCTATTAGTTAGAAGAATGATAATGATTTTACCAAAGGTGATTAGAATAATTAACATCAAAATATATTTAAATATAATGATTTTGCCATAAGCTATTATAATCATTGACTATGCAGGTGGGATGATACATAATGATTTACAAAAAGGTAGTTAAAATCATTGACATAATGATGGGAGTAAGATGGAAAATTAGAAGAGGTAGATTATATTTGGAATATGTACTCATGGAATAAGATTAATCTGATATAGAGGAGAAAGATGAATTTGGGCAACCTACTATTATGGAGATGAATGTCTTAACTAGTAAGGATTTAAATTTTTTTCATGATTTAATTACTCTGTATGTGGGGAATGGTTTGGGTAGTTTAGGATTTTTTCAAGAGCTAAGGATAAGTATCACAACCACATTTATTATAATATTTCCTAAGCTAATTTTTATTGTAACATGTGAGATTAGGGACCATGATATAAAGCACCATGATAACTTAGCTAAAATATGCATAAGGATTTACACACGATGCAATAAATAATTGAAAATAATGTAACAATGACAAAGACCATGATAAAAATGATGACCTATGAATATGGAAGGACTTAATTATAATGCATAAGGAATCACCTAATGAATCTAGATATACTAAGTCAAGGTACAACAATGAAAACAAAAAAAAAAACAAATAGAAATATAAAAAACCAACAAATGAAAAATAAAGATAGAACTAAACAATGAGAACAAAAAGAAATAAACATAAATAATGGGTAATAATAATGTTACCATAAAAAAATGACTAAAAAAATGACACGAGGTTTACCATAGGCTATAGGGGAATAATGAAACAAACAAGATGAAATATATTTCCCCAAGGCTATAGGAGACAATGACACAAATGAATAAAATGGGAAAAAAAAATAAAAAATGAAGGGGTGGTTGAGATGACTCCAGATGCACTAGGCAAGTAGATGTTGCCTGCATAGTTCCATTAATGTAAGGTCTAACATAAAATTTATGCCAATGTAGTTCTCCCAATATATGGGATAGAATAAAATAATGATCAAGAAAAGGTGATTGATGATGTATCATAACTATGGGAATGATCTCAAAGGATAACAAAAGCATGAGATGAATCTTAGTGGTCATTAATGTATCAATTTTGAATACATAATGAACATAAAAAAAACTTTCAAAATGGTGAGAGCATAAAATCATGTTCTAAATAAGGATGGGGAAACTAAATGATAAGAGGTTTATTGTGAAATATATAGGGGTCCCATAATCCTTAAGGTAAAGAAGTGGTAGATGTGGTATTTTTTCAAGATTTTATATATCTTGTATAAATGTTTATGAAATTTTCTATATATATTAATTTGATGGAGAATTACAAGATATAAAATGGTCCAACTCAAAAAATGATGAGAGAATTAAAACTTATATTACTTTTAAAATGGATAGAACATAGAAAATGGGTGACTGAGATAACCTCAATATGAATAGAGCATTTCCTACATAATCTTATTAGGACCTCAAGTCACTATAGTTTTGCCTTATAGTGGAGGAATATGAATAGGTAGAAATAAGTTCTCAAATTAGGAAAATGGAATAGTATGGCATATGAATGTCAAGGTGGGATTTCAAGGCATGATAAAGGTGTTGTTCTTAATTTACCCATAGGTAGTTAGAATGAGGAAACAATGGCATAGGTCAATGATACTATGTTTTCTAAAGGTAGTTATAATTATGAGCATAGAGTGAAACAATGATTTGCCCAAAGGTGGTTATAATAAAGAATATGCAAAATGAAATGAAATAAGAAATGAAGGATGAAAATCTCAAACCACTATCAAACTATTCCAAATTACTACTTCTATCTAGAATAGTAAATTAACTACTAAAAATTGAACTAAATCCTCTCACTAAAGGTGCCTAAACAACTAATAGAATAGATCCAAGGTCAAAGTTTTTGGGTTTGGAAGGGTAAAAATAATTTTCTTTGATAGGGAAGGTATGGTAGAATGGTATATGGTATGGTACAAAGAAGGATGATGATAGTATGGTATAATATAAATATGCCTCATAGATAATATTTCAATTCTTTCAAGTGAAGTAACACTTGAGGTGTATAATTTTAATTGACTCATCAAGTTCATCTCCATCTATTGTAGTGATTGTATATGATCCAAATTCATAATTTATAACAATGATGTATGGGCCTATCCAATTGGGTTTGAATTTGCCCTTCTTCTTCTTCTCAGTCATGGTGTTCTTTTAGTTTTATTTAAGAACAAGATGTTGGAGAGTTGTTAGTTATGTCATGGTGATGTCATGGAGGTGTCCTAGTGAGTGGATGAAGTGATTTTATATCCTAAGTGATAATGACAAAGTGTGTAATGTGTTTGTCCTATTGTGAAAGTTGGCTTGGTTGATCTTTAGTTTTGGTATGGTTAGAGATGTTTAAGGATGTGTATGGAGTATTGATCATGTGCAAAGGGTCCATAAAATATAATTTATGGTTTGAGTACTTGTGTGCATAAGTATAATTCATTTGGTATTCCATAGTTATCATCTAGACAATTTGGGTCTAGTGGCAAAAAATCTGAGTAGGTAGTTTGATGATGTCACCATTAACACATGTGAATGAGTTAGGAGGAGTTGGTAATATGGTTGTGATAAAATTTGTACCTATTTTCTATGTGATAAATCCTATGTCATAAAACTAAGTTATATCAAATATATGCAAGTGTAAAATTGGTCTCCCAAGCTTTTTGATAGCATTTTCCTATACTTAGCTAAATTTGTAATGTGGTAAAAAGAGTCAAGTAAGCATTTTATGGTAGCATTTCTCACATATGTGGATATATAAGGAGAATGTGATCATATGGGTTTGTTTAGTTTTGATCCTTGTTTATTTTCACTAAATTTTAGATCATACGATGAAGCACATCAAAATATATGCATGAGCAATGTTAGCCTCCCTGATAAGTTCTAAGCATAGTTGGCTCTGTGGTAGAAGATTTTGAGAAGGAATTTTAATGGTTTTATATCTTACATATGTAAAGGTTTAGAGATAATTTTGTGACATGGTTCGATTCCCATATGATTGGTGTTCATATGGTGAAAATGTGAGCTCATGAGATTGATTGAGGCAAAAGATATATATGTGCAAAGTAGGCTTTCCAGACATATTATAATTGGTCCCCATACTTGGTAAATTTACATGATGTTAAAGATCTAGACCTAGTGGAGATCCAAAAGTTCATGGGAGTTTGTAATTATATATCCAATAGTTCACGTATAATAAAATGGGTTAATGTGATAGTTGTTTAGCAAAGATAAAGATCCAACATCTTACAGAAGATCAATGGAGCCTGTGTATTTGAAGATGATAGGAAGTAGTGAGATAAAATAAGTGCACATTATTTAATGAAAAATCAAACATAAATGATAAGGATCTAATGATGAGTGGGTATTTGTATATATTGATCAAATAGTGAGTGTTGTTAATTAAAGACCTGGTTGATCTTCAAAGATTGATAGTGTGTATTGAGTCAACATTACAAGGGTGCACGAGATGAGGTCAAAGTGACTAAGGTTTAATGTTTGAGCATTGGAAGCTATGCATGAAATTTAGGAGGAGATAAATTTTGTGTATTTTATTTGAGAAGTGAGGACATGAGATGTGATCATAGTGTTTGATGTTTAACTATAACCGTTGACATTTGAATTTATGAAGGAAAGATTGGTGTCTAGTTTTTAGGCCATAACTTTCAATCTATGAAAAAAAAAATTAGTGTCATAAAAATAAAATATGTATAGGAATCAAAGGAAAATCTATAAATATAACTTTAAATATATAAAATTTTGTTTACAATCATAAATATTTATCTCCAAAGTTGACTATGTGTTCATGCATGGACTATAAGTGACCTAAGAAGATTGTTTGAGCTTGTTTTGATATTGTTTCAATATATCTTGATGAATTAGATATTGGGGAGTGTTGCATACTACATAGTGATTCTTTATGTGCATTATGAAGGATTTAAAAATCATATGATGTATGAATAGAGGCTTAGAAAGTTACTATGTGCTCACTCATAATGACTGTGTGCAAAAAATATTATTTAAGTGTTTTATGCTTAAGTAGAAGGGTACTGTGATGTATACAAAAACTTAATGGGGACCTATAGATAATTTACAATGGGTCCATTATTTATTAAAGTTTTCTTATGTTCCTATTATGCTTGGATAAGTGTCAAAGAGATGAATGGGTCTTCATAGGTCCTAAAAGCGACTTAGGCCTATTTGAAAGTGGATTTTGCTTAAGTGTGACCCATGTGATATGCCTTAAGTGTGAAGGCATGTATTTTGGTTGACAAGGAAACATTGTGATATTTTTAATTCATTTATTCTCTCTCTCTCTCTCTATATATATATAAATATATATATATATATATATATATATATATATATATATATATATATATATACAATGAAACCAAATGTGTTGGTTTCTAGACTTGTATGTGAGAGAGACAAGTGCAAGGTGCATGTGAGATTTGTGGAGTGAAGGATAAGTAGTGTGCCTATTGGTTGAGTTAATGAGTAGAATAGTATTTTGATTTTGTGTTTTAATTTTATGTCATGTTTTTAATGTTAGGATAGTGCTCTCAAAATTTGAGGATATGAAAATAGGTCTAAGTGTGCATATCATATAGTTTGAGTGAAGAAGGAAAGAGTTTTTGACATGCCTATGTGAGAGGCATGTTTGAGATAGAGAGAGAGAGAGTTTGTGCAAAGGTTAGAAAATAGAGATCAATAATCAAGTTTTCAAGACATAATTTCTAAGGTGTAGTGGTTAGAAATATGGTCTAAAGGACTTGGTCTTCCTTAGGGGTAGGTTTTCCTTATGAAATAGGTGTTTCACTAAATACCTTTAGTCAGGAGGATATGACCAAGGTTTGCTAGTTTAAAGGATTCAATCAATCTCCTATTTGTAATTTATTATAGGATAGTGTTCCATTTGTGTTATAGGATTGAGACCATCAGGTTTTACCATAGTAACTGTGTTGTGTGTTTGATCTTGTGTATGCATTGAATGTGTGTGCTCTCTTGTTAATGCTTCTTAATTAAATTGATATATGATGATTGGTTAATAGTTTAAAGGACTAAAATTAAAATGTAAATATTTGGGCTCACTAATTCACCCTCCTTCTCAGTGATTTTACCTATAAAAAAAGATCCATAAGTTTGAATTTTCTATGTTTGACCTGGTAGTTATAGTGGCCATGGAGTCAATTATGGTATGCTTGAAGGCTATTGACAATGGCCATGCATTTTTCATCAAGTAAATATAGCTCTTATAGTTGAGAAAATTTATAATATTCATCATCAAGTAAATGTTTTAGCAAGATACACATAGAATGTAACTCAACCTTGATGAGAAGAATGGCTTCAATGCCATAAACTAGGGACTATGGAGTGGCTCATGTTGGGGTATGGTAACTAGTGTAGTTTTCCCAGAGTGCACATAAGATTTTGAGGTGTTAATCATAGTCAAAATAATTAATAATGATCTTAAATATTTTGACAATGGTATTTTTAGATGCCTAAACTTATCCATTACCTTGTGGGTAATATGCGATAAAAAATGTTGATTAATGTTGTATGCGGCACAAGTGTTTTTTGACATACTTGTTCTTAAATGATCCACCATTAATCAAATATAATGTCAAATGGGATAGCATAGTGGCATATGAGATGATTAAAGATGAACTTGGAATTTTTTTTCTATTCACATAAGTGAGGGGTATAAATCCAACCCACTTAGTGAAATATTCAGTAGCAGTAAGGATGTGTTTATGGCCATTATATGAGGTGGGGTTTATCTTCCCAATGAGATTGAGTCCCCATGTTCTAAACATCCATGGTGTAATAATTGGTGTTAGTGTTTTGGCTAAGGAATAAATCATATTAACATGCCTTTGACATTTGTCACATCATTTGACATAAGCAGTTGCATCCTCATCCATAACCAATATATAGGAGCTTTTTGGCTAGTAAAACCCCATTAGTGTGGGATATATATACTCTTTCATGAACCTAAATAACAAATAAGAGTTCCATTAAAGATATGGTGGTAAAGGGTTGGTCCAAATAAGGTATAACATGAGGCTTGGTGGGTAAAGACCTTTTGTTATTTGCATGATAGGTCTAGTGGCATAATATGGTCATGTAGGTAGGTAAAAAGGTTTAAATACCATATAGATATGGGACAAAAAATATCATAGATCATTTTGATTATTGAAGGTTCATGAGCAAGTGCTAGAATATTTTCAATGAAGAGTTGGTATTCTTTTGCCTTATCTATGTGTCAAATAAAAGAGCTAATAGTGATCATGGCATCCATTGTTCTATTACTATATTTTGGTATGTATTCAAAATATATATCGGTAATATATTGTTTGAGAGTGTTGACCATGGATTTTCATGGCAACATCTTGTCATCTTTCGTCTAAAACTGGTCTATAACCTAATTGATTATTAACTAAGAATCACCATAAACCTTGAGATGTTGAATATTCCATTGTAGTGCCTGATGAAGCCCTATGATGAGTGATTCATACTCATCCATGTTATTTATACAAGGAAAGTTGATACATAATGATTTAGGAATAAGATCCCCCTATGGTATAATAAACAATAGGCCTACCCTTGATCCATGTGATGTTAATGACCCATCAAAATATAGCTTCTAGTGTTGATCCTTAGGTAGTGTTTCTATGATGGTCATAATGGACTCATCTAAGGAGATTCAATAAGTTGATCTATAAGAACTTGTCCCTTGATAAATTTTTGGTTGATATAAACTATCTCAATCTCACTCAAAATAATTTTCCATTTGGCCATGTGGCCTTATAAATCTATTTTATATAGTAGACACTTGAGTAGATCTACTTTGGAAATAAATATGGTCTTGTTGTTTAACATGTAATGCCATAGATTCTGAATTGTAAAGACCATAACTAAACAAAAAAAATTGATAGGCATATATTTGTGTTCATATGTGACCAATGTATGACTTAGATATTACATGGCATGTTATTTTCCATTGTTATAATGCTAATATAGAAGTGCCCCAGGGCTTTCTTGGTTGCAGATAGGTATAATAGAAATGACTTTCCTAGCATAAGTGGTAACAAAATAGGTGGATGGCAAGATAGTCCTTTAGGCGCTAAATATATTTCTATAATTATTCATCCCAATGAAATGTGACACCCTTATTTAGTAAGTGTGTAATTGTATAGAATTTCTTAGCCAATTGAGATATGAAATTTTTGATGGATTGAATATTGCCTTGTAAATTGTGGATCTTCTTTAAATTGGAAGGTTGTGGTATTTTAGTAATGGCTTGTACTTTGGCAAGATCAACTTCAATGCCTCGACTAAAGATGATGAGTACTAAAAATTTTCCTAAATTAACACCAAAAATTCACTTATTAGGATTCAATTTGACTTTATATTTATGAGGCCTTTCAAATATTCTATGTAGTGTAGTTGGATGATTAGACTTATCTTTAATTTACCCAATATGTCATCAACATAATCTTCAATAATGTCATGCATAATATCATGAAATATTATGGTCATTGATCTTTGGTATGTGGCCCCAACATTCTTGAGATGAAATGGCATACCTTGATAAATGAATGTTCCCCATGTAATAGTGAACATTATTTTATGATGGTCTTCATGTGCAATCTAGATTTATTTGTATCCTAAAAATCTATACATTAGTGAAAGAATTTCTTACCCCTCTATGGAGTCAACTATCATGTCAATGTTTGGAAGAATAAAGTAATCCTTAGGGCATGCCTTATTTATATCTCTAAAATTAGTGCATATTATGATCCCTTTTAGCTTATGTCTAATTATCAAAACATTCAAGATCCACTATAAGTAGTTGATATATTGAATACATCTTGATTCTAAGAGTTTTTCTAGATATTTTTTTTACTAACACACCAACGTAAGGATACATATTGTGTAATTTATACTTCACAATTTTGGCATCAAGATATACAACAAGGTGGTGTATAACCAAGGTGGGGTCCAAACCTAACATGTTTGAATAGGCCCAAGTAAATATGTCAACCAATTCCCTCAAAAGGCTTGTAAAGACTTTATGTTCCTCCTCAGTGAGGGATGCACTTGATTTGATCCATTTTAGGTTATCTAGGGTCCTAATGTTAACTTCTATAGTGTCTTCTACAAGAAGAGTTGATCCATCTTATATAATGGTTGGAAATGATTTGAATTAGCCTATAATCATAAATTCCTCTATTTGGATTGGTTCTTGAAGTTATCCAAGACAAGATGAATCAAAATATCCCAATGGTTAGAATTGAACTCAGACCCAAAAACAAGTTCATCATTGGTGGTCTCTTGAGATTCATTAGGGGAAAGGTGAATACCCTCATATACTGGCACATAAAATATATTTTCACCAAAAGATTGGCATTTATATTTACTTTTAACCTCATCCAAAAACACCTCAAATAGGTTTTCACTTTGGTACCTTAATGTTTTATTAATTTATTTATGGCTAAGGGTGTTCACCCATTTTCCAAAATAGGTTGTAGGATCAAATTTGATTGAGAAACCTTATTTTTTGTCTCCCAATAAAACATTGTCTCTTAGGCCTAGAAAATCACAAAAGGCCTCATCATTCTCAAAATCATCTATAGGCACTATGGATTCTTGTTGGCCCCAGGCTATAAGTTGAGGGTGATATATAAGAAGTAGATTATTATGAATAATTGGGGTAAGGGTAAAAATGGCATGGGTGTTAAATAGGTTAGTATTGGAAAGGTATTCATAAATTTTGTGATTAGACTATGTTTTTATACTAACATTATTATCATTATTTATTGACCTTAGAACATAAATAAGATGTGTGGGGTCACCCCCAAGCAGTTTAAATATGAGACCATAGGTTCCTTTATATCGAGATATAGAGATTAACTCAACAATTCCCTATTGATTTGGCTTAATTACTCCTCCTTCATAGACTTGATTATCTATGATCTTGTTACAAATGGGGTATTTGGAATTATTATAATAATCAACCAATTTGTCATTGTATAGCCAAGTTTAATCATTTGCAAGTGGGTCCTCTTCTTGTCTAGTGGCCAATGTAAAAATGATAGGAGGTGGACTATGTAGTTTGCCTTTTGCCTTTCATTTCCATTCAATGTAAGACATCTTAGCTTTAGTTCTTCTAGAGGACTTGGGGTTTTATGGAATCTTGGAAATGTGAAACATATCATGGGTTAAATATTCTCCTAGGCCATTAGCTAAGATGGGAAAATGATTAGAAAATTTAAGAGGTGGCATATAGGAAGATTAATCAAGGCTATCTAAGTCTATGCAATTGGACTCTGGTAAATCAACAAGTATTTATTTTCCTTTGTCCTTTTTTGGAACCAAATATAATCCAAAATAGTATTTATATCTTTTGTACTCAGCCTTCAAATGTTTGTAATGTTTATAAAAATGCAAATGTGTGTTGATGGTGACCTCTATACCTGAATGATATAACTTGAGACACTAGTGCAATGTCAAAGAGATTGCATGGATTTCATGTATCCAAAGTCTTCCTAAGAGCAAATTATAAGATAAATCTAGGTCTAACACATGACATAGTGTATCATGGGTTAAGGGCCCAATGATAACTAGTAATATGATGATGCCTTGTGATTCATGCTCTTAATTATCATAGGCCTTTATGATGATTATTTTTGGATGTAGATCAGTTGTATATTCAATATGCATGATGAGCTTCAGAGACACAATTTTCATGCCTGACCCATTTTCTATGAGGACACATTTCATTTTATGTCACATGATGACAATTTCAATATACAATAGATTGTTATCGAGAGGGCCAAGGGATGAAATATCACTTTAGTTGAAGGTCAAATATTAGCCTAAGACTAAACGTCTAATCAAAGCTTGGAATTTGTCTAGGATTATGTCCTTTGGACCTTCAGATTGGACTAAGAACACTATTATAATTTTCTTATGGATAGTAGACATACACAATAAATTCAAAATGGATATTTATGTAGGCATCTTCTAAATTTCTTCCATAATATTAAATGTCTTTTCCTTTATAGAGGTATATAGCTTGTTTCTAGCTAGAATGGTGGGTTAGATGGGTTTAATGGTAGTTGGTTATGGATTAGGAATGGTAATCTTTGACTATCAATTTATGATTGCATAATCAGGATTAGATACAAAACTATTATTAATATAAAATCATGGTGAAGGGGGTCAGATAGGATAAGTCTCAATTTCCAATGCACTTATATGTGGTCATGAGGCAATGACAAGTTATTGGTATAAGGTCCCAAAATAGTAATTCCTTCTTGATGGTACACCTATTTATATTCCTAGTTTAAGGAAGGATTATTGACATTGGTTGAATAGAATTATTTATAAATAGTCATGTTCTATTAGTACTTGGTCTTGGATTGATGGTGATGGTGGAAATGTAACCTCCCATAATATGACCTATAACTTTAGTGAAGTCATGTGAAACTATGTGGTAAGTTTGTTGGGTATTAGAATCATTCTTACCTTAGCTCCTCCCATTCAATAAAAATTATTCTTGTTGATGATGTTTATGTTGTATTTATTGATTTTATTTTTTTATTTCTATTTATTGTTAGTGTTATGTTGTTTAAAAAGGTTTTGGTAGATACCTAGGTTCTAATTGGATGTAGATGCTCTATTATCCAATGTAATCTATCCATTTTATAACATAATTTTAATGAGGTGTTTAATTTACATAAAATGGTGTATATTATGTCCATGAACATGATGTTATCCATAGAACTCATTCTCTCTACACCAATCTAGATAAAGAATACACTCAGGGTAGTGTTTTGGTATTGGCCAACTAATCATGTTAGCTATGGATGGCTTTTAGAACATAGATTCAATAGGTTCTCTAAGGTCATTGAAGACTCAATGAGTAGGGTTATTTCATCTTGGGAGAGGGGGTTACAAAGGTAAAGGTTATTGCATTTTTTGAGCTAGTCTACATTGATGTGAAGGCTGCACTTGCTAAATGGGTTACTAATGACGAGTAAGCTACATGTGTGGCATGGGTTGAGTAGATGGTGTTTGCATTTTTTAAACTTGAAACTATTAAATTAATCCATTTCCAATAACATTCTTGTTACAATTAAATTTATTGGATTTTTAAATTACTTAAATTACCTAATTGGTACTTGTTAGATAATGATACCTCTTTATTGCATGAACACTTGTTGTGAAGTAAATGTTAGTTGGGTGTTCAGTGTTTATCTTTGAATAATGGACATACATTTTTTATTAAACAATTTTTGTGATTTTAAAGGTACATTGGTCTATGAATATTGAATTATAATTGTCACTACCTATTGAGGTGTAGCATTTGTTACCCCTTGTTGAGGTGGCATAATGATTTACCTCTATTTCATTGATCTATAGGACTATGTTTTTTATTTTAGAATGTTACTCATGACCTATTGAGGTGGAGTAACATTAGTCATGTTCATTGAGGCAAAGAACTAGTTGGCACTTGATTAATTAATCCTTGCAGTTACATGTTTGATGAACTAGTTGGTTTAGGATTAGAGGTAACTTCTTGCATTTGGGACATAGGAGATCCTTTCCCCTAATGTTGTAAACCATTCATGGTATTAACTAAAGGAACTTATTTTGGAATATTTTATGGTGTATTTAAACCACTTTGTATTGGATTGGACAATACTTATATGTTATCCACTATGTTTGGCACATTATTTTATTTGAAAGTAGTAGACACTTCTTTGATAGATGGGACATTGAATATATCTCCAACTAAAGTTGTTTGTTAAAATAGGTCTAAACCCAAATTGTCTTGAATTTTCAATTCAATTAATACCCATATTAAGTGATCTAACTCAATGAGTGGAGCATTTGACATGGTCATGTTATTAAAATTTTGTGCTAAGTTCAAATAGGTTTGATATGCTATCTACATTTTTATAAAATGGTCCTATATGATGCCATTTCATATGACAAACATATTAGGGTTTTGATATGACATCGACATGATAAATTTAGTATTTTAGAAGAGGCATGTTCAATGGATTGACTATAAGGTATGTTAAAAGGCACTCTAACTAGACTAGGAATTTTTTTGTGGGGGGAGTATGCTATAAACTTATCCCCTAACTCCATGTCTTTGACTAAGACCTCATCCTCATTTTCAACCAAGTGATGATAAAATAAATAAGGTTCATACATCGATGTCATAGTGATGTAATATGGTTGTTTTTTAACTTGTTCTATAGTTGATGGTGTTCTATCAAGGTAATGCACAATTTAATCTTGGTCTTACTATGAGTAGTGAGGCATGTTAACCAAATAGTGGGATAAGGGAGCTTGGATTTGTTCCCTAAATTAACCATTGTAAGGAGTATAAGGATCCATGTCACAAAATACATCATCACCATAGGGGTCTTGAACAAATTCCTCTTATGTGAAAACATTATCATAACCTAGATTGTACATGGCTCTGTTATGAGTGTAAAAAGATATATCTAAATCAATGATGAATGTTTCATAAAGATAGGCCTAGATTTATTAAAAAAATCTTTAAAATAATGTCTAAAAGACAAATGGTTCAAACTAGGTCTAACTTGGTCTAAGGATGGAGTTGTATCTCCAAAAAAGGTCTATGATAAACATGGTCTAAAATAGTCTAATGTCAGATGTTTAATGTCAAATGTCTTTAAATGAATGGTCAAGTGGATGAAATAAAAACAAAAATGCCAAAATTAGGTATAAAGTGTTTCAAATAAGTCTAAATTAGATTTAAAAAGACAAAGGTTGTTAGGTATTTTAGAGAATAAGGCACAAAATTTAGGCTTAAAATATTTATTTCTTTTTTAAAAAGGCAAGAAAGCTAGACTTTAAACAAAAACAAGGTCTAAAAGGAAAGAGATTTAATCTAAAAAATTTGAAACACTTTAACACAAACTAGGCATTGATATTTTAAACATAAACTTGATATTTTGGCAAAATGAATGAAATTATAGGCATATGGAAGATAGACCACTTCCCCAAATCTAGGCACAAAAATAGTCTTTAAATCGAGCAAGAAACTAGTCTAAGTTGTACAACCCAAAAGTGAAGGGTGAAAACCTAAGACAAAATGACATAAGGCATGGATATAAACCAATCAATGTTTGTATTTGAAATTTTCAAGGATACTTTAAAACTCCACTTAGAAAACTAGGCTTTTTAAAATAAACAACAAGGTAAACAAGAAAAAATGGCATCACAATACTAGGCATAGATCCAAAATACACATGTGGCTTTTGAAATTATAATTTGGACACAAGGCAACAAGTCTTTGAAATAATTTGAGTATTGTAATGATGTTATCACTCTCTAAAGGTATAATAAATGGATTTGTTTCAAGACTCAATGGAAAAAAACTTTGGAATGATTTGGGTAGCATAACAACATCCTTTTCAAATAAGTCACACACACACACACACACACACACACACACACACACACACACACACACACACACACACACACACACACACACACACACACACACACACGCACACACACACACACACACACACACACGCACACACACACACGCACACACGCACACACGCACGCACGCACACAAACACACACACACACACACACACACACACACACACACACACAACATTTAATAAACAACTAAGAAAAAAGGTGCATTGTGTCAAATGGATGGCATAATTCCACTTAAAATAAAGGAGTGATCTATAAATAATACTCTTTTATGATGTGGTATGATAAATAAATAGTTTTGACTCAAGACCAAGCAAGTAAGGAGGACAATGATAAAAAACACCTAAGTATAACATCCTAAATCCTAAAATTGACAAGGTTGCATGATATTGTCAAATTCAATCTATATACTTTCTCTTGAGTGGATTTTAAGTTGTTAATATAAAAATTAAAATTTCATGAAAATTAAGGTTTTTACGCTGCCTCTTTTTTTTTTAAATATTTTTTACAATGACATAGAACTTTAGGCTACTCTCCCTACATCGACAATATGTTTGTAGCAATTGGGGTTGTCTAAACTATTAATTTTCATTCATTTCTAGATGATCTCAAGTGTGGTTAACATTAGATATGTAATCACATAATTTTTATCTATGTCAACCAGCTTGTTGTGAGAAGGTATTGTCCTTCTCACAACCATTAAATCCATCAATTTATCAGTGTAATGCAATGTCTAAGTTGACCCTACATTCTAAGGCTAAGTACCACTAACAGAGATTTTTTTTAACTTTTCAAAACAAGCATACCAGTGGGTCACCCTCAAATTATATACATCACCATGGAGTGGTGTTGAAATTATGCTAAAAGATGAATTCTTAGGTCAATGATTCCCTAGATAACTCATAGAGAGGTGATGAACTCCCACCCATGAGCCTATAATGGATGAAATAAAGATAAGTGGAAGACATTTATGGTCATTTTGGGGTCACCCAAACCATATGGATTTTGTGGAGGGCCTTAGAGACTTTCCTTCCATGATTTTGGACAAAATAAATAAGTGTAAAAAGTGAGTGTTTTTTATTAGCCAAGTTCCCTAAATGGGATGGGGGTAAAACATACACATGACATTCATTTTACTAAATAAACATTTCAACAAACAATCATAAAAATGAGAACTCTTATGAGTATTTAACTAAGGCGAGAGTTCATTTTTATAGCATTAAAATGAAATATGTTATGTAATTTGATCCCCATGGTGTTGTGTTGGAAACTCAATCAAAATTAAAAATAACTCAAGTAAAAAAGATTTTAAAAAACCAAATTTATATGTTCATTTTGATACTTAGAGTGTTTAAAAGTGTTTTCTCTTGGCCTTTGGGTCCTAAAAAAAGTGTTAGGGGGTTTTCCATATTTTTAAAAAAAAATATGAAAATTTAAGGTAAACTAATAGACTATTCTAAAAATTTATGAGAAGACATGTGGTTTTAAAAAACAAAGAATCAAAAATAGAGTCTAACTAACTCCAAATGAGCCCCTGAAAGTTGGCCACTTTATAATCTGGTGATCTCACTAATATGTAGGGTAATTCCATAACTCTATAGATAAATTCTACCATTCTATATATAAATTCTACCATTCTGAGTGATTTCACCATTCTACAGAGTGATTATGTTATTCTAAGAGATTTTGCCATTCTACAGAGTGATTCATCTATTTAAAGTAATTTGTTCCAAGTGATTATACCATTCTACAGATTGATTCCTATTTTTTATAGATTTATTCCATCATTATATAGAGTGATTCCATCATTCTTTAGGGTCATTTTGATGATTAAATCAAAAGATAAAAATCTGAAATTTAGATGGAAAATGAGCAAAAAACCATCAAAAGATTATCTAAATGCATATTTAGAAGGTTTTTAGAATGTGTCATCCCACCAGGCATACCATTATGTGAACAAGGAATAAAATATAGGGTATGTTAGTCTTGTGTTAGTCTAAGACATAAAAATCAAATAAACACAATAAAATCCTAACACCTCTATCCTAAACACTAGGGAGAGCATGGGTAAAAATCATGTATATGAAAACACAACTAAAACATAAAATAACATCTTATTTAACCTTACTTGGAACTTCTAAATGGATTATTAAATGGCTTTATCAACTTGTGCATCACGAAATATTCATCAATGGAGATTTTTTAGATTCACCTTTCCTTGGCACGTTGGTTTTGATTTCTTGGATTAAGATTTGAAGATGGTAACACTACTTGTAAGGCATATAGGCATTAGAACACTAAATAAAAAGAGATTATTGATTATATTTTTTCATAATAACTTTTCTCCAAAACAACTTATAAATCAATAGGCATAGCCTTGTATTTATAGCCTCAAGAATTAACTCTCACCCAAGGTGAGTTAAGCTTGAGTTTAAACATGGAATGGGTTAAAACTAACCCTAGGTGAATTGATACTAACTCTAGTGAGTTAAAATTTGGCATGTAATTATTATTTTAAATTACTAGGAATGGATCTCAAATTAGATATTTTGGAAGATCTTGACAAGTCATAAAGGCAGTGATGAAAAGGCTTAATCTTTTAATTTTTGGAATTTCCATTTTTAGATATTCATATATTATGAATGGATAATTAAACCAATAATTGAATCCTATTTAATTATATTATTTATTTTAATTATCATTTTAACTCTTTAAATATTTGATCAAGTGCCCCTCTTAATAGGTCCATAGGCCAAATTGACATTTATTATGTTGCAATGTGATTAAGGAGTGCATCTGTGAGAGATTATTATTGCATATGGGCTAGTATCCAAAATTGTGACACTTCAACACAATTCTAAGCATTGATGAATGATGCATGGTCAAAATTGGGGAATTTAGTGATTCCTAGGATTAAAATGTAATGGCTATTAGGAATCAGTCTAAAGTTTGATCAAAAGCTAGTTGTGGCCAGAATTAGATGTCTACAACTTAGATAATGACTAGTGCCACAATTTATTGATCTATTTTTTTTCATCTTCTCACATGTGTTCAAATTCCAACAAAGATTTAATATATTCAAGAGGGGGAGATTCATTTTAATTTAAAGGAGACAATACATATTCACTTAATTTTCAATTATATGCCCCCAAATCAATATTTGGATCTCCTTATTATTATCCTTTAAAAAGTCCAAATTTTTAGGTTTTTCAAGTTAAATGTTTGTCACACTTGTTGAATACCTCACTTCATCACAAGAAAGGTGCCTCCTTAATAAGGTTATTTCAAATTAAAAATACTCTTTATACATCAATAGCATGAAATAAATAAATGATATTCACATGATACACATTGTTTCCCAAGTATAAAATGAACAAATTGGACCACATAATTCAAAAATTCATCTTTTTTAGATATTTAGAATCATTAAATGCCTATAAAATATTTCATGAAAAAATAATAGCTTTCTATTTAATTTTTTTTAAAAAAAAAAACCAAAATGGACTAAACCATAATTATTTGACAATTGAGTCGACTTGATAAATTTAAAAACTTGGATGTTTTAAAGGATAATGATATGGAGATTCCAAATAGTGGGGGTGGGACATGTAATTGGGAATCATTTAAATTAGTATTATCTTATTTAATTTAAAATGTAATTCCCATATTGAAGAAATTTAAATTTCATCAAAAGAAGAACACATGTTACAAGATGGATCTTTAGATCAATAAAATGACACACCAATCATTTTGTAAGTAACACAGAAAATGTGCCAAAATTTTCCACATAAACATTAAAAGATGGCATACTTGATCAAGTTGGAAAAAAGGTACTATTAGTACACATGTATCCACATAAAAAACATAAATTGATAATAAAACCATTATATACCAAAAAAAAAATGGGATTCTTAATATCATCAATCCCTCTACTATGACAGTTGGGAAAACAAAAAATGGCCCTCCTCTTCAAACAAATGTTGGAAATATTCCCCTTATTATTCCTCCTCTCAATAATCCTATCAATTCCAATCAAAACCTTACTCTCTATATATCCCACCTTTATCTATATATCTCCCATGTTATTGAAAAATTGGTTAAATAAATACTCCTTAAATAATCTTCCAAAAGATGATTTATTCACATTTAGATTTGAGACAATATAATCAAAATATGCTATGATGGAATTAACAATAATAAAAAATTCAAGGATCCAAGGAAAAATATGAATTTAATATTCACTACAATAGAAAATTAATTTTCATATATAGTGTAATAACATGATTTATGTATAAATAAGATTTACAAAAGAGTAAAGATAAAGTATAATTTCATAAATGAAAAGCGGTATGATGATAATAATGAAATTGATATATGGGAATTTGACATGATTTGATATCTAGAGTTAAGCATCATATTTTAAGATCTAACCTTTTATTATTATATTCCATTGGATATATTTTTTGGCCTTTGAATTTCACATAATTCATATTAAAAAATATACCAAAAAACAATATTCAGAAAAAGGGACATGTAAATGAAATGTATTTATAGTTTACATGTTTCATTTATGTTATTTATCACAAAATGATAGATTAGAATTAATTTTTTATATGTACATGAAATTAATTATATACATGATTGAGTTAAATTATACAAGTTTCACATGACATGGACATTCAGATGTGGGACATTCCTACACCCAATAGGATTTCCATCCTACATTTAAGGCATGATTACACTAGGGGAATTTGGTACATCTATTTAAGTTACATATTTGTATGACCATTAAATTTATAATAGTGAGATAATTATATTTATTATACATGTATTTACACATATTATACTCTTTAGAGTGTTATACGTCCACTATACTTTAATATGTGTGATGAATACATACATTGATAGTGTAGACTAGCTTTGATTTTTCTGTGTAGTTATTGTTTTTACTTCTTACATTGTATGACCATTGTTTATTAAATTTAATTACTTAGTACATGAATATTATTATTATTTTCTATTGTGTCTTATTTGAGTGTGTATTACATTGTATGTGGCTCTTTAATTTTTTGACATTTGTGCTCATTATGTGACACTAATTGTTCATTGTGTGTGGCTTTTGCATTGTATGACATTATGTAGTCAATGAGTATATCATGTAAATATTAGTATAAATGGAATTGAATGATATTTTTAGTGATTATATTTTATATGTCATGGACATTAAATTGTGTGAATATGTATATATTTATCTAGGACTATCTATTTATCTTATGGTGTCATCATCCATATCATGTGTGGTGTCATGATTTATATCATGCATCTTATTTCAAAACTTACACTTAATACTTATATTTGTGATAAATACTAATGCATGTATAACTCATATATCCATATTTACATGACCCTTGTATTCCTTAATATATATGTTTCACATTTTACTTGATTTTATAATCATCTTATGATGACATATTCATATTTTTGAATAGATTACATGATTAAGAGGATTCGTATTAGGTTATACTAATAGATTAGTTCAAATTATTTGATAAATATATATATGTAATGATACATATTTTGGATCATGTAAAAACATTTATCAATTAAATTAATGATAGGTAGTCTGATTTATCATGTTGGTGGAAAAGTGAAATATAGATTAATGGCATTATATATCACATTTGTAGAGTTGGATCATATTATGGGGCATGGGTGTGGTTCATGCATGCACTTTTATTATTTTATGATGAAATGAAGGTACTAAATATCACATTATGAATATAAAATTCATCTATGTTAGTTGATATAGTTTATTTATATTTGCATACAATCCTAGTATAGGGCTCCATATTTACATGTAATCCTATTATGGGGTTCCACCTTTTTCATCTTGAACCTATTGTAAGTTCAAGATAATTTAAATTAGTAGTGTAGTTGAGGTTCTATGTCACTTAATTTATATAGCCTTATCCATATTCATGAGTTTTAGGGAATTTATCTTCCCAACCCCTACTTTACATAGTGACACTCGCCTATGGGAATAATCACCCTAGTATCCAATGCTTTAAATGGTAGCATGGTTAGATTAATTACTAGTGTATTCACTCTTTGCCCTTAAAATTTCAAAAGTTTCATTGATTTTTTTTTTTTGGATTATATATCATGTATATACATTGATTTCTTCAATTTTATATGGAGAAATATAGACACTCAAGTCCTTCTCCCATAGACAAAATTTGGTTTAACACTAAGGGAATATATTTATTTATCCTTTTACTCTATTTTTTAATAATATAATAAAAGAGTAGAATTATTAGACACATAAATATGGTACTATATGTATTAAAATGTCAATATTGACCTACCTTTACCATACATGACTTGTGTGACATATATGACTCTTTTCCATGATCTATCTTGTCTGTTTATTTATCTATGTATCATAACTTCCTAATTTTATTTTAGTAACATCTAGGTCATATATGTAATAAACTTATTATCCTAATAATATTATATTATGGTCATCATATAATTTATTACTATTCTTAAGATGCATATAATTATAGTCACATGATTCCAATTACCTTTTTTACACATACAAAATCCATCTGCATGCCTTGTACTGGCCATTTTCCTATTTTGAAATATTTCCTATGGGTTGGCCCATATGTTTAACATGTTGGTGGTGTAACAAGGTACCCAAAAACTAAAATATATATACACATTATGCCTCATCCCATTATTATCTATAATTAATATAACTATCATCTATAAAGAAGATATATACACATCTACACATTAAGAGGAACAACCCTAAATATTATAAATTAGAAACCCCTCATATGAGTAATTCTTAGCTAAGTATGAAACACTCATTCCAAGTCATTTGATTATTCTAAAATTTTAAAATGAAGGTTATCAATGGCATCCATATTAAGTGAATAACCATTTCACACATATATCTAACTAGGAGAACTACATGTGGCTTAAGTCCTTTTAGTAGAATTGAAAATATAGTCAATACTTTACCACTAAAATTGTGGGGGGGGGGGGGGGGGGGGGGGGGGAGAAGGGTAGTTTGGGTCAGATCAATCCATATTTTCCATTAACATTTTATAGGTAAACCTAGTGTATAAATTGTAACTAGGATTTTAATAATACAAATATTTTATTTTGGCTTGCATACAACAACAATATTTTGATATTGGAGAGATTAATGGTTTAGAAGCATGCTCAATGATTTATGTTAGAATATTCCAATACATTTATAAAGGATGTTTAAAAATTATATCAAATTATTTTTATTTAAATAAGCATCTATCCAATAATACATTCATTCCAGTAGGTCATAGTAGTCAATTTATAAATACAAGTGACTCTATATCTAGTTGCAGTCCTTCTTACAACATCTACATAGTCTCAAACTTGAATATAATAGTAAGAAGTTAATTACCATAGCATTATTGGTAATATATATATATATATATATATAATTTAAATTTAAATTTAGCATATGATTTTAAATTCATATATATGTAGTTTATATATAAGTTATACAATATAAATATTCATACTTTTATACTTGTTTAGTTCATTAATCCCAAATAAGGTAAAATAGATTCTGAGAAAGAGATATGGGTCATTGGCTTAGAAAAGGGATTCGTAATTGATAACATAATCCTTTGGATAGTAATGGATATTTTATTAGAAATTTGAGGCTAAGGAATGGTTTAAATGGTATGCACTTCCATGGGTGCTTGAATTTTTTAAGTTTGAGTAGACTATTTAGTTTCAATTGTTGATAATGATTGTTCTATGTCTTATAATTATTACTTGAAAAAGTTTAAATGATATGTTGATGTCCTTGTGAGTTCCATTATGGTAATATTTAAAGGGATTTTTTAATCTCATCTATGAATTTATATTGGGATGATTTTTAGTAATAATCATAATAATATTTAGGAGGATTTTAAATATTGACTTGAGAAGCTATGGTATTATAAATATTTTGGTAAATAAGAAAAGACTTTGGTAGTGGAGTGGATTTATCACTATATGATGTATTAGTATAATTTATGGTATATTTAATAATAATTTTGTTTGGATATGGATACTTAAGTTTTGTAATGGGATATTTGTGAGTGGACTTACGATGATAGCTAACCTCAATCGTGTTCACATATTGAGAGTTGGTATAGTCATTATCATAGTACACATAAATAACACGTGAAAATTAATTTGGGTTTTACTTATTAGGATTATATGTTTGAGGGAGATAATTTTGAGAATTGTGATTTTTGGATTGATGTTTAAGTTATTTACCTTCATGTATTTGATAGGTTGGCTTATTTTTTAGAGACCTTTTGATAATTTTCATAGCGCTATTTGGAGATAGAATCATGGTTGAACTTTTATCATATTAAGAGATCATAATAAATTTGATTGAGTCCATAACATGTCTCATGATAATGACCAACATCATCAAGAAAACAAAAAACTTCTCATGATTGTGCCATTTTAGTGTTGAGGAAGTATGGATAAAAGTTTTGTATGGTGAAAGTAACTTCCTTAGTTGTTGAAAACTAAATGGAGGGCACAAAAGGTTTTTATTGTTTGGGTTAGAACTTCCCACTTTATATTATTTGGGATGCTTTTTATGATGTGTACTAGCATTTATTACATTTATTGATGTTTTAAGTTATTCCTAATTAGTATTTTGAGATGGTTCAAATTAGATCATAAGGAAATATTTTATTTTAGATTTATCAAAGGCCTATTATAAAGCTTTAGTAGATAATATCCTAACATTTTATTGAAAAGGGGATTTTAGAGTGGTCATATATATATATTTTTTTAAATCATCATGAATGTATTGATACAATTTATGCATCAAGGACTTCCATCGCTTATGAAATAATAAGTAGAATTTTTAGGTAATTTACTAAATTGATGAAGTGAATAAATGCATTGGATAGAATTCATTAACTATAGCATTGACTAGGTTATTTCACTATGTAATTGAGTGGGTTGGAAGGTGATTATACCATTCTATTGAATCTCAAACTAAGATTTTAGCTAGGATCTTGGTAGTTACAAATGTGTTGGTTTTAATCCAATCCCTATAGAGGTTTCCACATTATTTAAAATGTGGTGTAGGGTCAATAGTATTATAATAATTTATGGTTGGATAAATACTTCCAATATCCATATAAATAATGAAGTGATATAAGGGGACATTTTGAATATTTTGATGCATATTATTATATTTTTGAGGTTTGGGGATATATTTTATGTTATTATATATACGAAGAGGATGAATGTAATTTTAGTTAGGTGGATTCAAATTCAGTTGTTGAGATTTATTGGCAATTTTTATAATGTGGTTTTGAATTTGGAGCATTTGATTTGGTTTTGGAAGCTCATATAAGGACTATTTATATAACCACTTTTACAAGAACTTGGTAGGTATAGATGAGGGTGTAAGTTATATAGATAAAGGATTTTATTGGAATTACTAGGATTATTGAGAGGGAGACTAATAGAGGGAATATTTACAACATTGGTATTAATACTAGAACATTTATTATTACCCCAACCACTGTAGTAGAGGGTTTGATGATACTAAGACTCCCATTTTTATATTTTGGCATAAATGGTTATATTTTCAAAGAATGTTTTATATGTGGATATGTGTGTACTTATAGTACCAATTTTTTCCAGATTCATCAAGTATAAAATCTTTTAATGTTTGTGTGGCCCATTTTGGCATCTTTTTCTATGTTACTTATAGAATTACTATTGCCTCATTTTAGTGATATGAATCTCCTTAATATTCTTACATGTGTTCATATTATAACATAATTTAAAGTTATTGAATATGAGGAGTTTAATTTTAAATTAAAAGAGACAATACAAATTCAACTGATTCCCAATTACATGTCCTCTAATCACTATTTGGAATCTCCATATCATTAACCTTTAAAACATCCAAATTTGTTAATTTCTTAATCCAATTAAATTATCGATCAATATTAGTTGTGTCTTTTATGGTTTCATAAAAAAAATTTATAATTATAAACTTATTATTTTTCCATGAAATAATCTATAGGAATTTTCATATTCTAAATATACAAAAGGATATATTTTTTAATTTTGTTGTCCAGCTTGTTCCTTTTCTCTTTAGAAATTAATGTGTAGCATGTGGATTTAATTTATCTATTTCATTCTATTAGTATATAAATATGAATATTAATGTGTAATACCACTTGTAAGGAGCCACATTTATTATGTCAAATTGAGGCATTCACCAAGTGTGACAAAAAAAATTAAAGTGTGGTTTCCCTCCTTGTCATTAAAGTAATAAGGTTCGATAATAATTTATGAAAGACTAATTAAGTTTGAAACTTCACACCTTTATCATATATTTTATATTCCTAAAAATTTTAAATATTTTAATAAATAAATTATAAATGTTGATATACCTCATAGAAATGTTATGATACCTACCAAGTAGACACTCTAGGAAGCATAAAATGTTTAGGGTATTAGATTAATTGAAGTGTGCAAGGATCCCATGTGAGAATGTAAGAAAATTAATTATTGTGTAAAAATTTGTTTTACTTGTGAAATTAAACCCACATGTTGCTTTCAAATAAGTATTTTGGGTGTAATAAAGGTATGAGTCCTTTATGAAAAGAAAGTGACTATTGTAAGGAGAGTAATCCCACCCCTAACCCATACTCTCTCCTCATTAATGAATTTGGGTGGAGTCTTGTTGGATGATTTTATATTTAACTTCCAACAAACATCTCATTTTTGGGTTTTGGTTAACCATGAGGAGTTTGAAAAAAGGGCGCAAAAGGAGGTCTTTTGAAGACTTGGAGACATAGTGTTGATTTTCAAATGGTGGAGAAGATGTGCATTCCTTTGCTTTATTTTTATTTATGCATCTTGTGTGTGGAAAGAAGATAAGCTTACTTTACAACCCTCTCTCTAAATTTATCTTTCCCCTCAATCTATCCAACATAATTATGCAATGGTTTATCTAGTTAATAACAGGTTGATGTTGGAAAGATATTTGCCTTGTTATCTCTTACTCATACTATATTTATTGTGTTCATTTAATGGATTATATATCATAAATTTCATGTGAAATATTTTGTGTTGACCTTTATATTTATCTTTTCAAAATTAATTATGGAATATAAGTTCTCTTTTTGTAGATAGACGTAATCCACTATCTCATAGTAATTATGTTAAGTAGTGTTAAAACATAAATTATTTGTGGGAAACAAATGATCTCTCTCTCTCTCTCTCTCTCTCTCTCTCTCTCTCTCTCTCTCTCTCTCTCTCTCTCTCTCTCTCTCTCTCTCTCTCTCTCTCTCTCTCTCTCTCTCTCTCTCTCTCTCTCTCTCTCTCTCTCTCTTTCTGTGTGTGTGTGTGTGTGTGTAGTGTTATAAAAAAATTATTGTTTTATATTTAATTTTAATAAATATTCCTCCATTCATATCAAAATTAAAATTAAAATATAAAATAATTTATTTCAAATATCTATATTACAAATAAAAATTTAGAATGATTAGGTTTGAATCCTCTGAATACATTTGAAATGTGTATATAATTATGTATGTATGTGTATGTGCATAATTATTAAATTAATTAAGTAAATTTATATATGTATTCACACACACACACACACACACACACATCATCATCATCATCATCATCATCTAACATAAATGGAAATTAAAAAAATGAACAAAATAAATAAATAGAAAGGTTTTGTTTTTGAATTGAAACATATAAACACACACATAGACATATATACATCTATGTATGTATGTATAATAAAATAAAATTTATTTTATTTCCTTATTCAACATTTTTTGTGTATAATATTGGCATAAATATTATCATGGTGTAAGAATTAAGTTTAAATAAGTGATATTGGACATGTGAGTGTGTAACCAAATAAAAAATGAAGTAATTAGAAAAATTATAAGCTCAAACCCAACTTGTATAATGGTTTCAATGTTTTATTAAATTGACCATAAGAAATATGTGGATTATGGACTCCTAATAACAACTATGTTGACAACAAGAAATTGGAGGCTTTATGTTAAGATGAACATATCATATGTAAGATGAAGTATAGTAATAATGAAGTCTTGGTAAATTTAAATAAATTATAATGAGTTATTATGGTGTATGTTGATCATAGGTTAATTGTGGATTAAATGTTAAAATATAGTAACAAAACTATGCTAGAATATATTAATCAAGAAAGTGGAAATAAGTAAACGAATTAATATGTGTCAATGTGTTAATGAATGAATGTGGCTTAGAGACATTGAAATATTATAAATAATTTTGAACATAATACATGAATTTATAATCATATTTGATAAATAATTGGGGTTGTTACACCCTTAACCATTGGTGTGTCTAGAGATATGTGTGGCCAAATTTTGGCGTACATACCTCTTTTATTTACTTGTTACATTTCTCTATGTTTTTAGATAGGTCAGCCTATGAAATAACATTGGATAAGTAGACTATATATAGGAGGTAGTGGTTAGTATTTATTCATTATGTTAAGTATTCTACTATTAGTGCATTATTATGGAGGTTTCCCCCTCAAATTGGATTTGCTATATTATCTAGTATTTTATTCTACTATCAATTATTATTGTGTGATCTCTCATATTTTCTTATTCTAAATAATATAAAATCATTATATGTGAATATCTAAGTAATTTAATTCCAATTGGTATTAGATATTTGATTTGGAAAAGTTTCCTACAACATTTTTTTTGGATCTATCAAGGTGTGGATTTTAGGAGTGGTGAGAGCAAAAAAAACATAACTTGCAATCTGGAAAGAATTAATTTTTTCTGTCAGTACAGTATTGCTTGAAATGCTTTTTTGAAAAAAATAATTAAAAAAAAGGTTTGGGAAAAAAATTTCCTCTTACACAATTTCCATCATTAGATTCATCTCAATGAGACGATTTTAATGGTATATTATTTTAGTACACTTTTTTGGTATCAAAATTTTTACCCTAGTGTGCAAAGGCAACCATTGGATTCATCTTGATAAAGCGATCAAAATAGTACCATTTCTTGATACACTTTTTTTGGGGTAAAAACCCTCCTAGGGTTTGTATATGGTAGGTCCAGATACTCAAGGAAGAAAAGGGGGGCAAGAAATTCCTAAGAGTCCTATCGATGACATGGATTTTGGAACTTTAGATCTAATGATTTATTAGCTTCAAGTAGACATAAAGAACTTGGTGAGGTATGATGAATTTTTTGTAGTCCAAGCTAATGTTTTAGGGAAGTACAAAGAGATTAATTGGGTTCACAATGAATTACAACATATCATTATGCAATTGGCTACCCTTACATCTCAGTTTTAACCTAAAAAACCCTCCACTTTAGTATTCAAATCCTCCTTTCAACAACTCCTATGCTAGTATGAAACTAATGTTACCAAAAGTGGACATGTGTAAGTTTGATGTTAAGGACATCTCACTTAGATTACCCAAATTTAGACTTTATTTGAGCTACATCAAACCCCTAGTTCTTATAGGGTGATAGTGGTGTCCTTATATCTAGAACTTGAGCAATTCATTTGGTATCATTAGTTATGTGCTCAAAAGAAAAATAATGGTGCTTATATTACCTAGACTATTTTCATTGAGGATTTGTTAGCTCATTATCAAAATAATGTCTTTGAGAACTATTTTAGACAATTAGCCAAGCTATGATAAATAGGAACTATGAAGGATTATATTCATCAGTTTTAGAATCTCTCTTTATGGGTGGAATATATCATTAAGGAAAATTTGACTAATCTATTTATTGTGGCCTCAAAGATAGCATCCAATTTGATGTTTGAATGTTTAACCAAACATCTATAGTAGAAGCTATCCCTAAGGCATGCATGATAGAAGAAAAAGAGATGGTTAAAAGGAAAACTTTCACTATTGGTCATGATCACAACTTTCTCGTACCATCATTTTCATAGCCCAATAGATTAACAAAATGATAAATTGAGGAGAAGTGAGCCAAAGGGTTGTGTTATGGTTATGACAACAAATGGAGAAAAGACCATCATTATGTTGAAAAGAATTTGTTTTACATTGAAGGCGCCAATGATGATGAAGATGATGCAGAAGTACATGATGAGGATGTATAATTTCCTAAGGAGGAATATAAAGACTCTCAACCTACTTTTTTTTTATCATGGCCTTTTAGGTATTAGTTCTCCCCAAGCTCTTAAGGTGATGGGTTTACTTAAGAAATAAAAGGTCAATGTAATGATTGATTTTGGGAGCACACATAACTTCATCCATAGTAATTTGGCTGTCCATTTGAACTATTTCATTTATACATCTATATAATTTTAGGTTATGATTGTAGATGGTTGATCTAGGCAACAATTTAGGCGACAATTCGGGTGATAGTTCCACCCCAATTGATGACAGAACTTCTGGGAGACATAACTTTTGCACCGTAGCTCCAATTGACTCGCCATTTGAACCATTGGAAAGCTAAGAATGAGGAGAACATCATGAAATGGAATATATATCTTATAAATTAAGTTTGACCCCTGAAAACCAAATGGAAGTGCCTCAAATTTCAATTTTAATAGTGCAGTCTAAAAATAGTAAGTTTCTAAAAATAGTAATTCCTCAAATTCTGTATTGTTTTAAATCTTGGAAGTCAAAACACTTAATCTCCATCAAGATTGGTGACCTTCCACATCCTCCCCATGCTTTAAAAATGTGTATAAATTAAGAGGTAACCCAAAATGTGAAGACAAACATCTCTTCCTAGAGATAAGCATATATTTGTATTGCAATCTTGAGTAATACTACATCTCTTCTCAAAGAATTCATTATTACTGTGTTATTTATATGATATTGAGATAATTATCAACCAAAAATTCTAAGTTTTAGATCTATTGGTATCAGAGTGGTTTGTCTTGAGTGTGTATGATCCTGAGGACGAGGTTAAGCTATAAGAAGCTTGGTTGGGAAATAACAGAGCTTCCAAATTTTCCACCTGTTCATTCTAAATGACTTCAAATGGCAGATGACACTGAGACATCTGATCCTTTCAAGGAAATGGTGAATGAATCCCTCCAATGGAAACAAGTGTAGATGATACAACAATTTACCCAAATTCTTCAAAAACTTTCAATGGAAAATCCTGGCTCTATGGCTCCACTTCTTGGCTCCTCATCCAGGGAACATCTTTTCAGTGCCCCAACACCCTTCAAGGTCTAGGTAAATTTTGATATTCCTACATTTGAAGGAAAAATCAATGGTGATGTAGTATAAAATTGGTTGGATCAACTATCTTCCTACTTCTCTGTAAATAAGTTCACCGATGGAGAAAATATTACTTTTGCTCTTTTGAAATCAACATTGCCTGTGAAAAATTGGTGGGAAGTGTACAAAAAGAGGTTCAGTAAAAATGAAATTGGCCTTGAGGTGGAACCTACTTGGGATGATTTTGTGGAAGCGGTGAAAGAAGAATACTATCCCATCAGAGCATATGATGATTTATACATACAGTGGCAACAACTTTGCCAAGGTAAGGACCAATCTATTCAAGATTACACAAACACTTTTCATTCTTTATCTATAAGATTGGGCATTCAAGAAAGTGAGAAACATAAGACTCTCAAATATTGTGGTGGACTATAATGGTATATAAGGGGGGAAATGGAACTCTTCAATTTGGAAACCCTCAGTGAGGCATACAAATTCGTAGTGAAGATTGAATAGAAGCATGGCAGAAAGAATACAAAGAGTCAACCCTCAAAATGGAAAAGTGACAAGGAAGGTAAAATATGATGCCAAAATTGGAAGAAAAAGGAGTTTCAAGATAATAAATCCCAAAAAGGGAAGGCTAGAAAATGGTGTGATTACCACAAAACTAGAACTCACTCCAAAGAAGAATGTTGAGCCATCAAGTCATTGCTTTCTGAGTCACAATACTCGACATCTACTACTCTACCTCATACACAACCCACAGTTGAAGAGGATGAAGAAGAAATTGTAGATGCTGAGCCTGACACCATTATCACTTCATCCCAGACCCATGAGGAAAGACTAGATGACAAATAAAGATTATTACACTCCAAATTATGGGTAAAAGGTAAGCCTCTACATTTCATTCTTGATAGTGGGAGTCAAAATAATTTAATCTCTACTAAAGTTGTGAAAAGTCTAAATCTATCCATGAAGCCTCATCCAAAGCCCTATAGTATTAGATGGTTGAGCCCAGGGAGAGACCTCCGTGTCACCCATCAATGTCTTATTTCATATGCTATAAAACCATTCCAAGATGAAGTATTGTGTGATGTGGTCAATCTAGATGTTTGTGATGTACTCCTTGGTTAGCCATTCATGTATGAGCGACATGGCATCAATGAATCATGAAACTGAAGGATCACCCTCACTCTTGGAACATGACACTATAGGGTACCAGAGGTACCACCTCCCACATCTATCTCCCTGATCAGTGCTAAGTAATGCAAGAGATTGGTGGAGAAAACAAAGCAATTTGTTCTCATGGTGGTCAAGCCATAGATATCTAAGAAGGCCGATGTTGCAGTCCTGACTACATATTCAACACAACAATATAAGCAGATAAGACAAATCATAGGAGAATATGATGACTTATTCAAGTCACCCATAGGAGTTCCACTACATTGCCAGGTAAAACATTCTATCAATTTGATCCCAGTATCACCTTTGCCTAACAGTCCTATGTATCATAGATCAGTTTTGGAGAATGATGAGATAAAAAGATAGATTCAAGAATTTATCCAAAAGGGTCACATCGAGCCAAGCTCTTCACCTTGTGGTAGCCCAATTATCTTGGCACCAAAGAAAGATGGAACATGGAGGCTTTGCATTGACTACCGAGCCCTAAATAAAATCTCTGTGAAGAATCACTATCCTCTCCCTAGGATTGATGACCTGCTGGACCAACTCCATGGTGTGAAGTTCTTCACCAAACTTGATCTCAAATCTGGTTATCACCAAATTCCCATTGATCCCACTGATGTCTGGAAGACTACATTCAAATCTAAGGAGGGGATCTTTGAATGGTTGGTTATGCCTTTTGGCTTAACTAACGCACCTGCAACCTTCATGAGGATGATGGATGACATCCTATGACCCTTCACCAACTCATTTGTGGTTGTCTACTTAGATGACATACTCATCTATAGCAGAACATGGGAAGAACATTTGCAACATGTTTGTAAGGTGCTTCAAACTCCTCAGGAGCACAAGTTGTATTCAAATCTTGACAAATGCACATTTGGGATGACAACAATTTAGTACCTTAGGTATGTTGTGAATGAGGAAGGGGTCCATGTTGATCTAGAAAAGAATTGGGTTATTCGAGAATGGTCCACACTAATGACCCTCATAGAGCTTTGTAGCTTTTTGGGTCTTGAAAATTTCTACCACAGGTTTGTTCTTGGATTTTCACATGTTGCTTGGTCACTAACCTAAGTGACTAAAGGAGGAGCTAACACTACATTTTAGTGGGGTGAAATACAACAAAGGGAATTTGAGAATTTGAAGAATAGACTATGCTCAACCCCTATTCTTGCCTTGCCAGATTTGCATCAACCTTTTGAATTGATGATAGATGCATCTGAATATGCCATGGGAGCTATCATCATGCAACATGGCCATCTTATTGCATATCACAGTGAAACTTTCACTAATACAGTTAGGAAATATCCAACATATGATAAGGAGCTCTATGCCATTATGCAAGCTTGCAAATAATGGAAACACTACATCTTGGGGAAAGAAACGGTCATCCACACTGACCATAGACCATTGGAATTCATCCAGACACAAAGCAAACTCTGAAATGAGAGGCATCAAAAGTAGGCCACATATCTTCAACAATTCCACTTGATAATCAAACACAAAAAGGGGAGCTCAAATATAGCTATAGATTGTTTGAGCTACCCACCAATTACTGCACTCACAATAGTTTTTGACCTATGCAGACATGAGATTGCCACTTGGGTTGCTCTATATGAAGTAGATCCTACCTTTTTTGATACATATCAAGCACTTCAAAAAGGTAAACATGTTTCTAATTTCTATTTGCAAGATAATGTCCTCTATCATATGGGGCACATATGTGTTCCAGTTCCAGAGCAACAAAAGATGATATGGGAAGCACACTTTAGTAAGACAACTAGACACTTTGGTATTGAAAAGACATTGGTAGTTCTTCAAAAACACTTCTACTAGCCACATATGTGAAAGGATGTGGAAATATATCTCAAATCTTGCACCCCATGTGTGATAGCCAAGCCAACAAATAAGAAGCAAGGATTATACACACCATTGCCAGAACCAACTAGGCCTTAGGAATCCATCTCAATGGATTTTCTCTTAGGTTTGCCCACTTCAAAACATGGTAAGGACTATATTTTTGTGGTAGTTGATCATTTTTCAAAAATGGCTATCATGATTGCTTGTAAGAAAAATATATCTACTGAGGAAACTGCTAAACTATATTTTAGTCATGTATGGCTCCATTTTAGTCTCCCCAAGTCCATTATCTCAAATTGAGATAGCAGGTTCCTGAGCATCTTCTGGTCCACTCTATGGAAGATGATGAATACTAAGCTAATGAAGTCCAAAGCCTTCCATCCGTAGACTGATGGTCAAATAGAGGTGGTAAACTGCTTGATTTTTCACATGATGTATCACTCCAAACATCCACACACATGGGATGAGGGACTTCTTTTCATACAACATGGATACAATCAGGTGCTACACAGCTTGACCAAGCGCAGTCCATTCCAAGTATGTTTTGGGTTCCAACCCATGGCAGCAATTAATATAGCTATTCAATTTTCCACCATGGAATACACACCTCATAGAAGATCTGAGGTAGCAAAAGCAACAAAGTTTATTGAACAAATGCAACACATCCAAAAATAAGTTCATGACATCCTATAGAAGATGAATCAGAAGTATAAGCAACGCCATGACAAACATAGGATTGCACACCATTTTGTTGTGGGTGATAAGGTTTGGTTGTGGCTTTAGAAGGAACAACTTGCAGGTCCACACAAAAAGATTCAGCCTCTATGATATGGTCCCTACACCATCACCAGAAGAGTTGGATAAAATGCTTTTGAGTTAAACTTACCAGCCTACCTTGGTATGCATCCAATATTCAATGTGGAGCTCCTCAAACCATATCACCCACCTCTCTTAGACAATTCAGTTGTATCAGAACAACTCGACATTGACGAGCTTGATCCATAGAGTTTTTCTCTATTGGAAGAGGATTAGATTATGGATACTTGGATGAAGACAATAAGAGGATGCTCTATTCCATGTTATCGAGTGGTTAAAAGGGGCCAACTTAGCCATCAAGGTGAGTGGCTCATAGAGAATCAAATCAAGAAACAACTACCACACTTGATGGGGAAAATTGATGCAATGGGGACCATTGCTTTTCAATGAAGGAGGAATGATCCAGGCAAAAATTTAGGTGATAATTCGGGACAATTCCACCCTAATTGATGACAGAACTTTCAAGAGCCATAACTTTTGCACCGTAGCTCTAATTGACTCACCATTTGAACCGTTGGAAAGCTAATAATGAGGAGAACATCATGAAATGGCATCAAGATCCACTTGATGAATTTTTACCCCTGAAAACCCAATGAAAGTGCCTCAAATTTTAATTTTAATAGTGTAGTCTAAAAATAGTAAGTTTCTGAAGATAGTAATTCCTCAAATTTTGTATTGTTTTAAATCTTAGAAGTTGAACAACTTAATCTCCCTCAAGATTGGTGACCTTCCACATCCTCCCCATGCTTTAAAAATGTGTATAAATGAAGAGGCAACCCAAAATGTGAAGACAGACATCTCTTCCTAGAGATAAACATATATTTGTATTGCGATCTTGAGTAATACTACATCTCTTCTCAGAGAATTCAGTATTACTGTGTTATTTCTATGCTATTTAGATATTTATCAACCAAAACTTCTAAGTTTTAGATCTATTAGGGGCCTAATCCACATCCCTTCTTAGGGATATCATCTCTCCTTAGGGACATATCAGTGCTCACCACGTGTCTGATTGGGAATCACCTCAGGTGCTTTGGTGGCTAGCCATATAGGGGTCTAGAAGAGGACCCAGATCACATTAGAGCTTTTGGCATGATAGCTAGTCCTTCTATTGGTATCAGAGCTAGGTCTCAAGGTTGAGACCCACAGAAGCTAGTGGGAATGATCCACATCCCTTCTCAGGGATATGCCTCCAGAGGTGGTCAACACTCACCACATGTCCAATTGGGAATCACCTCAAGTGCTTCGGTGGCTGGCCATAGAGGGGTCTAAATGAGGACCCAGATCAATCTAGAGATTTTGGTGTGATGGCTAGTCCTCTACTAGTACTAGCCATCACACCAAAATATTTGGAGTGATCTGGGTCCTCTTTCAGACCCCTATATGGCTAGTCACTGAAGCACCTGAGGTGATCCCAGTCAAACACGTGGTAGCAGTGTATCACTATCCCTGAGAAGGGATGTATGGATCATGCCCACTAGCTTCCATGAGACTCAACCTCGAGACCTAGCTCTGATACCAATAGATCCAAAAATTATAAGTTATGGTTGATAAATATCTCAATAGCATAGAAATAACATAGTAATAATGAATTCTCTGAGAAGAGATGTAGTATTACTCAAGATCACAATACAAATATATGCTTATCTCTGGGAAGAGATGTCTGTCTTCACATTTCAAGTTACCTCTTCATTTATACACATTTTGAAAGCATGGGGAGGATGTGGAAGGTCACCAATCTTGAGGGAGATTAAGTGGTTTGACTTCCAAGATTTAAAACATTACAAAATTCGAGGAATTACTATTTTTAGAAACTTACTATTTTTAGACTGCACTATTAAAATTAAAATTTGAGGCACTTCTATTGGGTTTTTAGGGGTCAAAATTCATTGATAAAATATATATTCCATTTCATGACATTCTCCTCATTCTTATCTTTCCAATGGTTCAAACGATGAGTCAATTGGAGCTAAGGTGCAAAAGTTATGGCTCCTGGAAGTTTCGTCATCAATTGGGGTGGAACTGTCACCCGAATTGTTGCCTAAATTGTTGCCTAGATCAATGGTGGTACTATTAGTTGTTCAAGAAAATTTCATAGTATTAAATTGGCCATGGGAGAATACTTATTGGATTCTCTTATGTTTGTTATTCCCATGAGTGGAGATGATATTATTCTAGGAGTCCAGTGGCTCACCACTTTGGGTAGTATTGAGATAAATTTTTAAGAATTATTCATGTATTTTCATTTTAAATAATGAACATTTGTGCTAAGAGTATTAAAGGCTAAATCTCCATAACTTGTTAGCTCCCTTCAAATGATAAAGATTCTCCATAAGGGTGTTGAGGGATTTATAGTTTGCTTGTTTCGTATGGAAGTAAAACCAACTCAGCCATCTCTACCTCTTGATCTATAACTAATAATTGATGCTCATTCTATTATTTTTGGAGACATGTCAAAAGGACTTCTACCTATCCACATGCATGATCATGCTATCGCACTTATTTATAGTAGTACACCACCCAACATTAGGCCATACAGGTATCCCTATTCCCAAAAAAAGTGAAATTAAAAAGATGGTGCAAGAGATGTTATATGTAGGAATCATTCACCATATCTAAAGTGAATACTCTTCACCAATTGTCATGGAAGGAAAGAAAGATGATACCTGGAGGATGTGCCCTGACTATAGAGAACTCAAAAAGTACACTATCAAAGATAAGTTTATGATTCTTGTCATTGATGATTTGCTAAATGAATTGAATGGTGCTTTTTATTTTACAAAGTTAGATCTACATTCTGGGTATCATCAAATCTAGATCCCTGATGAAGACATACCCAAAACCACTTTCAAGACTCATGAGGGCCATTATGAGTTTTTGGTTATGCCTTTTGGTTTAACAAATACACCATTTACTTTTTATAGTTTGATGAATATTATTTCTAATCCATTTTTAAGGAAATTTGTTTTGGTCTTCCTTGATGATATCCTCATTTATATTAAAAATTGGGAAGACCATTTACAACATGTGAAATAGGTACTCTCCATTTTAGAGCAAAATAAATGTATGCCAAACCTTCAAAATATACTTTTGGGGCTGGTGAGGTTGAATATTTGGGTCATATACTGTCTTATGAAGGAGTGAAAGTGGATCCTAAAAAAATCCAAACAATGGTGGACTGGCTAATTCCTAAGACACTCAAGTAACTCTAGGGATTTTTGGGGCTTACTAGTTACTATCACAGGTTTGTCAAAAATTATGGTATTATTTTAGCCCCACTCACCTCTTTATTAAAGAAAGACTCCTTTCAATGGACTAATGTAGCTACTCAAACATTTGAACAATTGAAATTGGCTATGTGTTCTACTCCAGTATTGGCCACTCCTAAATTTTCTAAGACTTTTGTGGTTGAATGTGATGTATCTCGGTATGGTATGGGTGTTTTAATCATGAAAGAAGGCATACAAATTGCATTTTAAATTCATCAACTAAAGGGTAAAAATTATCACAAGCCCATCTATGAGAAGCAAATGATGGCCATTTTGCATGTAATCAAATAATGGAGACCTTATTTAATGGGTCATCACTTTCAAGTAAGGACTAATCATGATAGTCTCAAATATTTTTTATAACACAGGTTATCATCTAAAGAACAATAAAAATGGGTAACTAAGATTTTAGGTTATGATTTTGAAATAGTCTACAAAAAAGGAAAGGACAATGTAGTGGCAGATGCACTATCTAGAAAAGATGAATTAGTTGACACATTACTATGTGCAATACCTATTCTGCAGGTAGATTGGCTAGAGGAAGCATGATTAGAATGGGAACATGATAGTGTTTCCCATGATTTTATTCAAAATATTCAACAAGGTTTAGGTGGATTTGAAAAATTCACATGGAAATGTAATAAATTATGGTATAAAGATAGATTATACCTATGTAATAATTCTCTTCTTAAACAAAAAATTCATTAAGAACTTCATGTAACTCCAATTGGGGGTCATTCAATATTTTTAAAAACATATCACATAATCAAGCAAGATTTTTTGGGAAGGTTTCAAGGGGGATGTCTATAAATATGTGGATGAATGTATGATTTATTAACAAAACAAAGGCAAAACCATCAAAACCCTAAGTCTTTTACAACCTTTATCCATCCCTAGCCAACATTAGGAATATGAATCTATGGATTTTATTATAGGGTTACCAAGATCTGATGATTAAAATGTTATCATGGTTGTTTTAGATCATCTTAGTAATAATGCTCATTTTTTTATCCTAACCATTTGTTGCTAGTATAGTAGCTGCTTCTTTTCTTAATATAGTTCAAAAACTGCATGGGACCCCTATGATCATTGTCAGTGATAGAGATCCCATTTTTAATAATAATTTTTGGATTGAGTTATTTACATGTTTGGGCACCCAATTAAATCATATTTTATCCTATCATCCTAAATTTGATGGACAAACTGAGGTAGTCAAAAAATGTCTAGAAGGATATCTCCATTATTTTATTTTTGATAAATAGGATAAATGGGTTCATTAGCTACCACTTACTAAATGGTGGTACAATACTTTTTTTTATAGTTCTTCCAGAATGTCTTTTTTTATATCACTATATGGATACTACCCTCCATCCATCACTTCAACCTTGAAGGTCCATCCTAAATTTTATGCAATTGAATAACATGTTCACCATCAATAGGAGGTCCTTGCAAGTTTGCATGAAATTTTAGCTATGGCCCAGAATCGCATGAAGCAATAGGTAGATCAACATAGATGTGAGAGGCATTTTTACATTGGTGATTGGGTCTTTGTTCACTTGTAGCCATACAAGAAAATGTCATTAAAGCATCAAAAAAAGGATAACAAGTTATCCCCTAAGTATTATGGGCTTTATCAGATCTTGAAAAGAATTGGTAGTGTGGCCTACAAGTTATAGTTTTCTTCATCCACTAACATACATCCAATATTTCATGTATCATGCCTAAATAAAGTAATTGGACATAGAGTTTCCATTCAAATAGAATTACCAAAATTTCATGAGGAAGGTACAATTGTTCTTGATCCTGAGGAGATCCTTTAAAAGCAAACCAAGTAGCTACATTCTATAACAATTACATATTACCTGATCAAATGGAAGAATTTGACATGTGAAGATGCCACTTGGGAGGATAAAGAATTTGTGCAGTAGAATCCAAAGTTGCCACAACATTGAGGAAAATTTTGTTTTGAAGGGGAGGGGCTTGTTATGCCCTTAACCATTAGTGTGTCTAGGGATATGTGTGGTCACCTTATGGATTACAAACCTCTTTTATTTACTTGTTACATTTCTCTATGTTCTTAGATAGGTCATCCTATAGAATAACCTTGGCTAAGTAGACTATATATAGGAGGTAGTGGCTAGTATTTATTCATTATGTTAAGTACTCTACTATTACAACATTATTTTGGATGTTTCCCCCTCGAAGTGGATTTTCTATATTATCTACTATTTTCATCCACTATCAACTATTGTTATGTGATCTCTCATATTTTTTTATTATGCAAAATATAAAATCATTCTATGTGAATATCTAAGTAATTTCATTACAGGGGCCTCTAGAAAATAAGTTAGTGTTAAACCTTGAAGCCCAATCCTTTTGATCAATTTAATACCCTTATAATTTTTTATGGCATAGAAAGATCGTCCAATGAAATTTTGGAGCTCTTGATAATAGAAATTTTATTGGATTTGAAAGCATTGATGATGAAGAACCATGTATCCATAACATGGAATTGGAATACTTTTTCATCTTCTTAAATAAAAAATAACTCGTCTATACCTTTTTATTTAGCAAAAACTGGATTTAAATTCAACTCTGAATCAATAATTATAACTTTAGTATTATTTTCCCTTGCCTAGAAGCCTGAGTAGTTAATCAATTTAGTTTTATAATATTAAATTATAAGTGGTATTTTTCACTTACCTAGGCCCACAAATAAACCTAGAAATTCGAGAAAAATAAACTCTTAAATTGAGAATTCACCAAAATTGAGATTTGGAACTAATTATATTAGGATATGAAATACACGTACAATAGGTAGATAATTTTTAATTCCATTTACAACATTTATTTTTGACTAATTCTAGGAGGTATTTACAAGAGGAAAATTTCATCTACTTTTTATTGCCTATGAAGTTGATTTGGAATCAAAGAAAATAAATTTCATGAAATAGATATTATCCTATTTTGAGACCAAAACCTATTTTTTAGTTTTTTGAAATTATTAAACTATAATCAAATAATTTTAATCCCATTCAAAAGTTGTCATTTTTGGCCAATTCCAAAGGTAAATTATATAGGTAAATTTACATTATTATTATGGTCTTTCAAGTCGATTTAGAATCAATGAAATTAAAAAATATAAAGAAATAAATTATCAAAAATAAAAGTTAAAAAAAATAATAGCTTTAATTTATAATTTATTTAATCGAATAAATTTATTATAGTGTTTTTCTATTTTTAGTAAGATAATTTTGAAGCTAGCTCACAATATTTTTTATAAGACAAATTTCAAAAAATTAATTCACTTTAGAATGCTAAACCATCTTGTTGGTTTCTTCACAATAAAATTATTCCTATGCCTTGAACATGAAAATTATATCTTAGAGACTAGGTTATAACATTTACATAAAGTTATATCTTTTTATAAATTAAAACTAGGGAGATTTTGTACCCTATTTATCTAACTTGGAGTTGTTATGCTCTATAACACTTTAAAGCATCACTAGTCATGAAATTTTTTTTAAGTGTATATTTTTCATTTAAAATAAATTTGGTGGTTATAATGTTTTATATTATCCAAAAAAATAATAATAACCCTATGCCAATTTTTAATATGTAAACACTTTAGAATATTTAAATCACTAGTCACACCTTGTTAGGATAAAAAGGGGTTCTTTTTAGTAATTTAATTAGAATGTAATCTTAGAGTAAGGATCAAATTTCATACTTAGATTTATAATACTAAACGTGTGTGCTTTACATCTAATTAGATGTTTCTTATAATCCCTTAGTAGTGTATTTGTGTGTTTAGGCTAGCTAGTGGTTAGGGAGTTATCGTGAGGGTAACTACATTTCATTAAATCATTTAAATATATGTAAAAGGTTCAATTCTTTCAAAAATGATCTAAAACTCATTTGAGAATGGGTTAACTACAACCATTAATAGTTATTCACATGAAGGTGATCATCATAAATATGTAGATAGCTCAGGGTGTGAGCACATGCATAGAGAAGTAACCCATAAGAAACTTACTCAGTGTGGTGTCAATTAATAACTTGGTGTGTTCTTGGAACACATGGATTAAAAACTAACTCCAATATAAATTTTACATAGCTCATATTTAATAGTGTTCTGATTATAAGATGATAACCTTATTATGGTTAGTTTTATGGTATTCTAAGATGTATAGTGGTTGATACCATAGATGGATGTTAGGTTGTGACCCTTAGTGTATCTCTATTATGTGAATTACATATAAGTTTCAATTTTTAACATGATTGAGAGATGAAGCTTATATGAGTAGTGTAAAGAAAAGAATGATAGGTCTACTATTCTATGACCAAATAAAAGATGGTTTTGTATCATGAATATTGACCCTCAATTGTGTTGTTGCATGAAAGTGATATGGTTAAGTAGATGCACTTGATTTTTTTAGGTGTGTTAGTGTTGAGTGGTCATGTTGAGTTTGTGGTTTCATCATGTATTAGATGATTAGATCTTATATAATATAAACTGAGTGATGCAGTTTATCCCTTGTGGGATTAGGATACCATCCCTATTTTGGTGATGACATCTCATGGAGGAGGACATCACAAGTTCAAGGATAACTACATCTAACCTTGATTTTGAGCATAAAATATGTAAGCTTACTAACTTATGGTAGTGGCATTGGGTCTAGGTTATAGGATAGGTTAGGGTTGGTCCTATCTTTGTCCCTTGAATTAGTCTTCTATGTTTTCATTAGATTATCTTTTTATTTTATAATATTAAAATTGATACTGATATGTGTGTAATTAATAGTCCCTTTATATAAAGTTTGTTTTGGTTTGTTTTTGGTATTTAAGATGAGTATAATATTATAAAACCCACTTAGTTTGAGTTCCCTTATGAGAAAATATGTGTAGTATTTTCCAGGGACTCTTCCTTGGTGATTATTAGGGTGGTAACCCTAGTATAAAGTAAATGTTCTCTTATTTTTCTATTTTTTTTCATTTTTATGTGTGTCAAACTTCAACTATGATGTTGAAAAAATAATAATAAAATATAAAATATTATGTAAAAATAATAAACATTCAATTATGTAAAGAAACAAAAATAAAATTACATGGGTTCTAGGACAAAAAATTTGGGCATGACATGCTAGTATTAGAGCATGGGTTTAACAATGGGAACTCTAGGAAAATTTGCTATGGCTGGTTTAGTTACCCTCCATAGTAGACAAAAAGTAAAATGTGTAATTCCACTTGGGTCATAAATATTTCAAGATAATTTTATAAATTGAGATACCATATGTGAAATATTTTAGCATTTATTTCTTTAGTTCCTATCAATTAAGATTCATGATTAACTTGATATAGTAAACATGATTATTTTCATTAGATACTCTTGTGGCACTATGTGTTATGTGTGGAATGGCCACTTATTGATCTAAATTGACAATAATAGTGATAGATGGTTGTTAGTGATGTCATCATGGATAGCATACATACAATAGTTGGACTGATGAGGATACTTTGATCTTTGTATATTACTAATGAAATTTTGTTATTGTATTTTGATGTGCTTGTACTATTAATATGAACCAATGTTAAATTTTTTTTTCAAGCTAATTATACATATCCTTAACATTTGTATCTATCCATGTACATGTGCAATTTTAACATATTATGTAAGACCCTACATCATTTTTATATGTAGTAAACCTATTGAAAAACTCATCCTCGATAATAAAAAACATTATTGTGTGATTATGATGTGTATGTTGTGGTGTAAATAAAAAAATTATGGTATAAATATGTTGAGCATTATAATTTATTGTTGAGTTTTGGTATTAATTTTGTCATTAATGTTCAAGGTTCTTGTGAAAGTGCATGATCAAGTAAGCTTTGAGGTGTGTGTATGATGAGTTATTTTGCCAACATAATGAGTGTTGTTTTTATATGAGATAAGGGATGTGAGATAAATATTTGAAGCATGTTATTATTTCATATTGAGAAATATCATTAATATCAACATAAGTAAGTACAACTCATTATGTCAAGTGTTAAGTATCTTTCAAAGCTTTGTCTAATCCTTGTGAGATGGCAAGTGCAAATAGAATGTTGAAACAAATGAGATAAAAAGATCCTTAGTGAAGCTATAAAGAATAATTAATAGTGTTTTATAATGAGAGAGGTATTTTGAGCTTGTACATGAGATGTTGAGGGATTTAAAAATGATTAGAAGGTTAGCTTTGAAGATCTTTAGTCAAGCTCTAATGATCTATGTAAGCAGCTTTGAAAATGATCCAAGTGAACCATGAAGATGTTTTGTTGAAAATAAAAAGAAGAGAGAGTGTATAATGTTGCTTGAGCACACACAAGAAGAATTTTATAACTTAGGATAGTTTTAAGGTGAAGTCTACAGGGGTAAGTACATCAATCCAAATCTATAACTAGACTAGTTCTAGATCCTAATTGGCCTAACGAGGAATCATGAGATATTGACAAGACATATGAAGTATTTTTTTAGTATTTAATAATTATAGGAGATATAATTTAATGTATATGAGGTTATGAGATCTTGGATAGTGGTTATAAGGTCAGCTTAAAGACTTAATGAGACTTGCAGGTCAAGGCCTAGAAAGCAAATAGAGAGATGGTGGCTAGATAGGGTATCAAGATCAATTTTCAAGGCATGGGTGAGAAGGTGAGAATTTATAAAGGTGTTTAAAGTTATTTTAAGAATTTTTAATGAATTTTTAGGTCATGGTTTTCAAGAAAAGGCTTGAAAAAGTGTGTTAAGGTCTCTTGAATGCACGTAATGAAGAATTATCTACCCAAGAAGGTTTTTCAAGTGTTTATTGGCATGTAAAAAAATTGATTAAGAATATAAGTTGTTAGTTTTAGATGATTAATGATCCTACATCAAGTTTAAAAGCATTGGTTTCTATAATGGGGAGCTAAAATTTATGAATAATCGTTAAGACTGGAAGATGGTCTAAACCCTTAAAGAACCCTAACAATGACCTGATATTGAAGATCTTATTCTAAAGTGCTCATTATAGTTTGATATGGATATAAAATTTAATGGAGGTTTTATTAAAATATTTCATGAAACTCTAGGTGTGATTTATTTCTTAGGTGTGTGAGTAGACCCTACAAAAAAGTGCTTGTTTTTTGGAAATTTATTGTAATAGATAATGTTAACCAAGTAAAAGTTTATAAGTGCATGGAGGACAAAGTATGAGAATTTTAGTTTTTGTCCATGAATTTTTATGGATAATTTATAAACCTTAAGAATTAAAATTTTGTGATCTAATTTGACCAGTCACTAATAGACCTAGTGATGAAGATAGTGAGAAAACTAGGCAGAATTGAAAAGATGATTCTTGATATGTTTATGTGAAAGAGTGATTGATTAAAGTGCATGATGATATTTTTTTGGAATTGAATGATTTATCCATTATTTTTAGAATCATATAATTTATTATAATAGGTTTAAAAATTTAATCTTAAATGGCTTATCTAGTTGAGTAAAGACTATGAGAGAGAAAGTCAATAGATTGGTCTGTACGACCAATAGTTTCCATTAGTGCTTGTGATATTTTTGATGAAGGTTGATATGGAGATGTTTTAATATAATGTTCATGAATTTAAATAAATTAAATATGTTAAATAAAGTGTCAAAATATCATGTTTCCTTGACTCTATTTTGAAGTCAGTAGGCAATTCTGAGTGAGCATCTTGCAAAGAAGAGTTTGAGTTTGTATACCCTGAGTTGAAAAATCTAATGAAGTTTATGATGACCCTAAGGTCATTATTATTTTTTATATATGATTTTTTTTCCATTTTTATTTTTAAAAATTAATGTTATGCTTCAGTTATTCAAAACATATTTTTTTGTGTATCCATAGGCCTTTTGTGAACAATGTTTTGAGAAAGGCTTCAAGTGGTGGTAGGAACGAAAAGGTGGTGTGGACCTAAAGTGAAGTTGTATAAGGTATAATAAAGTTTAATATGAATATTTACTAATTTATGTGAATTTTTTAAGTGTTTCAAGAAGATCAAAGGGTAACGTGTTGTTAAGAAGGCCTATTAGGTCTCCAAAAGGGATAAAAGAGGAGTAAGGGCTAATTGAGCTATGACCAACCAATGTGTGATAAAATTATGTTTGAAGCATGTTATTATTATATTATAGGACATATTACATTTCCTACCTAATATGTTTTAATTTTATGGTCAAATAAGAAGGATATGTGCAAGTGACTTGTATGAAAGCAAGGCTACTTAGGCCTATTTGAGGGAGTTAAAAAGGTGAAGAACAAGCAAATGAAATATAACATTGGTAAGTATAATAAGGTATTATATACCATTATAAGTATTTAATGAATATCATATAGGATGTATTATATGAGGATCAAGTTTAGAAGACCTAATAAATCCATGAAGAGGGCTAGTTGTGTAAAGAAAGCTAGAGGCCAGTTTGAGAGGGATAGAAGTGTGCAAAGAATTGAGGAAGAAGATCATCATATATTTTATGATAAATAAGGGTTTATTAAGGTAATCAAATAAATTATGTGGTTGATTTGGTGTTGATTCATCTAGTGGTTTTGTGCCTCTTTGCAAGTGTGTGGTTGTTAAATCCTAGCTGAGTTGGTACTTAGCTAGTTGGGGTTGGTGCTCCCTCCATGTGGAGTTGGTGATTAACTAAAGTTGGTTTTTGTCTTATATGAATGTATTCCACTTTCATCATTAGTGGGTTTTTTTCCCCTTGATGGTTTCCCATGTATATGTTGTGTTCATATGTCTCATGATCTTGTGGATTGATGCTTGTGTTTGCTAAGATATACATTCTTTTTTAAATGATCTATGATTTCTTAAGTAAGATTATCAAAGAATTTTTTTGAATATTGATTCACCCCCTCTTATTAATTTAGTTTAAAATACAATATAAACATACTATTTTGAATTAAAAGTTGTTTTTGATGTACCTTGTGCATAAAACTCATGTGTAAATATGGTTTAAAGTAACATTAATTCATGAAAACATATAATGTCTAAGTGAAAATATTGGTATGTAGTGATGTATTGTGTTTTGTAACCCTAAATTGATGTAAAAATGGGGTTTTAGGGTGAAGTGCAACCGTGTTTATATCGATATAAACTAGGTTATGGGATAGGAAGTGGAGCTTCTCATAGGCTAAAAACCCATTTTCCCCCTATGTACAAGGTACCTACCTAAATTTTTTAGGTATATGCACCAAAATTCCATGAGCACCATGGAACATTCATTTATAATGGTCTTGTTATTAATGATGTGCTTCTCCACCTTCCCCTTAGTGGTTTTTGAAAGAACAACCCTTGTGATT
>JARHVA010000752.1:3757500-3810000 GCA_037957365.1 Torreya grandis | reverse complement strand
ACTTATCCACCATTCTACTTGAGGATCATTACTTGGGGTTTCAATACTACACTTGGAGATATGGCTCTTATCTTGTGGAGAAGTTTTTTGGATGCATAGAGAAGTTTTGTATCCTAGAGCTTACCTATCCTTTTTACCCTTACATACCAAAACAACACATAGCAAAGCACCTTGGCCAAGGGAGATATTGAGGCTCGATGGGTTCATGTTCAAAGGTAAGTATTCCTAACTTTGTTCCTCATTTGTTAAAGTAGATAGATTTACATTTTTTTATATTATATGCCCATCTATCCTATGCATTAGTATTTGTTAATCATTACATTAAGTGTAAATATTCGATGCATGTTTACTTTTATGTTTATTACCCCCATTTTGTGTGATAAGTTTTACTAAGCACTATGTTATATTTTACTTTACTTTTAATTTACTTTGTGAATATAAGAAAACATATGACCTGGCTAGGTTTATCATATGGTGTTGATTGACTATAGGATTTATAAACATCTCTAGTGACATTATTGTGGTAAGGTACCCCTTGGTTTGGTCTACCAAAACCATCTTGGTCATGACCTTGATTTTATAAATGTACCAATAAGCAAGAGGGTAAGTGTGATTTATCTTCTCTAAGATAAGATTGATTTGTAGATCATATTCACTTTCCCTTGTATACATTTTAATAAACCCAATGTGAATCTACCCCTTTTATGTTTTCTTTCATGTATTCATTTATTATCATCTTATATATTTTTATTTTACTATATCAAACCTATTGAAACATTCTAATAGTCTATGTGTAGGTTTAAGACATATTCACTCCAAATTGATTTTTTTTTCTCTATGCACATATTCTATAACTATAGGTAACTGGATCGATCAACTCAACACAATTATCTTTTTTTAACCATAGGATTGTAAATTTCATTGACCTAGTTGAATCTATTCATAGTTCTCATTTTTAGCATACAAGTTTATAGACATCAGTGACCCAATCAACTCTAATCATAGATAATTTTTAGCATACAAGTTTCACAAACTTAATCAAACTAGATGAATTTGTTAGTAGAATATTAAAATCAAAATTTTAGAAACATAACATAAAATTAGGAAAATTAAACATCTTCAAAATTATCAAACACATTGATATAATTTCTTGTGTGATCAATAATATTTGCTTAGTTATTATCTTGAAAAAAATTCCCTATTTTGATAACATAGTCATCCATGTTAACACAATATATTATAGGCTATTATATCTATATTACCTTCAATACAGATTCACCCTATTTGACTGTGTATCTTTTTAGCTTGTTCTATTTTTCCCTCTACAATACATAATTTACCTATATGATTGTGTCCTTTTACATCCTATTTTTTTTAACTATTTATAGATCACTATCGATTAGTTCAACTTTATATCTTAGCAATTGACCCTTTTTTGCATCAGGTTTTTAACCTCTTTGCTTCACCATGAATTTCATATTCAATGATAATATAGTCAAACAAGCATGATGAGTTTGACCAACCCTAATAGGTTCCCTAAGACATAATTTATGTCACCCACCATGGATGGAATAAATGTCCATGTTTCCACTTGCACTACCAGCTATGGGAATCCTTTGTATTCATCCTCAATACATAACCCTTTGTTCTCACTAGAGGATGGTTTTGATTTAGAGTACACAAATGAAATGCTCTTTTTCATAAATGAATTCCATCAACATAAGGGAAAATATCCTTATACCATTTATAATCTCATGATTAGTCTTCATATAGAAGAACCTTATTCACCCTCCCCTACCTTTTCTCATGGATTTAGGGGAACCACTTTCCTTGTGTCTCAACCTTTTCCTTATATTATGTTTCCTTAACACAACATGGCATCATATTATATGACTTATTCAACCTACATGCAAAGTATTTATACCAACATGGTAGGATTAACTTCTGGTAGGATTATTTAAAAGACCCATCCCCTTATCCATGATACTAATGAATCTTTTGCTACCAATGCTTTTCATGATACTAGTGCATATATTACTACCAATGCTACTCATCTCACTAATGTGGTGTATACCCATACACATATTACAACTCAAAGATATTAATATTAACTCTAATGCATCACATGTTGTGCACACTAGTCAAAATGTTGTGTAAACTAACCAACTCCTATTATAAACACTTAATCAAATGCATGCCTTTCAAACAAATAATGTAAATTAGATGATGTAGATACAAAATAATCTTATTCATATTCAAAACCAACCTCAACAAGTTTCATTGGGAGAAAAAAATCCAAATGACCCCCATCCCCCTTAGGTATTCCCATGGAAACCTTATCTCATAACCACCTATTTCACTAAATTTTATCTATTTTAAGTCTAAAAGAAAATAGAAAGAAGGATAGGGTTAAGTGATTATAATGAAACTAGATTTGGTTTGCACACCATATATAGATGTTGTGAGCACTCCTCTTTGGTTGGGGAAGACTACTTGAAAATAAGAAAGCACTACCACAAGATGTTTGTTAGCAAATAAATGAGTGGGTTGCCAAGCTATGTGTTTGTTCTAGGAAGTGTGAAACTTCCCTAGAGATGACAGTCCACTTTTAAGAGGAAAAATAATAATAAATAACTAAAATATAGGTAAAGAGTGAGTGAATTACCATTATTAATAACACGTATTTATCAGAGAGTGATAGGGTATAGGTGAGGTACTCTATTTATGTTTTAGAAGTTATTTGGGTAGGTTTTGAAGAGGCTAAGGAATTCACAGTCACTAACATTAGTATGGGAGTGACTGATATTAATTATACTACTAAGGTTGGTAGTGAAGTGACTGATGTTGGTTAGGATACTAATTTTGGTAGGGGAAATAATTATTTGGGAGCTTACAGAAGGATTTCTCATGTTTAGGAAATGGTTTGGATCAGGTCAAGGAGGTTGAGAGAGTTATGAGAGGGAGATTATGGCTTGGTTAAGTTTGGTTAGAGGTTTTATATGTCAAGTAAAGGGGTATCATGCAAGGAAGCTTTGTAACTCCCTCATGAGGGTACAGTTAGAAGTATATAAAGCAATGTAGAGTAGATATACAGAAATAGAAGAATAAATATTTAAATGACCTATAATATTAGTGATGTACTTAGCTATGGTGGTCACTAAATGATAAGTGCTAGGTTGATGGTCCCTATCAGGGAGTTTGAACTTAAATGCCTAAACAAAGAGAACAAGTAGGTGTTTTTGGTCCTCAAGAGCTCAGTTGCTGATTGTGATTGAATTATGTAGAGTGATTGTAAGCCTGGATGTCAAAAAATAGAATGTTGAGAACCTGAATGAGAGTAAGAATTATTTTTTTTAAATTTTTGTTAACCTAAACTATAGGTTAGATTTTGGCTTATATTGCTAACGTCGGTGATTCTACCGACATCGATCATGGGTTGAATAATGTCGATGGCCCTAGAATAGGTAAACCTTTCTATTTTTACCCTATTTTTTTATTGTTGTGCATGCCAAGTGTGATACATGTTATAAAATGGTAAAAATAAGAGGTTAGGAAGGATGTAGTTGTTTAGGAATTTAGTTTGGAAGTGGAAATAAGTCTTGGGTAGTTAGGATGAGGAGACCAAGTCTTGAGGTGACTCATTAGGGGAGAATTATTCATAGGGTGAGGTGGCCAAGTAAGGTGGTGATAGGAGTTTTTAATTAACTTAATTAAGTATTTTAAATTAATTAAATGTGTGAGGGGTAAAAGTATGGGTTAAGAAGATTAATTATTATTATTAAAATGGGTTTAGAGGGGTTTTAACACAGGGAGTTATGCATGTGTGTGTGACATAATTTTGGTGTCTAAATTTACCCCTTTTGTCTTGTAATTTGTACTAACATATTGTAAGAAAAAAATAGGAGTTATATGCTCCAAGTATTGGATGAGGTATCCCCCCTCAAAATGGGAATTGATAGAGGAGAAACTAAAATCAGGTACTAGTTTGATAAAAAGGTAATTGGATGAATGGTGGATAATTGAGTATCACTCTATATGTGTAAGACATAATGAGTGATAGTCAACAAAGTCAATAATAGGCAAAGTCAAGGAGGACTTAGATATAAGTAACCAAAACACAGCTTGTAAGTGATAGCTAACAGGTCAAATCACTCAAAGTTGTAGCTCCAATGGTTAATGTGTCCCATGTATCTAAGGTAAGAAGTGCCCCTAAGAAAATAAAAGGATTTAAGGTGACAGGATGGGCTTGGTTTCCATCCACAACACCTAAAATACATGTATGTGCATAATATTCAACTATAGTAGAATAACCTAAGTGATCAGGATAAGGAATGCAAGGATGGTGTAAAAGGGTCAATGAGTGAGGAAATATTTGTGTTCTCCAAGAAAAGTCATCAAGGGTCAATATTTAAGAGATCCTCAATGTCATTTTGTCATGGTTTGGGGAGATATATGTGATCTACATCTACCCCAATGTATGGGTAAAGTTTAAAAAGTTGGGGGTGGTTGGTTGGTAAAAATAGTAGTGGAATGGTGCCAACATTAGTTATATGTTTTGATATCAGTAATAGATAGTGCCAACATCAGTAAATATAGGGAAATGTTGCTGATTCTAGTATACATAAACACTAATATCAGTAGGTTAGGTTAAGAATGCCAATGTCAATGGTTGACTAAACTTGATAAAAGGGGGTTTGGTGTCTGACTAAACTCATTTAAAACTTTGTGATTAGAGAGAATAAATAGAGATTGAGAGTTATTTGAGATGGTAGCTCAAGAAAGGGACCTAATGGGAGGCACATGACCATAGGAGCTAGCAGTGCTAGCCAGAAGGAGATGAAGAGATGAGGTAAGATCCTACATTAGTTTAATTTGGTATTTTCAATGTTTGGGTTAAAGGAGAGATGGGGGTGTAGAAAATGTTAGTGGAGGGGTAGAAAATAGGTTAGGGTAGGTGTAAGATAAGTCAGGGTGTTTTATTGGTAAGTTTGTAGGGGAAATGGGAAAGGTTGGGTTTGGGTTATCTGGCCATAGGGTCAAACTAGTTACCAACATCAGTGAGGTCCACCAACGTCAGTCAACATGGCATCGAGGTTAGTAGTTTCTTGTGGATGTCGATCATTACATAGACTAATAAAGTGTTGATGTTGACATGAATGCTAATGTTGATGACTATAGAAAAGTAACAAAATAAGAGAAAGGGTGAGTTTTGGATCTCTAGTGGAAGTAGTCAACTAGCCTAATGGTCAAACTAACCTTAAAATATCACTCATCATCTGAGTGCTTCTTACATAGCCTGATTTACAACCTTAGGCTAGTGTAGTTCTCCTAGAACCCAGGAAAAAGATCTAAAAAGGTATGTTTTATGGAAAAAGGTAAGTTGAGATAGTTGATGAGGTATAGGGCTTAAAAGATAGGTCATAGTGTTAAGAGTCTAGAATATAAGTAGGGAGGCCTAGAGTTGGAATAGGCAGGTAGGCCTAGGGTAAAGAGAGAGAGGTAGTGAAGCCTAGGGTAGAGAGAGAGGGACATTAAAGCCTAGGGTGGTTATTAAAGTGGCTATATGGTTAGATAACCTTACAAGACCCCATGTTGACTGAGTGCTACCTAAATATCCTGATGTAGGGCCTCAAACGAATGTAGTTCTCCTAGTGAGAAGGTAAAAAGGTAGTGATAGAGTAGATTAAAAGGGATGTGACTTGATTTTTTTATTTATGGATTCATGTGAAGATGGAGCTTACACTATGAGATCATCTATTGAGGTTATTAACATGTATGAGGAGAGATGTTACTCTAAATGAGTGGGAGCATATGGAGGCTATGGGTTTAGGAGGAATGTGATGGTACTATCATGTCATGTGGGATGTGTCTCTGATGATAACTTTGATTAAGAGGTGGGATCATACCACTAACACCTTCAATCTACCGATGAAGGAGTTGATAGTGGTTTAGGAAGATGTGTATAGGATTCTACAGCTACCACTCTATGGTGAGGAGCTTTTCACATGCTTGATAGAGGAGCATGATATACACATGGTCACTTTATATGGGGATCATGTTAGTGAGGTGATGGACCACTTTATGATTTTTGCATATAAGCTACTCTATATGGATGATGAAGAGTAGCATCATCTGAGCATCTTGATGATGATTGAGATCATGACATATGCATTACCAAATACAAATGGAGGGAGATTTATAATTTATTTGATAGGTGTGCTTACATAGATGATTGAGTAGTAGACCATTTTTGCCTGGGGTCCAGTATTTTTAGCACAATTATATAGAAATCTATGGGGTTTGAGGCTATGATGGTGATACTATTTATATGTTAGCCATCTACTACATTGTTGGGAATATAAGCATATCATGGTGACATGACCACTATGATTACCTACCACTATCCTGGCTAGCTTTAAGGTTGGATTTAGATGGTGGAGAGATAGGATGGAATAGACCTGAGTGGATGGTGTCATGCGAAACATTACCTACTATAGGCACATGATCAAGGGCTTGATCCCTATAGATATCTTATGGAGACCATATCTAACATACCCAATTTTTAGAAGATAGGTAGAGCAACTTGTTGGGTTGTAAAGCTCAATATGGGTCAGGGGGAGATGGGATGGTGAGTTGGAGATGGTACTCATGGCACAGGTCAGGAGGTAGTTTGGTCTAATGCAAGATATTTTCCCTACCTTCCCTCAATACAAGAGGGATGACATAGAGGCACCCTTACCATTGCCATAGGAGATTGATAGGCTAGATTTTGAGGAGTTACAAATAGGGCCAGGTGTTGAGGACATAAGGTATGCAGTGGCCTATATAACTTGTTGGGTGGGGTTACATCTGGTGGTGGAGGTCAGAAGGCCACCACTAAATTTATAGGGGTTAGTCAGAAAGAGGGATGTAGTGTTATAAGCCTGAGATATAGTAGTACAAGCCTGAGATGCAATAGTGTAGGCTCAATAAATAGCCCAAGCATAGGTGTTAGCCTTATAGGGGTAGGTGGTGATGTTTTAGGGTCATATCAGGGCTCTACAGGGTTAGATTGTAACACTACAAAGATAGGTGGTTTTTTTACAAGGTTAGGTGACTACAATGATAATAAATAGAGATAGTCTGAGAGTAGTATGCTAGGATACTCCTCCTCCACCACCATAAGGACCAGTATAGGCTAGGCCATCATCAGGTGCTATGGGTCCTCCATAGACTATATCTATGGTGAGGTATTTGACTACCCTAGATGAGATTTCTTACTATGAGAGGGAAATTAGAGAGTTCTCATAGATACAAATATATTTAGAGTTTAGAGATTACGAAAGGTCAATCTCATGTGTGATGGATTTTAACTCACATCGATGCAGATGGATGGAGAGTGGTGATGATACTGCCTCCTCATGACCACAAAAAGAGCCTTGAAGACCTTGAGTATCAGAGTTTTCTAGTTTTTATTTATATATGTTGCATGTATACTAGCCTATGAGCTAAAGATGTGAGATGTACATTTTGAGAGAGATTTATGATGTTATGATGATGTAGATAATGAACATATAATTTGATCACATATTATATAAATGAGATGTTCATTTATTTCCATGTGTATATTTGTGATGTGTTTCTTGTGATTATGATGATGATATGGATGATGTTTATTTTATTATATGTTAATTTGGATGTTAATGTTGATCATGTTATTTGAGTTAGACTAGCCTTTCCCATTGATGTAATAGTATATGCATAGTTGATTGGTTAGTTTCATCTTCGTATTTCTCCATATTTTTGATGGTGTATGATTAAAATGAATAGATTTATTAGGTTAATTTATTTTATTATTCTTCCATATTTGTGATGGTGAATACATAAAATAAATAGGTTGGTTATGTTAGAGTTAGTATGACATTGTTTCTTCATCTCAAATAGAGATATCGACATGTGATTAGGATGGGAAAATAAAGAGGTAGAATGCTTGTGCATCGGCAAAGATCACAATTTAGAAAATAAATAGTCTCAATAAAGTGATCTTCTTGCATGCCTTATATCTTTGAACCATTGTGTTTGTTAGAGAAGTGTCGTGTTTACCTTATGTTAAGTGAGATTCATAATCCCTTGAAAGAGTATGAGGGGAAAAAGGGTAGAATGAGGAAAAATGTTTAGATAACATAACCTACCAAGTAGAAATGATATCTCCCTTTTGTGGGTAACCCAAGATCTAATATAGGTAATTCCATGACTTACAACATTTTTTTGGTGTAAGCTGATCAACACAGGAAGCCTACAATGGGATTTTATATAAGTTAAGGTTGTGCAAAGAGGTGAGGAGCCCTTTGCATTTGTATTTTCCTTTGATAAAAAATATTATATTAGCCATCCTTCAAGGGATCGGTCTAAGCATTTGTTTTTATATCTTAAATAGTTATCATTTAAGGGATCAGTCTATTGATAGTAGCAAAGGGAAGTTACGCAGCTATCCTTCAAGGGAGCAGTCTACGTTGAAAAGCATGACCTGAGATTTTATAAATTTTTTAAATATCCCATTTTTTTTTTTAGTCATGGATAAGACTATAGAGGCTTAGGATTTTTCCACTATAAGGATAAAACCATACCACTTTGTAAGTTATCTAAGTGTATAGTATTAAGGGTGAAGAGGAAGGGAAATGAATGTAATAGGGATGCTCAAGGGATGAGCTCAAGTTAAACATGAAGTAAAATGACACTAGTTTAATAAAATAATGGTTGTAGGTGTAAGGCATTTAAAGGCTCAGGTTCTAGCCTTCCTTCAAGAGAAGATAGATGATAAGTTCATGAACCATACTTGTGAGTTATGATATAAGGTCTAAGCCAATGAGGATCAAACTTATGCCATTTGATTTTCTCAATATTCATCATATGTTGATTTTATTTTAAGATAAGATATCCTATATTGAAATCTCTCTTTGAGGTTTTTATTATAAGTGCATTTGGTATGCTCTTGATAGATTTGGAGGTGGTTGAGGGTTATGAGATGACATTCATCAAGCAATTTAAGTTGGGCCAAACGTTCTTGGTGAAAGTCATAATTAGTAAGTATGTCATGTGGAGAAATGAGAAGAGAAGGAATATGGACCTCAAGAGGCAAAATAGCCTCCATCCCATATATCAATGAAAAAGGTGTAGCAGCCATAGGGGTTCAAATACTAGTGTGGTAAGCCCATAAAGCAAAAGGAATGTGTGTGTGCCAATCCTTTCCCATATCATTGACTACCTTCATGATAATTTTAATCAAATTTTTGTTAGAATCTTCTACCTATCCATTAGCTTTGGGATAGTATGGTGATGAGAAGCTTAATTTTATTCCAAATGCATCACAAAGACCTTAAACAGTCTTGTTTTTGAAGGATTTACCATTATCAATTATAATCTTGTGAGGTACACCAAAATGATAGATGATGTGATGGTTAATGAAGTCAACAATTTTTTTAGCTTTAGTGGAGATGAGAGGGATGGCCTTGACCCACTTGGTGAAGTATTCAATGGCAGTAACGATATAATGATGATGGATTGATGAATGATGGCTAATATCTCTGATTAGATCTAAACCCCATTTGGAGAAGGGCCAAAAGTCTTTGGTAACTTGCAATTCATGACTAGGAATGTGAAGGAGGTTAGTGTGTTGTTGACACTAGACACAATTTTGAACGTAATCAACATAGTCTTGATGAAGTGTGGGCCAATAATATCCAAGTTGAAGGATACATTTAGTGACTGTGTGACCATTAAAATTTCCAACATAAATCCCATCATAGACTTCCATAATAGTGAAGTGATTCTCAGTACTAGTCAGGCATATAAGGTGAATACCATCAAAACTTCATTTGTAGAGAAGTCCCCCCTAGTATAGTGTAACAAGCAACACATTTTATGAAGGTCTATTTCCCATTATTAGAAAGCTCAGGAGGGGTAATATAGAAGGAAAGATAACATATGAGTTGTTTGTACCATAAGTCTTATGGGTTGATTGTTACATTTATAATAAAGAGGATGTTAATTGAGACATAGGAGGGTAATGTTAAGTGATGCACAGTGACATAGATTCTTGAAGAGGAGGATGAAGAGGGAATGTGTGAAGCAAGTGAAGCCATCATGTCAAAAAACTTATTTGTGGATCAAAGAACAATTTGCAAGAGATAAGAGTCAAATTATCCTAAGAGTGTATCTACATGATGTTTATACCACTATATAATTTTGTTTTTACATAGGTAGGAGCAATTAACTTGGTTAACTACTAGCTAAGAATCACTAAAAATGGTTATGGATTTGATACTCAAAAAGAGAGTTGTTTGAATTCCTAGAATCAAAGCCTCATATTTGTCCATATTATTAATGCATTCAAAATCTATTTTAAATGACAAAGGCAAAGGCTCATCATCTAGAGGAATAAGAATGACCCCTATACCTTGACCATGTTGGCATTTAGATCTATAAAAAAACATCTTCATTTGATAGAATATGTCATCGGTGGAGAGTGTTGTAATAGATTCATTAGGGAATTCAAGGTTTGAAGGTTGATTATCAGGGAAAGGGGAAAAAACTAATTGGTTAATGATTATTTTCCCTTTAATATATTTTTTTTGAATAAAATATAAGTTGAATTTAACAAGAATCATGAGCCATCGAGCTACACATTGGTTGTGATATGGTTTGGAATGCATGTATCTAAGAGGATCAGTATGGGTGACCACATAGGTTTTGTGATTTAGGAGATAATGATGAAGATTAGAGGTGAAAAATACCAATGTAAGGAATTTTTTTTAATATGGGTATATCAAGTCTCATAATCAATAACTGTGTATCTTATGTAATAAATTGCCTACTCTCAATGTTGGTCATCTTGATGTGCAATAATATCACCTAGAGAATGGTTTGTTATGGAGATTTATAGGTGAAAAGGTTGATTTTCCTTAGGTGTAATAATAACTAGTGGGGAAAGGAGGTATTGCTTAAGTGCATCAAAGGCTTCCTAGCAATCTATATTCCATTGGAAGGAGAGATCTTTTTTGAGGAGATGGTGAAAGGGTTGGAAATGATCTAATAATTGGGAAATGAAGCATCAAATTGATTGAAGTTTGCCTTGTAGGCTACGGAGTTGTTTGATATTAGTAGGTGGTGGCATTTCTAGGATTAATCTAACCTTAGCAAGATCAACCTCGATACCATAGAGAGAAATGATAAAACCTAAGAGTTTATTGAAAAGATCACCAAAAACACATTTCCTTGAGTTTAGTCAAACATTATATTGGAGGAGATGAGTGAATATGGTTTTGAGAATTGTCAAGTGTTTTTGATGAAGTTAAGACTTGCTGAGTAAGTCATCCACATAATCCTCCATAATTTTGTGTAAGAGATCATGGAAAATGTAGGTCATGGTGCATTAGTAGGTTATAGCAACATTCTTTAGGACAAAAGGCATGACTTGATAATAGAAATTCCCTTATGGGGTAATAAAGGTGGTCTTGTGTTGATCCTCAAGAGTGACCAATATTTGATTATATCCAAATAATCCATCTATAAGTGATAGCATCTCATGGTCAATTGTTAGATCAACAAGTTGGCTGATACTAGGTAATGGGAAATCATATTTTAGATAGGTGAGATTTAAATCATGATAGCTAGTATAAATATGAATTCCCCCAGTCACCTTTATGATAGGAAAAATATTGGAAATATAGTGTGGGTATTCAATGGGTTGGATAAAGTTAACAAAAAGGAGGCATTGGAGCTCTTCTTTGACAAGGAAAGTAATATGAGGATGCATTTTGTGAAGCTTCTACTTAACAAGTTTAGCATCTTGATTGGTGACAATATTACGGGTGATGATAGAGGGGTCAATACTGAACATGTAATTTTAAGACCAAGCAAAGGATTTCCTATGGTCATTAAGAAACATGGCATAATCAGCTTGTTTAGAGGAATCTAAAGATTGGCCAATATTGAGGATGCAAGGGTTATCATGGGAGGGAAGGTTGATGTTAGTGGTTAATTCATTTAACATAGCTTGCATTTTATATGGGAGAGATCATTAGATATAGGAATCATCCAAACCCATGTAGGTGATAATTGTATCATCATCTTGACATTGGATAGTGTTAATAGTGGGAAAATCTTCATCAATTATTTTAGGATGAACGAGAGGAAGGGACCTTGTTTCCTTACCTTGAAAATAAGTGAGAGGCCCCAAATGGATGGCATTTATTGAAAAAAAAATTAAAAGATATAGATACCTCCAATTTGGTAGGTGATTGTGGAGAAGGTGGAGAAGGAGAGACTGGTTCTTTAACAATTGGTTCATGGGAGATTTTAGTGAGTTTATTTACTTCATCATATCCCACCCCATGCCTCTTTTTGGCATTTTCAATGGTATTACTAGTAGTATATTCAATAGGCATATAGAAACCTTATTCATAACGACCCAAACCAAATCCTTTCCAAGCACACCTATAGAGATAGGTGTGAGAAAATCTAGGGTAACTCAGGAAAAAGAAGTCACAGGTAAATGGTTGTGGTGAAGAAGATAGATTGCTGAAAATAGGATCTTGATCAATTCCCCCATATGTGAAATTATTTTTAAGGTTAGGGGGACCATAAGGGATGACCATCCCAATATAGGGATCATAATTTGGGTGCATGTGAAGCCTTCCATACACTAGTGGAGTATAGAACATGTTGAGCATCAACAAATGATATTCACCAAGTGATAAACATTGAAAGGTCTCCTCCATGGGATCCTTGTCATGAATTTGTGTTGCTGGTATTTTTGTAACTATGGGATTAAAGCTTTTGGAAGCTTTAGAAGCATCATGTAAGGAAGATGATGTTTTCAATGGGATGAGAATGTCATTGGGACTATAGGTCATATTACATGTTTTAAACAGAGGTGGGTTAGAATGTATAACATGTACTTGTCCATCATGTTCAAACTTGACAAAATAGTGCAAAGTTGAGGGTAGACATGCCATAACACATATCTAAGGTCATCCAAGTAGTATGTTATGTTGGAACTCTCCTTCCACAACATATAAGAGATTGGGAATTGTGTGGGGACCTATATGAATATGTAAGACAATAGTGCCCACTGTAGTAGCTATAATATCATTAAAGGAATGGAGTACCACATCAATTTAAGACATGAAATGTTTAGGAAAGGCTAGTTTTTTTAGGCATGGGTGGAAATAATATTAATAATAGCTCCCCCATTGATCATAACTCTCTTGATATGATTTTGATCAATATATGCTAATAAAAAGGGAAAAATCCTGATCTTTAGGGTGTTGAAGTGGAATTTTTGAATCACTAAAAAAAATTAGGCAGATGGAATTAAGGGATTCAACCAAAGTTGTAAGAGGTTGGGGATCATTTTATTGTACCTTAATTACTTGAAAATCACTAGTCAAATCTTGACAGTGTTGGGATGAGCTTTGGATTAACTCATATAAATACATTTTCACAGGAGTTTAGTGAAGTTGTTTCACCATTGAGCTTTGAATAACATCTAAAGATGTTGTTTTAAGAACACCCAAGAAGGAAATCTTAGGATTAGTAGGGGTAGTGTCTTTGGTGAAGGGATGGGTACAAGGAGTAGTGACCTTGTCCTTAGCTTTATCTTTTTGGTTTTGTGACTATATGGCCACATTAAGTATGTTGATTTGAAAAGTTGGTGAAGGGGGTTATAAAGGGGTTATAACAACATATTTGGGTTTGAATTTAGGTGGAATAGTAGGAGAAACTATAGATTCCAAAGGTGGAATAATAGGAAGTTTAACGGTAGTGTCATTGAAAAGAGTATCAACATCAAAGTGTTACTGAATAACTGTTATGAGGGCTTTACAATTCTCAATATCATGTCCAAATGAATGATGATATAAACACACTTATGTATCATAAAACTGAGATGTATTTGTTCCAAGAGGACTATAAGGCTTAGTAGACAGAAGAGTTATTACCGAAGAATGTAATAACTGATGTAAGAATTTGTTTTGAGAGCCTGCGAGTGGGCTTGCACTTGTACTAATAAGAGTGGACACCTTCTTTTGTTTTAGTGTTGGAAAGGTAATTTTACATGGTGTCTTGTTTGGTGATGGTAGAGTTACATGTTTTTCTATCACTTTCTTAGTGTCAGATGTGAGAGGTATAAAAGATGGCAAAGGTAGGAGTGGAGGTAGCTTAACTTTTTGTTTGGCTTGATTAGATGATATTCTCACTAAAGCAGAAGGGTGAAACCCCAAAATGGATGGTAAATTTGAGGGATGAAGAATGGATCAGTGAGATCTAGGAGGCTTAACATTATTATATATTTTAGGGAAAGAAACTCTAACTTGTGGTTGAGGATTTAAATCTAATTTCACCTGTGGATGAATTAAATTAGAAACAGGGCATACACCTAAGGGCCTGATTCACTTTAATGTAATAGATTCCTATAAGGATGAGGGTTATGACGTAGATGGCTGAAATTCATTTATTTATTGTGAATAATCTCTATATTTTTTAAAGACCTTAGGGTAAATGGTAGTAAGGGGATTGATGGTAAAGGTCGACATTCATTGTGTTGGATATAGAGTTTTAAGCTAGTCCCAAAATGTTGCATGGTCAAGCTTTGTGGAGTTAAGAAATTTTAGACTTTTCACCAAATGTGAGAAGGATTTTTATGAATTTAATGTAGGCCTTATGATTGTGTCTTTAGAAAGCTATGGTGTTTGGGAAAGAGGTAAATTGTTGGTTTTTGCTACTTCAGGCCAAAGATGAGAAAGAAATGCAACAAGGTCCTCTTTGATAGAGATAGGAGAACAAACTTGATCTACCATGGGTGGAGGGAAGGTAGGTAAAGTAGGTTCCTCAAGAGGGTAAAGCATAGGTATTATGGCTCCCTCAACATGTGGGTAAGGCATGGGTAAAGTATGATCCTCCATAGGTAAAATAAGGGGTAAGAGTGGTGCAATTGGAGTAGGCACAATAGGTCTCTCATCTACTATGGGAGTAGATGTTATGAACTCTTCTAGGTGCAAAGGTGAAGTGGGTTGGGTACTACTATCTATAGGTGGAGGAGAAGTAGGGTAAGAAGGTTCCTCAAGAGGTTATAATGTAGGAATGATGTTCCCTTCAACATATGGTTGAGGAATAGGTAGGGTGTAGTCTTCAAGTGGTAAGAGGGTATGTAATATTGGTACAAATAGAATTGGGATTACAGGCTTATTAGATGGTAAAAGGAGTGGTAAAGGAGGCTCTTCATCTCAAGGGAGTGGAATAGGTGAACTATGATCTTCTACTTGAGGAAGAATGGGAAAAATAGATACCACAAAATATGGGGGAAGAGTTGATGAAATAGATGTCTCTTTTTGAGAGGAAGGTTTAAGTAAAGGTAAAAGAAAGACCATATTAACCGTATGGATATTATGATCATCTAAGTTAGTTGTGGACTTGACAATATTTTGATTCAATGAATGGTTAGGAAAAGGGTGTTTGAACACATCCATACTTTGATTAGGAGGTGCATTAGGATTATCCAAGATTATCTCACCTCTATCAAGCATATCTTAAACAATGTTCTTGAGTGTCTTGTAATTGTTAGAGTTGTGGCCTTTAACTTGATGGTAACCACAAAAATCATCTTCCTTATACCATATTGGGATAGGATGGGAAGGGTCAAAATGTATAGGAGGTTTAATTTGAGGAAGGGTTATGACACATTGTTTCAATAGTTTCTCCAAGATGGATGTATATGATTCCCCAATGGGAGTGTATTTTCTTTGTTCATACCATTGTTAGAATTTCTTGGTCATATTTTAAAAAGTCAAAGAATTTTATTGGTTTGTGTTTGTAAAAGATGTTGACTTAATGATAAGTACATTAGCATATCCTTTAGCATTTTTATTAGAGGGAGAATTTTTAAAGGAGTCATTTGACTTGGTATTGAGATTCTTACTATGCAACTTGACTTTGCCTTCATCAATAGCGTGAACCTCTAGTTTCTATGGCATTGTAAAAGCTTCATCAAATGTGTGGAAATTTTTTACCTAGAATGTGGATGAGATGTGCTTAGTACATACCCTTGAGAAAAGGTCAATAAGCTCAGGTTGGGGTAAGGAAAAGGAGAGTTGATTGATAAAGCTTCTCCAATGAGTGATAAAATCTACATTAAACTTGTCATCAAATTGCCTGATAGAATAAAGGCCTGCTATAGAAACCTTTTTAGAAATGTTAATAGAGAAATGGTCTAAGAATATTTGTGCAAGTTGGGTAAATGAGAAAAAAAAGTGCTGAGGTATAGAGCTATACCAATCCAAGGCAACACCTAAAAGAGACATAGGGAAAGTGTGAAGTACTAATGCATCATCATGTCCTATTAAATAATAAGCATGTCTAAATGGTTACAAGTATTGTTGTGGGTCCTCTTTACTTTAGAAATGAGTAAATTTACGAATCTCCCATTAGCTTGGATAAGGGTGAATAGGCATAGAAGGATGGATTGGTTCATTGTATATCTGATCATAAGATAATACATTATTTGAACTAGAAATGGATGTCTCTAGATTAGACATCTTTTCCATTAGCATCTTAATAAGGTCTGGAGGGGGACTAGTTTGGGGGATTCTTCCTAAGTTATAGGGAAGCTGATAGGAAGTAGATGGAGCATATGACATAGCTTGATAAGGTTGTGTTAGGGTAACATAAGGATAATGAGTCATAGGCTGAGGTGTGGAAAGAAAATGGACTTATTCCATTAGGTTGGAGATTATGCCTTGGTTGGTTGTTATTGTAGGTTGAATTATTGGCATGGTTAGACTGGATGAAGGGTGAGTCATAACTCAAGTAATTATAAGCATGAGGGTGGATGGAATAGGTAAAACTAAATTTTGGAATGGGGTGTGACTTGGCTAAACTGGTTGTGGTTGTGAAAGTAGGGAAGTTACACTAGTGTTTAGGTGGGATTGGGTAGTTGGAGATGCCCCATTTTGGACATTGTTTGTATTTGGGTTACTCATCAAAGTGGTGGTTTGGGTAACCATGGGGAAAATAGTGGAGGCAACTAAAATTAAGGTTGTCTCCTTTAAATAGGTTGGCATACCATAGATTGGGTCACTCGAAGAATTATAGGTTTAGCTCATAGCAAGATAATGTTGAAGGGATGCCACATTACAATCAAGAAATTTAGCAAAATCTTGATCTCCTTTAGGCACAATTGGAATTTGGTTAGGGTTGGGAGTATGCTCTATATCTGAAAGTATGCTCCATAATAGAATTAGAAGTGAGAGGGGAAGTGGTTGCCATATTGCGTAATCGGCAAGAATTTTAGCCTAAGATCATGTTAATACCATGCAAGAGGTGTTTTAAATAGTCTTACTACCCTATATTTTAAATAGAATAAAGAAAAACTAGGTTTGAGTGTAATTAGATGGGTTATTTTAGCTTGTTATTTTGAGTATATGAAACTATATAGTCTTTGATGTCAATAGGGATGACTGATATCAGTAGGAATATTTCACCGACATTAGTGGAATAACTGATGTTCGTAGGTAAAGTCTTTCAATACCGGTAGGGTTAACCAATGTTGGTCACTATGAAATCCTAGGAAATGGAAAATATGATGTTTTAAGAAATTAGAGGCTAAAAATAGGTAAAAAAGTGGATTTAAAAGGTCGGTGTAAGAAGGAATAACACTCAGAAAACCTGAGATAACAAGTTATACAAATTGAGCTTTTGATATAGTATTGATTTTTTGAATCAATAGAAAATCATCCTTACCAACTTAAAAATATAGAAGGTAATTGAAAAGTAAAAAAAAAGAACATTTAGCCAGTAACTATTAAGTCCTAAAGATTAATTTCTAGTCTCATGTTAGCTTATGCCTTAATCAGATAGTGAGAAGAGAATTTGGTTATTGAAGGTACTATAAAGCAATCTAGAGTTGGTTTCAGGTTAGTTTTGGTGCTCAAGAGGAAATCTATGTTAGACTAGGTATGTGGCTTATTATATGAGCTTTCTCTCTGCACTTCATAAACCTAGAGCTGAGCAAAGATGCTTAGCCAAAATATACCTTCTGTCTAGATATTATACTCTATCAAATAATAGAGTGGGTTTTCTCCTTAGTGGTGAAATCCAAGTAGGATAGTCGGGTAGGGTAAGGTGATCTACTAGGTAATGAAATCTTGATGGGCCTTTTCTCAAGTGCATTTAAATGCTTTTTTATATGAATGTGATTTGGTTGTGTAACATGGGTATACTAAGATTTATTCAAAATGCTTGTAACTAACTAGGTGAGTTAATATGCAACAAGCAAACTATGAAATGCAGTAAGTTTTAAACCCAATTTGAAATGTTTAGATTTGAATGAAAATAGAGAAGAAATAGGAATAGAGTATGAGTTTGACTATCCTAATATACATGTAAGAGGAAGTAAAGAAGGAATTATCTTTTTCCGTAAAATAAAATGATAAATTGCTTCTAGAGGCAAGGATAAAAGAAAGAAAATTTCAGTTTTAATGCCTTTTAAATAGAGAATAAGATATTTAATTTTTCATTTTTAAGAGAAAATAGAAGGAAGAAGTGCAAGAAATGAAAATTTCACTATAACGCACCTATATGAATGTTTAAAATAAGAAATGAACCCAAGGAAAACTCCAGGGTCCCACTGGGCATGCCAAAAATGTTTCACTAAATTTTGTCTATTTTAAGTCTAAAGGAAAATAGAAAGAAGGATGGGGATAAGTGATTAGAATGAACCCAAATTTGGTTTGTGCACCATATCCAAATGTTGTGAGCACTCCTCTTTGGTTGGGGAGGACTACCTGCAAATAAGAAATCATTACTACAAGATGGTTGTTAGTAGATGAATGAGTGGGTTACCAAGCTACGTGCTTGTTCTAGGAAGTGTGAAACTTCCCTAGAGATGATAGTCCACTTTTGACAGGCAAAAGAATAATAAATAATTGAGAGAGAGGTAAAGAGAGATAAAATTATCATTATTAACAACTTGTACATAGTCAAGAGTGACAAGGTACATGTGAGGTACTCTATTTATGTTTTAAAAGTTATCTAGGTAGGTTTTGAAGAGGCTAGGGAATTCACAATCACTGACATCAGTATGGGAATGATTGATATCAGTTATACTATCAAGGTCAGTAGTGAGGTGATCGATGTTGGTTAGGCTACCAAGGTCAGTAGGGGCAATAATTGTTTGGGAGCTTGCAAAAGGCTTTCCTAGGTCTGAGAAATGGTTTGAATCAAGTCAGAGAGGTTGAGAGAGTTATGAGAGGGAGTTTATGGATTGGTTAAGTCTAGTAAGAGTTTGGGTATGTCAAGTAGAGGGGCATAAAGCAAGGAAGCTTTATAATTCCCTCATAGGGGTACGGTCAGAAGTGCATAAAGAAATGTAGAGTAGATATAAAGAAATAGAAGAATAAATATTTAAATGACCTATAGTATCATTTATGTTCTTAGCCATGGTGTTCACTGAATGATAAGTGTCAAGTTGATGGTCCCTATTAGGGAGTCTGAACTTGAGTGCCTGAATAGAGAAAAAGCAGGTGTTTTTGGTCCTCAAGAGCTTAGTTTTTTATTGTGATTGACTTACATAAGGTGATTTTAACCTTGGATGTAAAAAAATAGAATATTGAGAGCTTGAATGAGAGTAAGAATTAATTTTCTTAATTTATATTAACCTAAACTATAGGTTAGAGTTTGGATTATATTGTTGATGTTGGTGATCCCATCAACATCGATCATGGGTTGACTGCTGTTGGTGGCCCTAGAATAAGTAAAGCTTTCTATTTTTGGTCTATTTTTTATTATTGTGTGTGTTAAGTGTGACACCAATTATAAAATGGTAAAAATAAGAGGTTAGGAAGGAAGTAGTAGTTAAGGAATTTAGTTTGGAAGTGGGAATAAGTCTTGGGTAGTTAGGATGAGGGGACCAGGACTTGAGGTGACTCATCAAAGGAGAACAAGTCATAGGGTGAGGTGGCCAGGTAAGGTGGCAATATGATTTTTTTAATTTATTTAATTAAATATTTTAAATTAATTAAATATGTGAGGGGTAAATGTATGGTTTAAGGAGATTAATTGTTATTATTAAAATGGGTTTATATGGATTTTGACACAAGGCATTATGCACATGTGTGTGACATAATTTTTGTGTCTACACCACCACTCATCAATAAAATAATCAAACATCTATAAAACAAAACTCTATTACCTCAAATTGCTAACATTGACATATGAGGTATCAAACCTAAAATCACCTATAATATATCCACTGATCCCATTTTTCATTGAAAAACATTTGGTCATTGTTTTCATTTAAAAAATACACCCATGGATGATCTAAAACACATGTTTTTTGTATTAGGGTGTAGAGTGTGAATGCCTTGTGTAGGGTGCAAAAGTGTTCGATGTTGGGCATGTAAGTGTTATTTTTCACCTACTCAAAAAAAGCATATGTGGTCTCTTTGTAACAATGAGAACATGGTGGGAGCCTTGTGATCCTTGGGATGAACCTGTAGAGTAGGCTAAATTCTTTCTATTCTAAATGCACCTAGTTTAGGACTAGTGAACACAACTAAAGAAAAAAAAGGTAAATATACAACTAATCTAAACTTAATATTTTTGAGGCAAAAGAGAGAGAAGATAAGAATTTAATGAAAAAATAAAAGGTGATACAACAATAATAAAGTAAGTGATCCTACTACCATGGACACACTACAAATATTAAAGAACAAGACATTATCACATATACTCCATCAAGGATAGACCAAATTCATGAGTGGTTCTTATAGAAACATGGTAACATAGAAAAAAATTGAAAAGGATGACAAATGATCCATAGATAATGTCTACATAGACCCATTCATGCACATAACATGACCTATAAATGAGTTCTAAGTTACACATAGAGGTGATGGGAATGGATAGAGATGAGAGGGGAAAACATTACCCATAAACAAAGATCAACAAACATAAATAACACACAGAGTGTAAGAATAAAAGAGGGAGGTGAAATTAATTCTCATTAACATGTAAGGTTTAATCAACTGATGTGCTCTTCAAGGGAAAATTTAGATAGCGTAAGGTTGAAAAAAATATGTTGACCCCATTTTATGATAAGTAACAAGGCTTTATAATAAATCAAGACATTTATAATTAATTCACCACTTGGTGTGGAAAACATAGTCTTTTAATTTTATTAAAGTGTTATGTCCATGATAATTAGATTCTATATGATAATCTAGATTTGGGAGTTTGTGGTTGGAATTTTTTGGATCCACGTGCATTCTAAGAGTGGAAGATATTTGGAATAGTCATAGGGGTGGCATGTGATTATTTCTTGATGTTTGATAGTCACTTTTGTGTTTACTTATTCTGATAATACCTTGAATGTCCCTCAAATTATATTTTAAATACTTATTTATACCTTATTACCACTTGTTAATCACTATGTGAATTACCCTTGAATTACTACATCATTGTTATGTATCTGATGGGAATCATTATGTTATGCTTTTTATGGATATCTGTATAGTGAGAACTATATAGTTAGACTATGTAGTGAGTTGTGATCAGGTGAAGGGAATAGATGTAGAAGACCTCTATGAGGGTGCATGATTTTTTACCCTTTTGTGCCTACTCCCATTTAAATAGACTTATAAGTCTTTTCCTTATACACTAGGTCCACATTAGTATGCAAATTATCATGTGCACATCATAGATCACAGTCTATGGTTTATGAGATCATAAAAGTGATATTATGAAAATTGGTGTGAGACTTTGTCATGGAGGCATAAGTAATTTTTTTAATAGGAATAGACACAAAGAATGAGGATCCTAGTTGTATTTACCATGATTTAAAACTACTCCACACACAACTCTCCTTATACTATCTAAAGATGATAGAATCTACATCCTTGAACTTGCATGCCAATTTATGTTTGTGTAATGGAGGGTTCTACATGGGGCACACATTACAATCTCCTTATGAATTCAATTTGAAACTTATTCTATTCATGGATATGGACTAACTACTTTGGGTATGAGGATAGATGGTAGGAATTTATGTACAACTTACTTTAAATAACTCATTACTTGTAGGTACACAAACCTTTTTTAGGATATTATGAGTTCTACACAAGATGGGGGTGACTTAGAAATTCAACATTTTTGGCTACCTTTGTGGGTTGATTACCTACTAAGTGGGAATCTATTAGACTTTGAAGCACTCCCTTAGGCACATAGTCATTAAAAAAAAAATTCCTCTCATCTATGAATGCATTAGATGTGTATCCATTGCTTTATAATGAACTGAGATCCTCCCATAGGTAATTAGAGGAAAGAGATCTAATCTAATAGAGACATTATGCACAAGTTCTTAGAGGAAATATAACTTTCCAAAAAATATGTTCACAAGGCACTTAGGGAAATGAAAAACATATAATATACTTATCTATAAACTATAAAATAATCAATGAAGATAGTGCTTGAGATGGTTCCCATTGACTACGATAGGTAGTTCTTATCCATTTATTTTAATGAGTAGTAAAGCATTGACTTTCTTGTAGTTGGTTATGGTATGGAACACTCTATATCACATCAAAATTAGTATGATTTCTATATTTTGATCTATATACATCCCATTTGAGCACTAAATATCCTTCTTGGAAACTTATACCTGTGGTCCTTTTATCAAAGGTCCTCTTCATCTAGGCCTGTTGGAATTCCATAATGTGCACAACATGCACTCTATTCCCTTTGAGATCCATTAGCTCTGATAATATTACTATGAGGGGATCATTTTTAATCAAATACAATTTATGGGATATCTCTAATGAATGAAACTTAAGAGATGTGGATAATCTTGCTTTCCTTTCATAAACTAACATGAAGGGTGAATTTCCTAACTCTCTTTTGGGCACGATTCGATTAGCCCAAAGGGTAGTCTTGAGATTAGTATCCCAAGCACACTGATTATCTTCCATGGTCATCTGTATAATATGAATAAAATTCTTATTCATGGACTTAGCTAGACCATTACCTCGAGGGTAATAATTTGATGAGTAAATCAGGTGGATGTTGTGTTTGATGGCCCATTCCCTTATTCTAGTTTTAAGTAAATTCAATGCATTATCAAAGATAATGATGGCTAGAACATTAATTCTTATTACAATGCCTTTGTATAATCTTAGGATAGATGTCTCACTAACCTACTTTAGTGATACTACTTCTATCCATCTCTTGAAATAGTTCGTGGCTATGAGGATCCATTTATGTCTATCACTTGATGATTGGTTAATCATTAATACGAAATCCAAGCCACATTATGGAAAGTGATCATCTTGTATTGGATGCAATAGTAATGCCACCAAACTTTATTTTCTTGCAAAGAAAGCACATATCTTACAATTTTACACATATATGTGTGTACATTTGAATATATTTGGCCAATAATAACCAACTCATAAGATTTTTGAAATAGTGACCTTGGGTGAATAATGGCCTCTTATAGGGCCATTGTGTAATTCTTAAATACTTCTACTCACCTGGTTTGATTCTATGTACCTCAAGAGGAATCCATTGATGTCTCTTATGAACAACACACCATTGATGAACACATAATTAATGACCTACAACCTTAATATCCTATCATTATATTTATTCAAGATAGGGGTTTATGAACTAGTTTAAAGGAAAGTCATCATATTCTATGTCTAGTCCATTATAGCTTGTTGGCCTATTGATTCCTTTTCATGTGACACCATCTTTATTCTATCTTCAAATTTTGTCACCTTAGATAATTTTTCATAGAGTCCTTTTCCTCATACTAGCTTGGTGATATGTATGTCAACATCATACTCTATCACCTTTGTGACCCAATTGGCTCTCATTTCACCCATGTCCTTATATAGTAAACTCTTTAATACCTACATGTGTAATCATGAGTCAGATTTTGTAATTAGAGAGCATATACCTAAACTTATTAATTTTTCTCACAACTACAAGTTTGTGCTTCTCCATGAAGCTATAACGTAGCTCATAATCTTTTATCTCCTAGATAAAAAAGTCAATTGGATGCTCTAGGTGATCATCTTTTTTTGTATAAGGATAACTGAGATGCCTTCAATTACACCAAATTCATAAAGGATAAAATCCTTAATATAATCTATATTTATCAAGGTGGGATCATGTATAATGACATGCTTAATGGCTTTAAAACTATCCTTATTTTCATGAGTCTAGCTGAATGCAACATTATTATTGAGCATTGTAGTGAGGGGTTTGTTGGGGTAGAAAAATCATGCATGAATCTTCTGAAAAAGTTGATTATTCTCAAGAAGCTCTAGAGAATCCTCTTGTGACTTGGAATAGGGATAGAAAAAATATCTTTGGCTCACTCTGGATCAATTATGAGTCTTTCTCTATAAATAATATGCCCTAGTAGAGAACTTTCATGAAATGTGAAGATACATTTGTTAGGGTTTAGAGATATTCTAAACTCTCAACACCTTTCAAATACTTGTTCCAAATAGCCTAAGTGATATTTTGCATGCTTAGAGAAAATAGTTATTCCATCGAGGTAGACCAAGATGATCTCATTGATGATCTTCTTAAATTCCATATCCATGGCTCTTTAGAATATTTCTCATGCATTTGTTAAAACCAAATGGCATATATTGGTATGTGAAGGTTCCCCACTTAATGGTGAATGCTATTTTATAATGATCACACTCTTACACAAGAATATGGTTATACCTTGAGTAACCATCTAGCAATGATAATCTCTCTATTCCTACAACCATTTTTGGGATCTGCTCCATTAGTAGGAGGGGATAGTGGTCTTTCAGGGAAGCTTTGTTCAGGTCCTTGAAGTATACACATAGATAGATTTATCTATTCTTCCTCAACATTGAGACTAAGTTGAAAACCCATGAAGAGTGTTTAATTACAAGTATTATGTTGGATTCAATGAGATTTATGATCTCTTTTCTCATCCAAATCTCAATTTTGGGTTTACAAGCCTTTGATTTTGGCAGACTAATTACGTGTTAGGTTTGAGATCAATTATGTATTGTGCTAAGCATGGATCAAAGCCTCTCAAGTCATTATAGATCCATACAAATATATCATCATATATTCTATTAAATTCAATAAAGTTCTTAATTTTTGATGTGGAGCATACCTTACTAATTTTTAAGACCTTTTTTTTAAAATGGTTAATTGTGTAGAGACACCAACTTTTATTGTCAGGATTCATTTTTCTCCTTTGAGCTGGTCATTAGAATTGAAGATGTTTTCTAGGGTAACTAACCATTTTGATAGCTTATTTCCCTTTAATTAGATAACTTGATCCTCATATTGGGATTGCATCTTTGCTTGGTTCTTATCATATAACTCTACCTCATCCTATAGAAATCTGATAATATGCTCATCACTCTCAAACACCTACCAATTATTTATGTTATCATGGACTATTGGTATGATTATGAACTAGACAAGTTGCTTGGACTGCTTCATTATGTTACATGGAATGTCATATCGTGCACCTATAGTTACGAGTCTATCTACATTGATGTTATATGATCTTGGTATGGGACTAATATTGAATGCATTAAAACCTTTAGTCATATCCCACACTCTATGTTTGTAGGCCTTCATCGGGACATTTTTGGTCACGTTTTATAATCTAACCTATTTAATAACTAGTTCACTATCACCAAATGTCTTTAATTCTTTGATTTATTTTTTTTCCACAACTTGGAGCCCTTAGATCAGTGCCTCATATTTTGAATCATTATTCATAAAAAGAACTAATAAATAAAGGCATGGAAATATTTCTCATTTTAAGGAAAGACTAGCATCATACTAGATCCAACACCATTTTTGCTTTAGGAACCATCAAGGTATAATTTACATGTACCTTTAGGGTTCTCTTGTGCATTTACAATATTGGGTAGCATGAAATCCTTCTCCAAGATGTCATACACACCTATTCATATTCCCTCTATGTTTTCATATAGGTCATACTCATAATGTCACATGTCCATTCATCCATCAAATCATAGAGGACCTTTGTAAGTGGTGTTGTGGTTTCACAGAGAATCAAATTCTCCTCCTGATTGAACATTGTGTAGTTTAATTCAAACAAGCTAGGAGAGTATGGTTCAACATGACTCTTGAATATGGGTTCAATCATGATGGTCACCTTAGTCTTGTATCTAGTTTTGAGTAACATATGTGACTAGTCTAAAGATAAATATCCACCCATATTTTACATGAAGTCTCGAGAGAGGAAGATGGAAAAGTATAGAGGTATGTCAATGATTGAAATATCTTGATTAATGAAAAATCTTGGGCATGCATGTAGTGTAAGATTCAAATATTTGATGATTCCCATGCTTTTTACCATCATGATGTCTAGCTGGACCACTCCTTTTGAAATAAAGGAATATGCAATTTTGAGTGTATTTGTGATTTTATTTGGCAACATCGAGCTAATATCACCTAAGTCAACCATGAAATTGTGTATTAGGTGTTGATTAATGATCAAGGATATGTAGAATAGGGGTGTATTAGTGATATTGTGCACTTGCATTTCTTTCACTTTATTTTGGCATATATTTGATAAGATATAAGGCATAAGTTGTGATGTCTTATATTCTTGAATACTCTTTAGAGAATATTGTATAAAATTCATTTGAGATGGAATAGTAATGATGAGCTCAGAATATAGCTCATTGTGACACAAGAACTCTTTTGAATCATCTCAAATAAGATACTATCTTGTGAAAATCATAGGTTGTTAAGTAACTATTATATGGAAAATAGGTATTTGTTTTGTTTATTATTAACCAAAGACTAAACTTGCACTTTGCCATTAACGTCTAACACAATTGCATGTTTTAGTGATTGTCTAATTAAAAGGAATGCTCAAAGATAGGTGATTCCAGTAGCATATAAAGGAAGTTTGATTCTAATTTCCATCTGACAAAGCTATGGACTCCACAGGCTCAAAACTATAGACTCTGTAGGCTCAAATCTACAGACTCCATAGGCTCAAAACTATGGACTCCACAGACTCAAAACTACAGACTCTGTAGGCTCAAATCCATGGACTCTATAGGCTCAAATCTACAGACTCGACATGCTGAAATCTACAGACTCCATAGGTTAGAATCTATGAGTTGTACAGGTCACTTCTTCCTACTATGCAGGGTCAACTCTAAGGACACAATGGAAACAAGGAGTTGAATGAACCAGCTGGAAACTAAATAAAAGGAGAAGAATCATTCCAGATGGTATTTTCCAAGAAGATCAACTATTTGCTATTTTGAAGGATTTGTTCATAGTATTTTGAGACATCTAGATTCTAGTTCTATTATAAATTGATACTCCTATTTTCTTGTATAATTGGATTTCTATGAAATCCAATCTTCTATATGTAGATGATTAGATTAACTAGGAATCCCTATTTTACTGCATATCTATTCTAAGTTAGTTGTATCGACATATAATGAAGAACATGTTACATTTAAGAAATAATAGAGAATAGAGAATACAGAAGATGGTTTTAAGAAGGCGTGTTACAGAATACAGTCTAGCTACAATTGTTTGTATGAATTATTATTAAGGTTGATTAAGTTTTGTTCCTAAATTTGAAAGGAGCAAGGGCCCACTCTGCTCAAACTTAAGAATTGCTATAGGTATTTAGGTAATCTTATGTTAATTCTTAAATTTAAGTTAATTAAGTATTTTTTTAATAATTTAATTTCTTTAATACAATTAGATTTATAAATTATAAATTATTCCTTTATTCAAAGCATTTCTTTTCTAGCAAGTGTGTATTTCTTTTCTAGCAAGTGTGTTATTTATTTTTAGCAAAGTGTGTCATTTACATTTTAGTAAATGAGTGACTTGTCAAGTTCTTTTTTTTGTTTCCAGCAAGAGAAATTCATTAGTTCTAGGAACATTTATAGATAATGATATATTAGAGCCAACACAACACCCCCACATAGTATACATTAGATCTACTATCCTAAGCCTTACTACAAATAGCTTCGGACACTAGCCCTGGTTGATAAGACATCAATCTAAGCATTGATTAAATGAGATTTATAATGGCAGCTTGTCATTTTTGGCACCATTTCCAGGGATCACTGTGTTAGTAAGGTAACCATTATTGGTCTAGAGTAAAAAAAATATAGATTACCTACAAAAATTCCAAAAACATTCAAGTTGATGAACCATCCCAAAGATTCTAAAGGATGATTCATTCCAAAACCTCCACCAGAACCACAGGTTGAGAATTCTTCAACATCTTCACATAGTAAATTAGAAGACATAAGTGAAACTCATCTATAGGGATCTCCAAAAATAACGATAGAAACCAGGATACTGCCACAAGCAAACCCAATTGGAAAAATTCCTAAAGATCAATCTCTCATAGGAAGACATCACTTAGGAATTGCCAAAGATTTGAAAGAAGCATTTCAAAGATCCATAGTTGAGGAAGATTTTGAAAACCTTGAACAACCCACAATCAATACTACAAACATCTAGTGGGAAGATAACCCTAGTGTTTCTACACTAAATCGCTTTCTACATTCAAAGAAGAAATTGAGAAACTAAAAGAAATGGTCAAGGCTAGAAGATACCTGGATATGGTCATGTGCACCAAAATTAGACGTTGGAAGGTACTCCTCTTTGGCTGTGGAGGAATGACACCTACAAAGAAAAATAGACTAAACACGAAAAAAATGTTAGACGAAGAGACGGTGGGTTGTCAAGCAAATGCTTGATCCCTGAAGTACGAAGACTTCCTTAAGGGATATCAACCCACTGATTAAAAATAGAATATTTGACTAAAGTAGAAATAATGAAAGACAGAATGAAAGAAATAAAAGATAGAAAACAAAAATGCGTACCTGATATGCAGCAAAATGCTCTGCACAGTCGCCGGTGTTGGTCTCTATGCCGGCGTCGGTCAGGGAAGGGTGCCGAAATCGGTTAAAGTGCCGACGTCGGTCGGGGTAATGATCGACGTCGATTGAGGCAACAATTTTGGACTGGTCGGGTCTGGACAGGGTCTTAGGATTTGCAGAAAGGTTAGATGTTTTTGTCTGAGGGTTCGGGAAGCTGGTTTAGGAGTCAAAGGGATTTGTTTGAGAGTTTTGGATAGGGATTTGGGTAGAGTTACAGACTGTATTTTCCACACAGGGTGGATAGAGGTGATACGGGTGGAAATAAGGTCGGGGTTATGGTCTAACTAAGTCAGGGTGGTAATGTCAATTAAAAATAGTAACCAAGAACAAAATAAAAACATAGAGCAAAGCTTACCTGTTATACGCTGAAGATAAAAGTCAGAGACATGATTGATGTTATTTTTGTGTTGAAGAAGTTTGATGTAGCAGACCGATGCAGAGTCCTTGTACTAGAGAGAGAGAACACGAGAGATGATTACAGATGACTAGATGCCAGAAAATTGGTTGATCATTTGGTCGCTGTATTTTGATCCAAGAATTTGTTTTGATGTCGTAGGTTTGATAACTGGTTGCCAAACCGATTGGCAATTGAATAATAGATAACGGATTGAGAAATGAATTAACAGATGCAGTTTGAGGTTGACCGACGCCGGCAGGCTGTCGACGTCGGCCGAAAAGGTGATCGACATCGGTGACGTCGATCGAGTAGTGACCGGTGTCGGCAAATGCAGAATGGGGACAGAGGCTAATTCTAGCTTTATGTTCATCTCGACATGCTACCAGGGGCAAGGCTTGTGGGAAAATGGTCGATAGGGGTTAAGGGGAGGATGACAAGGGTTAGACACAATTTTGGTGTCTACACCTAGTTTTGAAACTTCATTTGAAGAAGAGAATATGGCTCTTCAGAAATCTACCAAATCCACAACTAGCACAGGGAAGGACTTTCTCTTTTCCTATTGTTATAGATCTTACTAATCAGATCCCCATGAAAAATATTTCACCTACAAATTTGCCAAATTTTTGGGGGAGATCTACTGAAGATCCTGATCAGTTTTTGTTTGAGTTTAAAGTGTTGTGTCAAACCTATGACTATACCATAGACAGCCAAAAATTAAAACTATTTCCATCTACACTTAAAGATTTAGCCATGAGATGGTTTATGGGATTACCTGGTAATTCCATCAGAACATGGGATGACATGGAAACAAAATTCTTAAACAAATACCAAGATTAATGTAGGGTTTGAGAGAGAAAGGAAGACTTCTTCAAAATTAAATAGAATGAAGATGAATCTTTAGAAGATTATTTGGACAGGTTCATATTCACTCATAAAAGTAGTTATCCACTCACTGAAGAAGTCTAGAAATTGGTATTTTTAAAGGGATTGGATGAAGACACTAGGGATGCTTCAAACCTGATGGGAGGAGGAGACATAAATAAACTAGCTTTTGATCAGATTTCTGAGCTGTGCACCAACTATTCTCAAACAAAACATGGAATTAGAAGAGGGAAAGCTGGGAAATCTAATGAAGTTGGAAAACTAATGGAAGAATTTTCAAATCTAAAGATGGCTATTTTGGTAACATTAAATAGTACTTTAGATGGCCTTCAAGCCAAGGCTAATGAAACAAAACCATTAGCAATTTACTGTCCTAAGTGTAGACAAAAACATGCACTTAGAGATTGTCCCTTAGACAAAACCAATGTTTCATCATGTGGGATCTGTGATACCATAGATCATGATACTAAATTTTTTTCATTATTGCCTAATTTGAAGAATCAAATGAAAACACAAAGCCAATCTATTGATGAAATAAATTATATACAAAGACAAAAATTTGTCCCATAAAACTAGGCACAAGGACAATTCAATGTAAGAAACCAAGTTAACCCATGGATGTCATCATGGAATGTTGTAGTCCTTCCACCCTTTTGGAATCAACCTCAAATTCCACCAATCCAAAACCCATGGGGGGCACAAGAGTGGACACCAACATCTCCTTGGATGATGCCACCATCATAGCAACAATGGGCACCATAACAGTAGTGGATGCCACAACAATATCAGCCATGGAATCAACAATGGAACCCACAGTGGGGTCCACAACAACAATTTGCTCAACCAAGGAAACTAACCCAATAGCAAACCATTATGCCACCTCTAATTATTCATCAACAAGGGTAAGTAAACCAACCTCCAATGCCTGCTCAGCCAATAACAAATCCAAAAAACAAATAACTAGCACCTGTTTATGTCAATGAACAAGAGGAAACAATAACTGTTGGAGCTATTGAGTGTTCTGATAGACACTTAAGGTTGAGTAAAACCATACAAAAACCTCTAGTCATCATTTCTAAGATACCTGATGATAATGAAAAAACAAAGTTATCTCAGCCAAGTACTAAAAAACTGAAAGCAAGATGGGTCCTGAAGAAAGGAAAGAAAACACTACTATACTAGTAGTTCCTTTTCTTGAAAGGTTAAAAGAAATCAATATTCAATCACACTCAAACTTGGTCCATGATTTACAGAAGATCAATATTGAAGTAACCCTATTGCAAGCTATTAGGGATATACTTGAATTGAACTAGATCGTTAAGAATCTCTGTATTAAAACACCTAGAAGGAAAGCTAAGTATCCAAAAACCATCCATGTAGATGGCAAGGTCGCTGACCTATTGGTAGGGAAACTATTAGTTCTAAAGTATGCAGATATAGGAAGCCCAGTCATTACAGCCACAATTGGAGGGAAATAAATTCCCAACATCCTAGTGGATCTAAGAGTAACAATTAATGTCATGACAACTGATACGCTTTAGACGTTGTCTCTGATTGGAATGCAACCCACAACTACCATTTTATAAATGGTAGATCAATCAATAACCAAACACGAAGGGATAATAGAAAATGTGGAAGTGTTAATAGAATCTTGGAAATATCTAGTAGATTTCATGGTACTATAACCTAAAACAAAAAACTTGGGATATCCCATCATCTTAGGTAGACCATGGTTAGCTACTATGGCAACTTTCATAGATTTTAGATCAGGAGATATGACCATCTCCAATGGTTTAAAGTTTAAGTGTATCTCTTTGTATCCTCTTGCAAAACCATCAATTAATCATATACAATAATTGTGGGTGGATGAATCAGATAACACACTAAACAATGTGTCATCTTTAGCCATGATCACTATGAAAAAGCATTTGGAAGAACTAAATGAAACCATATATCTAGAATCTATGGACTCTACCAAGCCAAAATCTATGGACTTTGCTAGGGCCACATCTAAGAACGTTTGTATTATAGATTCTGTTGAACACCATGGAGCTTCCACTTCACATTCTACTGACACCTCCTCATTTCATGACCATAGAATGATTTAGGAAAGTGTGAAAGAACTAGCTGAACAACAACAAACACACTTCTTAGACATGTTCCATTGTTCTTTAGCATGAGTAATCCCTCATGGAGAAGAATTTGTTTATAACATTGCCATGTTCCATAAATTACTTCCTCATTCATATCCTCTGAACTCATTAATGAGTGAATTCAAACAAATCAAATCTAGTCATCCAGACACTAAACAAGTCATGATACTACCCGAGAAGATTCTAAATATCAACAACTAGTTGACAAATGAGGAAGAAGAACAACTTTTTGAAGTACTAAAAAGACATACCAAAGCTTTTGCTTGGGATTATGTTGACATGAAAGGGATTTATCCTAGCATCTGCACTCATCACATTTTTATAGAATCTATCAAGCCAATAAGGCAACTGCAAAGGAGGATAAACCCAACATTAAGTGAGATATTTAAAATAAAGATCCAAAAATTGTTAGAGGTTGGATTCATCTGTCCCATCTCAGACAGTCAGTGGGTTTCACCTCTAGTTATTTTACCAAAGAAAAATGGGAAGTTAAGGGTATGTGTAGATTATAGGGAACTAAACAAAGCTACATTGAAGGACTATTTCCCTTTACCCTTTATTGATCAAGTACTTGATAATCTATCAGAAAAAAATACTTTTCCTTCCTAGATGGGTTTAGTGGATACGATCAGATAATAGTAGCAGTTGAAGACCAAGATAAAACTACATTTACATGCCCCTAGGGAACTTTTGCTTACCGAGTAATTCCCTTTGGACTCTGTAATGCCCCAGCTACTTTCCAAAGAGTAGTTCTAGCAATATTCTTTGACCTTACACATGATTGTCTTGAGGTATATATCGATGATTTCATTGTTCATGGTGAAACATATGAAGAAGCTCTTACCAATCTAGAGAAGGTACTAATTAGATGTGAGGAACATCAGTTATCTTTGAGTCATGAAAAATGTCTATTAATGATGAATGAAGGGATAGTGTTGGGACACCATATCTCTATAAAAGGCATTCAAGTAGACCCAAAGAAAATTGAGATTATCTCCAACTTGCCCATTCCACAAAACCAAACTGAAATTAAAAGCTTTTTGGGACATGCTGGTTATTACAGGCATTTCATAGATAACTTCAGTCAAATAGCTACCCCCATGTTTGCCTTGCTTACAAAAGAGAGTAAATTTGAATGGGATGATAGATGTCAACAAGCCTTTGAGGCTATTAAAGCCAAACTCATCACTGCACCAGTGTTGAGAGGACCAAATTGGACTCAACCATTCCACATCTATATAGATGCTTCCAACACAGCAATAGGAGATGTTCTTGGATAGAAAGATGAAGATGACCACATGTATGCCATTTACTATATCAGTAAAAACATGACACCTACAAAAAAAATTACACCACAACTGAGAAAGAATTCCTAGCTATAGTCCATGCAATAAACTAATTTAGACATTATATAATGGGCTATAAGGTATTTGTCTACACAAACCATTCACCCATACGATATCTTAAAAACAAACCAATTGTAGGAGGAAGAATTATTATATGGTTGATGCTTTTACAAGAATTTGATATTAGCATTATTGACAAACTAGGTAGATTTAATGTGGTTGCAGATTTCTTATCTAGGATGAACACTATAGGTGAAGAATAACTAGTAGAAGATGAATTTCCAGATGAACAGTTATTTTTTGTTTCAACAAACTCCATGGTTTGCTGATATAGCCAATTATCTAGCCATAGGGAAGTTTCCTATACATTTTTCAAAGAAAGAAAGGAAATGATTAATTAGAGAAAGTTCTTCTTTTAAATGGATTAATGGAATGTTGTTTAAAATTGGTTCTGATCATGTGTTTTGCAAGTGTGTGACAGATATAAAAGCTTATGATATCATGAGAGCATGTCATGATGAGCCAGGAGGAGGCCACTACTCAGTTCATCAAATAATACATAAAATTATAGGCCTATGATATTATTGGCCTCAACTCCATCAGCAGGTGAAGAAATAAGTGAAACACTATGATGCATGCCAATGAATTGGATAACCAACTCTTTCAATGGAAATGCCTCTTCATCCTCAGCTAGTTTTAGAACCATTTGAGAAATGGGGGATCAATTTCATAGGCCCCTTGGATCTGCCATCTAGAGCAAAAGAGTATCTACTAGTATGTACTGATTATGTAACTGAATGGGTAGAAGTGGAAGTGCTAACCCATGCAAGAGAGGAAACATTAGCTGATTTCTTGTACTTTAAGATCATGCAATGGTTTGGTGCTCTAAGAGAAATAGTTTTAGATTAGGGACCCCAGTTTATGTCCAATATTATAAAACATTTCATGCAAGTATATCAAACTCAGCATAGGAAGACATCCCCATATCATCCATAGGCTAATGGACAAGTTGAAGTCACCAACAAGGAACTGGAAACCATCTTGACCAAAATTGTTGATTCCAATAGAAAATATTGGGCAAACAAAGCACCAAAAACTATTTGGGCCTACAACACCACTTGGAAAACAACAACTAGATTTTCACCATATGAATTGGTTTATGGTAAGAAACCCCTCTTTTCTGTAGAATTTGAATTACAAACTCTAAATACTGCTCTTGAAGTAGGAATTGAGTTAGAAGACATGCAGAAAGAAAGACTGTTACAGCTCAATCAACTAGAAGAGATGAGGATGGAAGTATTGCAAAGAATAGAAATGGTACAAAACCAAAGAAGGATTTGGCATTATTCTTAGATTAAAAAATGAGAATTCCATAAAGGAGATTGGGCACTTTTATTTGATTCCATGTTTTAGCAATTCAAAGGGAAACTATGAACTAGATGGTTGGGACCCTATCAAATTGAAGAGATATTTGACAATGGATCTGTTAAGCTAATTCATATTGATGACAACAGAAGGGCCATGATTGTAAATGGACACAGGTTGAAACTTTATCAAAAACCTATCAACAGAGAAGACTTTCTCCATGAAATAAAGGATCAGGTGGTTGTTCTAGAAGAGCTTATTTCTTCAAAAGAAATAACCAATAATCTGGAAGGATTTGCTTCTTCCAGCAACACCTAATCTCTAAAAAAGTTTTAAAAAAACCATCAATGAAAACCCTCAAGCGTTGTTGGCAGTATTGGTTTGAAAACCAGCTTGCTGGCGAGCCAAGTACTGGTAAAATAAGCCTTGTCTAGAAAACTAGTTTTACTGGCTGGGCAAGGGAAAAAGACCAAAACAACAATGCAATAAATAAAAATAAATTATGAATGTCTAATCATTCCCTACACCTAGCTTCCTTAAAATAATAATAATATTCTTTTCTTATCTATAACTGATCCATGTGATTTGTTGTGTAGGATAGATGGTGGGAAGGGCATACATCTAAGGTAAAGGTATGAAGAATAGAATCTATTTATCCATAATTAGTTAATTAATAGATTTTGATTCAAATAAGATTCTTTTTATTGAGATGACTAGGCCTTGAATTAAATTTGATCCCTTCCAAAAATGGAGGAATTGTCAGAATAGATAAACATTCAAAGCAGATGGTTTGGTAATGACTATGTGTAATGATTCAATGGACACCTCATGTGCCTAATGATGATGATGTGATGTCCTCAAGTCACTTTCAAAAAAATTTCCACTACAAATGCTCATGTCACCATACCCCACTGATATTTCATTATATAACATGATGTTTGGCACACTCTGTAGAAAATCAATGCAGGCCGTAGAGCAGTGCATAACAATCAGTCCTATGAACTCACTCATAATTGCTACACTATTTTCCCTCTAGTGAACAACATTGTTATCAGTATCAAGTAGGTTAAAACCCTAGTTTGAAAGAGAAAGCCATTTTTACTAGATCATAATCAGTGCATGTATTTCATTTCAATTCAAAATAAAACAATGGGATATAAGACGAGATCACAACCAAAGAAGGTTGCAAAATTTAACAAGGACAAAGCTTTTGTGGAGGTATTCAGGGCAAATGGATGGTTACCCTTCATCAACAAGTTTTATGGGTTTCATCAAGAGCTGGTAAGTGAATTTGTTGCTAATCTCACTCCTGATAACTCATATGTTCATGTTGTAGTAATTCTAATCTTGACCTAGATTATAAGTGAAGTGATTGAAATCCTAGAAGAGGGAATGAGGGTAATAGGGAAGACCTCATTTAATGATTTAATCACCCAATTCAATGGGAATGAACAAATTAGCACTTCCTATCTAGTTGATTCAAGGGGAAAAACTAAGGGGGTCAGTAGAAATTCACTTCCTAAACCTTGGAGGTCAGTCGCCAAATGGGTAATCAAGTATATTACCTGTGAGGGATAGACTAGTTTGTTAGGGGGTGAAGCCATGAAAATATTGATACACCTGAAGCATGGATGCTAGAACCCTCAATGCAAAATGAACCTGCCATAATGTTGGTATGGAGCCATCCAAGTCTTGGCCATAACTCCTAATGTTACCCTAAGACACCATGGTCTCATCCACCTACTCATTCAGCATCATTTCCTTCAGCAGAGTACTGAAGCCTAGCAAACATTTCTAAATAGTGTAATACTAAATGTTTTAAATTTACCTATGCCTAAATCTATGGACCTACCTCCATCTACTCCATCAACAAGTGGTACAATTCTAGAGCAACAATCACAAGCTAAAATGTCTTAGGTCATTCCTTTTACTTCCTCAAGGAGGGTTACAAGGTCTCAAAGTCAGCAAACTATAGAACCTTCTCAGTCACCACAAGAACCTCAAGTATTTGAATTACAGCCAACTCCCCTATTTGGAAAGTGAAAAATGAAATAAAAGGCTACTTCATAACCTAAGAAGACCAAAAGCCCTATAACAGAAAAAGACACTCAGCCAAGTGTGGCACAAAGGGTAACCAAAAGATGAAGACAGTTGATTCTAGCTGATGATGATGAACAAGAAGCTATCGATATCTTGGATAGCCTTAAGATAACATATCATTATGTTGAACAAACAAATTTAGATATTGAAATAATTCCTATTAGGCAGAATTCTCCACTTATCATAGAACAACTTACCATAGAAGATGTTGCAGATATGGCCCAAGAATCAGAAATGATGGAGCCATCCCATGTTTCAATTGACATGTAAAGCACTAAGGGAAAAGTTGTGTGTGAAGAGAAAGGATGACCATCTAGTCTAAATGATCCAATTATACAGTTAACTCTAGAACTATCCCAACTTCAAGTTCTGATCCAATAGTAAGCACTTGAAATTACTGAGGTAAAAAGTCAACTTCAAACCAAAGAACATATCACTTCTTTGTTACAACAACAACTAGATACTACATCTAAAAATCACATTGTAGAAATACAATAGTTGAAGACAATATCTTCTGAACATGAGGTAGAAATTCAGAGATTGAGAATAGAAGTATAGATGTGAGATGCTGAATAGGTAGATGTTTGGGTATATGTAGAAAACCTGAAGAAAGAGAATAGGAAACTGCAGAGTATGATAACTTCTTCTAAAAAGCCCTATAGCACTATATCTATTCCTTCTAAGACATATGTTGACCAAAGATGCCACACCACCCAAACAGGTAATTTTTCTTTGAAAATATTGGATCAAATTGAAGAAGAGTATCTTAAACTCAAACAAAAAAATAAAGCTGCACATTCTTTAAACAAATAATTAGAAAAAGAAAAACAGGCATTAGAAATTCAAGTCCAACAATTAGAAGATAGATTACAAGATGTATGCAAACTAGGAGAGTCTCTTTTGGCCTACATAAATCCTTCTCCTACATATAGTCTATTCTTGTTTGAATAGTTTTATAGATGGAAACTCCTTAAAAATTCTTGTAATCTTCCTTATAAAATCTTGTAGCCAACCACATTCCTTGAAATTTTCTATGATTCACAACCTGATCAACATGACTTACTCTATGAATTTTATCTACATGATTTCCTCTTAGGAGACCATGACCACAACAAGTTCTTGATAAATTTTCATGTGGGGGAAGTTTAGTTGAGGGCTTTTCACTCTAATTTCAAGAACCAAATTACATGGAAAATCCAATTGGAGGAGTATATGAACCACGTCAAAACCACAGGATTGTGCATTAGGCCAACATTTTCTCTTCCAAGATTAGTTAAAAAAAACTTCATCTATGCTTACAATAGAGTTGAAGTAAAGACATATTATTTTCAAGATTTGTATGACTGCACTATTTCCTTTGATTTATTTACTAGGCAACATTTTGATGTAGTATTTTCTATAACTATAAAGAGATGGGATCAATTATCAGTATCCCTGAGAAGAAGAGAAGTCATGTCTCCAAACAATATCAAGTGGAGCATACGAAGAGAAACCTCAATCCTTGAAATGTTGATTGAAGTCATAAACTTCGGAGATGATAAGAAATGGATTGGAATGAGATATCAACCCCCTCTATTCCTTATCCCTATTTTAGGATGGTAGAATTGGTCTCCACAGTCTGATGAACAATTTGATAACTAGAAACAAATGATTCAAGAGCATCAAGGCTTTACCAACAATGCATATAGGCACATTATAGATGAATTTGAAGATTATGACTTGACTAAACATTTTGAAGAGAGATTCAAGAATCAACACCAAAGATAATTAGTTTGTAATGGGACTTACAAAAGGTAAAATCTAAGGGAAATGATGAGCTCAGAATATAGCTCATTCTGACACAAGAACTCTTTTGAATCATCTCAAATAAGATACTATCTTATGAAAATAATAGATTATTAACTAACTATTATATGGAAAATAGGCATTTGTTTTGTTTATGATTAACCAAAGACTAAACCTACACTTTGTCATTAACGTCTAACATAATTGCATGTTTTAGTGATTGTCTGATTAAAAGGAATGCTCAAAGATAGGTGATTCCAGTAGTATATAAAGGAAGTTTGATTTTGATTTCCATATGACAAAGCTACAGAATCCACATCCTCAAAACTATAGACTCCGTAGGCTCAAATCTATAGACTCTACAGGCTCAAAACTATGGACTCTGCAGGCTCAAAACTATAGACTCCATAGGCTCAAATATACGGAATCTGCAGGCTCAAATCTATGGACTCCATAGGCTGAAATCTATAGACTCCATAGGCTGGAATCTATGAACTGTACAGGTCACTTCTTCCTACTATGTAGGGTCAACTTTAAGGACACAATGGAAACAAGGAGTTGAATGAGCCAGTTGGCAACTAAATAAAAGGAGAAGAATCATTCCAACTGGTGTTTGCCAAGAAGATTGACTATTTTCTATTTTTAAGGATTTGTTCATAGTATCTTAAGACATCTAGATTCTAGGTCTATTATAAATTGATACTCCTATTTTCTTGTATAATTGGATTTCTAGGAAATTCAATCTTCTATATGTAGATGATAGGATTATCTAGGAATCCCTATTTTACTGCATTTCTATTCTAAGTTAGTTATATCAACATATAATGAAGAACATGTTACATTCAGGAAATAATAGATAATAGAGAATACAGAAGATAGTTTTAAGAAGGCATGTTATAGAATATAGTCTAGCTACAATTGTTTATATGAATTATTATTAAGGTTGATTAAGTTATGTTCCTGAATCTGAAAGGAGCAAGGGCCCACTCTGCTTAGACTCAGGATTTGCTTTAGGTATTTAGGTAATCTTATGTTAATTCTTAAATTTAAGTTAATTAAGTATTTTGGTAATAATTGAATTTCTTTACTACAATTAGATTTAGAAAGCATAAAGTATTCCTTTATTCAAAGCATTTCTTTTCTAGCAAGTGTCTATTTCTTTTCTAGCAAGTGTGTATTTCTTTTCCAACACGTGTGTTATTTATTTTTAGGAAAGTGTCTCATTTCATTTTCAGTAAATGAGTGACTTGTCAAGTTCTTTTGTTTGTTTCCAGCAAGAGTAAATTCATTAGTTCTAGGAACATTTATAGATAAGGATAGATTAGAACCAGCACATGACCCCCACATAGTATACATCTAGATCTATTATCTTAAGCCTTACTACAAATAGCTTCGAACACTAGCCCTGGTTGATAAGACATCAATCTGAGCATTGATTAAATGAGAGTTATAATGATAGCTCAACAAGTAAGAGCATCCCACATGGTTACATTAAGGCTCATCTTATTCATGTGTTTGAATATGTTGAAGGGAATTTAGTATCCCTTCATCTCTAGTTTTTGAATAATATCCTCTTCACATATTTGTGCACTGGTTTGAGGTGACTCTTTTCTTTGTGTGTCCTATTCTATGTGCACTAAATTTTATGTAGGTACCTTTTTTTGTGTACCTATGTGGGTCATCTAGGGCACTGAAGGTGATGGAATGAAATTTATTAATGCTTCCTCTATCTCTCTCCTTTTAATTCTTATATTGAAATTAACATAGATGCTTCTAATTTATGTATTTGAAGTCATCTTCTTACCAATTGATAAGGGTAGACCCATCTTATTACTGCACAAGTACCTAAATTTATCCTTTATGAAGAGCCATAATATTCATAAACTTTATACCATGATTGTTTGGTTCATGACTCCATTTTTGCATGTAGCTTGATTATGTGGTTGGTCAAATGGGAAAAACCATTAAGGATCCTACACAATATTATTTTTCATGGGTACAAGAGCTTTATAGGTGCCAATGGCATTGATTTTTTTAGCATAAGGAACTCTATTGTATGTGAGTTGATTTTGTGTTTTTGAACTGCATTGGTAAAGAGGTATGATTGACTAGTATTGTTGAGTAAAGGGTTGATGAGGTTTGGGGTATTACATTTTCTACCTTCTGAGGGTGACAAGCTCATTCCCAAAGTTTTGTATTATAGTTTTAACATCATGAAATTCATTAGGGGAAATAACAAATGAATTTGGTGGGCTCACTATAGTGAGGATAGGTGTTAACATAAGTTTTGCAACTAGTTGGCTAGGATGAGGTTCTTCAAATAGAGGCATAATAGGTTTAAGCATAATTTTTCTTAAATAGATTAAACAATTTTCTAGACATATAAAAAATTCATAGGTATCAAGTAGTACTGCACCTCCCCTAGATTGAATCATCATAGTAACCTCACTATTAAGAGCCTTTAAAAAATATAAAAATGTAGTGTTTTGAGATGGCTTATACAAGGGTGGGATCCTATCCTAAACTCTCTAGAACTTGAAATTGAAATCAACCATCATTTCATGTAGGGATTTCTTTATAGTTATGAGTTTCTATATCAAGGACAAATGGTCACTCTAGTCCTCAAATTGCTTGCATAGTTCCTCCCCAAGTTTATCCTAATTATGAATGGAATTTGGTCTCAATCCCGAATACCATTAAAGTGATTTTCCTTTTAAGGAAGAGGAAAGTAGCTTAACCATGACGTTAGCTTTAGTGGCATGGTGTACTGAGTAGATATTTGCAACATCCTAAATATGCTCTAAAGGGAAATCATGTTCTCTCTAGTAAAGTAAGATAAACTTTTGAGGGATGCAACTAGAATGTCATCATATTGGGAAAGAATAAAAAAATTACCTTCATTTAAAGGTAAGATGATTCCTCTATGCAACCATGAATGGGATAGGGAGTAATATCCTTGTATATGTAGGGAACCTTACAAATGGTAGTGTAGACTAAGCTTTAGGGGATAAATGTCTTAAACTAATCCTTCTCCTAGAAGGGGATGAATATGTTATTATGTTTATTCTTCTAGAGGACACTAAAAACTCAATGAAATGGAACTCAATACCATTCAAAGATGATCTTATTTCTCTTGGCATGTAGATAGGGGTTGATATTTATGAAGTAAAAATGCTTGGAGTCGCTAGGTGCTCTCACTAAGTGTCTACAACACTTTTTAGCTAAGGGTAGCACATATTCCTTAGATATTTATTTAAATTGATCCCATTAGGTGTGCCAAAAACTATTATCATTTAAAAAATGCACCCATGGATGAACTATATCACATGAGGATTTGTGGTAGGGCGTAAAGCATGAATAGCTTGTATAGGGTGAAAAAGTGTTCAAAACTAGGTGTGGAAGTGTTATCAGTCACCTAATTTCATGGATCATTATTAGTCCCATTACAATAATGGTAACATCCCCAAGGTGTGGGAGCCTTGTACTCCTTAGGACAAGCCTTTGGAGTAGGTCAGATTCCTTATATTCTAAGTGCATGTAGTTTAGGACCAGTGTAAATACCTAAAGAGTAGAAATATAAATCTACCACTATTCTAGACCTAAGATTTTTAAGGTAAAAGGGAGAGATAAGGTAAGAATTTTTTGAAAAAATAAAAGGTGATACACCAAGAATAGATCAAGTTCTCCTACTATTGTGGACACACTACAAATATTTGATAACAAGACATTATCACACAAACTCCTCCAATAATACCCCAAATGCATAAGTGTTTTGTATAGAGGTTAGAGAATATACAAAAATAATTAGAGGGATGAAAAATGATCCATAAAAAATGTCTACATAGTCCCATACACACATATAACATGACTTGCAAGTGAGTTTTGAGTTCCTAACAAAGGTTTTGAGAATGAACATGGATGAGAGGGGTGAACATTAAACACAAATAAATATCAACAAACATAAATAACACATAGAGTGTAATAATAATAGAGGGATGTGAAATTAATTCTCATTAACATGCAATGTTCAACCAATAAAAGTGCTCTTGGAGGGCAAATTTTGATAGCATGAGGTTTTAAAAAATGGTCAACCCCATTTTATAGTAAAAAATAAGGATTTATAATGGATCAATTAATTTATAATTAATGCACCCCTTTGGGTGGTAGATACAATCTTTTAATTTTATTATGGCACCATGTTCATGCTTCTTAAATTATACCTAGCAATCTAGATCTCAGAGTTGGTGGCAGGATTATTCTAGATCCATGTGTGTGTTTGATAGTGAAATATATTTGGAATAGTTAGAGGGGTGACATGTGATCATGTCCTAATGTCTAATAGTGACTTATGTATTTACTTGTTCTAACAAGACCTAAAATACCACTAAACTACTTTTCCAACTACCTCTTTATACCTTGTTTCCACTTTTTAATCATTGCATGGGTCATCCTTAAAATTTGTGTCATTATTATGAATCTAATGGGAATAATTTCCTTTTTCCTTTAAGGGACATCTGTACACTAAGGGATGCATAGTGAGATATAAGTAAGTGAAGGGCATATATGTATAAGTCCTCTATAGGGGTGCATGAATTTTTACCCTTTTGTACCAAATCCATTTTAAATAGTCTTATCAAGTATTTTATTTATACTCAAGGTCCAAATTAGTTTATGAAGTAGCATGTACATAGCATAGATCATAGTCTATGATTTATTAGAGCAAAAAAGTGAGATTATAAAAATTAGTATGAGAATTTATCATGGAGGCATAAGCAATATTTTGAATAGTAATACACATGAAGATTTAATATATTGGACACATTTCCCATACTTTTAAATATCTCCTTGCATAACTCTCCCTATGTTATTTAAAGACTGGGGGATTTGTATCCTTGAACCTATGGACCATTTTGTGTTTGTGTAATTGAAGGTTCCTGCATAGGGTACACATTAGAAACTCCTTGTGAATGCAAGTTGACACTTAATTTATTCATGGATTTGTGTTGATTTATTTGGGTGCATGCACATATTGGAGTCATATGCACATAACTTTCTTTAAATAACTTGATACTTTTAGGTACACAAACCTTTTGTAGGATTTTTTGAGAACCCCACAAGTTGGGGATGAGTTAGATAGTCAACAATAACATTTATAAATATTGGGTAAAATTTAACACCTTTGTTTTTACCAAAATATTAGCTAAAAAACACTCAATAGATGTTTTAGATTGGTAAAATCAGGTAAAAACCATTCTATCACTAGATTCAAAGACTTGGTCAACTCACTAGTCTAAGAATTTCAAACTAGTGATCTTATTGAGAATAACTTAACCCACTTTATAAATTTCATATAAATTGAAACTTAAATATTACAATCCTTCATCAAATGATGTAAAAACTTTTCTAAAAAATGTGAGCATAATATGGTAGATGACAACCTATATCACATATTCACTAATGATCTATACCCCAAATTATAATATTGAGTTAGGACTATATCTCTAAGAACCTTGGAAGAAGTTTTTGACCAAACTAAATTACAAGACTCACTCATGCATCAATTGAAACAATCTCAACCTATGATAAACACTCGTATACTCATTAAAAATAAAAATGGTCATGTAACTAATGATGATGTTATTGACACTATGACACTATTCATACCATACAAGCAATTTCTCTAAATAATGGCATGGATCATGCTCTCCTACAAAAAACACTCCTAATCCTACATTTTCTCAACCTAACCATACTAATATGCATAAACCATTATCCTTAGTATAACTTTAAAAACATCTTCCAAGACCTCTACCACAAGATCTTGACCCACTTGTCCTATGAAATCATGGTATGATCTACATAAATTTTGCTGGTTTCATGCAAGTTGGGGCCACTCTCATGAGAATTGTAGACAAATATTCAATATTTATATGGATTGTATTCTTGGTCCAAACTTTTAACATGAGATCCTTATTTTAAATCAACAAACATGTGACATATCTTTTAAATGCCATGAAATGCAAAATAAAAACCAAGATTTAATCTAAGTTAATACTCATCTTTCTATCTATAAATACCCTCTTCCCAACCAAAAAGATAAAATTGAAAAACCTACAGTTTCTACAAACAATGTTGAAAGTCTTATATAACTCACTACCAATGAATAAAACATGGTTAATATGACTAACATCAGAAGAGTAGTTTCTTTTATTGACTCAAATCTAACACCTCTTCATCACACCTCTCAACCATTCCATGTCATTCATGACATTTACCCATCCCATCTAATGGAATTGGGGAAAGAGGAACTTATAACCATTAAAACATCACCTCCAACCTCATAAATATATTATACCTCTCATACCATTTCTAATCTTCCCCCAACATCCACACAACAAGACAACATTCCCTAACCTTTTAATAATATTTATTTTACCCGAACACAAGAAATAATTCAACCAACCATCACATCACCTAGAATAAATCAACCCATTTTTACTCATTCTAAACCAACTACACCCTATCAATAATTTAAATTATACCTCTGAGATTCCTTTCCAAGAGATTTTGTAACACTACGCACCAATATATTAATCCTCCCATGGGTTATAATGAATATGATCCCATTGTGAAACTTTCTCATCTCCCATATCAAATACCTTTCTTATAATTAATGATAACTTATTCCCATAATTTAAATCATATAATGAAATTTTTGTTCAAAATTAACATCCTTCATCTTCCTCTAGTAGGACACAAAGCTACCTTATCTAGATCTAAAGATATCATACTTTAACAATGTGAAGAGATGTCCACCCATGTTTATACAATAGTGGGCATTTATCTTTCACTTTAATTCCCTATTAATTCCATGATTATTAATGAGATACTTCTTCATGTACATGATCATCCTGTATTCATTAGCATCCAAATTGGTGATATATAATTTAATCTTGCCTTAATTGATGAAAGTTAATGTACTTGCAATACCTCACTTGATTTTATTAAGACAATTGGATATTCTAAATGCAACCTCAAATATAAACATAGAACATGTCAAGGATATAATAGAATGAAAATGCCTCCTCTAGGTTTTGTTTAGATTCCCATTACCATGCTTCTTATTACCATCTAAGTGAAATTTATGATCTTCAAATTTCTTTTTTCTTATAACATCTTAATTGGTTGACCTTGGACTCATTGTATGAGAGTAGTCACCTCATCTGTATACCAATGCATCAAATTCCCTCATAATGGATTTATTTATAAGATTCAGAGAAACATAAACCTTTGAAATTTTGAATAATTTGAAGAACATGGTGTCTTTAAAATACCTACCCATGAACCTTTTCCTAGTATCCCATTTAAATAATTCTAACTCTTCAACTATCTAGTCAATTCCACTCAAGGTTACAATGGTCACCTTGAATTAATTAGGACATTCCACCTAACCTCTTAAATTTTGATGATGATAAACCAAATGAGATAAACATCAAGATCAAAACCTATGATATATCCCCTCACATCATCACCCAAATTCCTCATTCTTTGCAACCTTGATCTTGTCAACCACCTACTAATGACATACATGTTGTCTTAAGTAAGACTAGACACTCTATCCATCACACATCTTTTGACAAAAAAATTATTCTTGAATTTACCATTGACTTGCATACACTTGAATATGATGATGGCTATGTTTTAAACAACCCATTTTTAGATAGATTCATCTAATCTAGAAATGCAAAAGTTCTTTTGATATCATTCTTCTTTATTTTAGTCTTTTTGTTTATATCTTAGCATTCCCTCATTTATATCACCTAATATTAGTCTTCTTAATATTTGGAATAGGATAGAGATATAAAAATCACATGATACATCTCTAATCATAGTAGAGATCCTTAGGATTATGCTCATGGATCATGCCATGATAGGCCCTTATTGATTTACCTGATATGAGGACCCTTATAGTTTACTTCCTCCAAAGATGCTAGCCATTGTACTTAAACCTATTACATGACCAACCTCACCTTGATATCAACCTATTAATGTTTCTATTACATCCCCACCTTTATTTTGTCATGGCCTTCTTCCTTTACTACAAATTAATCATATACCTGCCTAATGGGTAGATTAGCCTTCTTGTGATATCCATAAAGTTATAGGTCATTAGACCAAAGATTGCTAGTTACATTAGTTGTCCCCAACTTCTCCTTCCACTTCTTTAGCTAGTAGGCCCCCAAAGTCTACTAATAAATGTATTTATTTCTTTGATGGTATAGATAACCACTCTTCCACTCAATTTTACAAACTTAGGTAGTATATCAACACATTGTGCCCATCCACTACTCAGTTTAAAGATAGGGCTATACCAAATCCTAAGTTATTACCAGAGTATATTCCTAAATATGGGGAGGTATATTATATTTTTAAATTGTGTGGTACATATCATACTAATCATTACTAGGTTCTCTAGAAGAATCTACATTACTTCCCATAGTTTACACTTGCATTAGTCATTCCTCCTTCTATAGGTCACACATGCAACAAGGTTCTCCTTCTTTATAGGTTGCACCTCCTTATCACCCCATAGATATTGTTTCCATTTAGTAATCCATTCCTTTACTTGAGTATCCTATGCACAATATCCCTCATGAGCATTACTCTTCATCAGCTACACCTACATTTTTAGTTAAGGAGATATGGAAAGTAGTCTTTGCACAAATTTTCATGAAGATTGATGAGACTCTAGATGTCATCATAATTTAGCTTCATAGAGATGTTTCAGATGTTATAAATAATATTTGTGTCAAATATATTAGGATTTATGAACATGAAATATGTTATTTCACATCATTCTATGTTATGATTTGGATTGGATTTGTGATCCATTTTTATATCACTTATACACTTGATTATGTGTCAAATATTTGATTTCACTTATCTATTTTACATGGATCATTATATTATTCTTTATGTGTTTTATATGGTTTCATTTAAATTCACCTTTTGTATGGCTTATTATCATTATTTTTATGAATGCACACTTATGATTATGATTTTGCTTCTTTCATGACTTTTTTCTTTGTATTTTACAATGATTATATGAAATCATATAATTATTATTGTGACATGGCTATACAACCTTGATTACCTTAGTATTCTATCTCTACCATATTATCAATTATAAAAAAATAATTCTCATTATATTACTACCATATACTAACCTATCTTTGGATCTCCTTTCTTCCTTTATTTTAATTTCACATATTAAGCATACATATGGTTGAAACTTGTGATTACATATTGGTTCATAGGTAAGCCTAAATGTTTATTCAGTCATATCTTTAGTTACTTGATCTTATTTAATCCAAATACTAAAGCTCATTCATGTGTATAAATTCTATCACTCATATTGATTATTCCAAATTTATATGGAGGAGGAATCATAAAAGACATAAAAATATTAATATCCAAATCATTTAAACAAAAGGAAATGCTTCAAAAGATAACATACAAATTCAAAAGTCTAATCACACCCAAAAGACATGATTCATACCATGTATCCTATTTATAATCAAATATAAAACTCCATAGATGGGCTCATGATAGATTCAAGGTCTATTGGGGTGAGGTATGCCAATAGATTGGGATAGAAGAATTTAAAAAAATTATAAGTGATACCTACTTTCTCAAATAAGTACCCAATATTCATAGTAGACTGATGGCTTTATAAAAGGTCCTAAGGAATGGGGAACATGTTGTGGGAAGGTAGGTCCATCTTAATTCTATTGTTCATATAACCATCATGATTTTATATTAATATCTCACTTATTTGCCTATATATATTTGTGCTTATTGTGAGAAGGTATCCTTTGTATTTTGATGGTCACTAGACTCTTAGTGTCTCTCATTTGTACCTAGTTTGACTCATGTTTACTAATTTCTCATATATGTATATGTCATTATTTTTTACATTCCATTTTTCATTACAACAATCCTAATATTTCCCTTTGAAAAATATTGTTTTGTTAATTTACCATTCCCCCTAAGGTTTCCCTTTGTGAGTTGTACTACAAGACTATGGATAGGACCAGGCTCTCCTCACAAATTACCATAGTATAACATTTCCTTATCATCATTCACCTCATTGGTTTTTCCCTTGTGAATTGAATTATAAGACTATAGATAATACCATGCCCTCATCATAAATTACCACATTAAAAACATATTTTAAAGTTATTTCCATAGCTATTTCCACATCATTGGTGTTCCCTTTGTGAGTTTTAGTGTAATACCATGGATAGGACTAGGCCATCCTCAAAAAATATCCCAATACCTAGTTCATACTATAAAAAATTCATAATAAATTTACAAGATTCAAATTTGAGTTAGTTTTTGTTAGATTATGATTTACACATCATTGACATACTTCTCATATTGATTTAGTATGTTTTATGCTTAATTCATAAACACTTCACTTTTAACATATTATTTTTTGATTACATGTATGTTTACAACCATTTTATTATATTTCTCATACTTCTTAACTTAATTTTAGTATGATAAATTTGATTTACACTTACATTTTGTTTTTATTTTCATACTTCCTAGCTTGATTTTGTATGATTGATTAACTTTAATGTTTGTTTGTTTTTCTACCATGGCTTTTAATGTATCTTCTATTTTATCACAAACTTTCATATTTCCCAATGTGATATAGTACGACTTTTATTTTGTATTAATTTGGTGAAAAAATTTACATGGTTTGAAAACATTTTCTTACCATTTGATTTACCATTTTGGTTTATTATACTTATTCATTTTTTTTTATACATTTCCCATCATGATATAGTGTGTATTACATTTATTTTTATTAATATACTTTGACAAATCATTTTTGCCTTTTCTTTTTAACCATGCATGTGTATCACATAGTGATAGAAAATAAAACATAAATCACATATTTCCCATAATATATATAATAAAGGAAACATACATGTGCCATAAAGGAATATATCCATCCACATAGAAATCCAACTACAAATCATAGATTATTGAACTATCAATAACAATATATATATTGAGTTTTATACAATAAAAGTAAAAAATACAATCGCTAAAAATCTAAGGTTGTGATCCATTGTGTCTATCTTATGGCCTAGCCATGCTACCTATCGATGCTTGTGACTGACCCTTCTGAATGGTGTATTTTAAAGTGGTGATCCAAGATCTCAAGCCAACAACCTGACCCTATTGGTTCACCACCTAGACATATACCCATCCTAGCTATATTATAGTCACCATGTGCACATCTTAATCTTATGTTAAATCCTATAAATCTTGAACCTCTTTAGATCCTACCCTAGTTGGTGGTTTTAAATAATCACCTCATGCTTATAAATATCATGCAACCTCTCCCACTAGTATAAAACAAATTAAATGATCTAGGGTAGATGGTACCATAATATTAACTAAAGTGGTAGGTTCATAAGGTGAAAACACCCCATCCAAAATATCATGATGCATAGCCTCAACTAGGGCTCCCCATCTAATCTCCTCTACAATAGTAGTATCTTTAAAACTAGAAACCAAATATACATCAGATCTCATGTATATATCTCAAATCATCTACTTATCATAAATAATGATGTCAATAGTGTTTTATATCAAAAAATTAAACTAAATTAAAAAATTTCTCACTAGTTCCAGTATCACTAACACAATATCACCATATTATCTCCCACCAAGCACCTCTTTTATCATCTAAATTCACACCAATGCAAAATAGGGAGTCATAATCCACACCCATTGTGACCCTCCCCTTTGTAATGGCCTCTTTATGGACCAAATTTTTCTTAGAACCACTTTCAGATCCCCCTATGTGATAACTAACACCTATGTATCCTCTTATTAATGGTGTCTCCATCTCTAATGAACTCATAATATCCACTATCACCTTTGTTGTGATCATTATTTTGCTCCCACACCTCTTGTATCTAAATACATTCCATCATCTCTTTTAGGCCTCATTGTCTCCTGATGTTTTTCTTAACCAACCCATGGTCTAACTTGTCAAGGCTTAATCATAGGTATCTTGATCGACACCCCTATGCCTTCTCTCCCTCTCAAATCTCTAGCATGTCATGATAAATAGTAGGAACTACTAGAGTGGCTACTAGATGTGGTAGCCCCAACTATCTAAGTATATGAACCACTAGATGAGGCTCCACCCATGAACGGTAGTGGCTTGTGAGCCACACACATGACAAACATTAACAACGATGGCCCAACTCAACCATATAGTAGTAATTTTAGTGTAAGGATGCCATAAAATCTACCCTCATGTGATAGTATACAAAGATGTAACATGGGGCATGATCCATGTGACATGGTATTGCTTTTATCTAGCTACTTGAGGTAACCTATTATCAATTACATGGGGAAACCTAATCAGTTGATCCATATGGAATCTCTTCTAGATCCATGTGCTTAGTATAATGGTGGGGACCATCATATTATACCCTTGGTTTAGCATTATATACATATCATTCATGAGTTGGACCCAAATGATAGTAATGATATCATATAAGCAACCTTGATCTAAGATATAGTGACATAAGGTTATCATGTATTGTAGTACCTTGCCATCTAACTTGTGACACAACAATCATGATTTCATAAGCCCTATCATGACCTTTCATATATATGAAATGGTCATGATATAAACATCAAAAAATATATCATATAGACCAAGATATATCCTATTTGAGCATGTCACCCACTGGGCTAAGGCTAATCTCTCATCTTATGACTCTAGTGTATCACATATCATTAGCATCTTGTCAATAAGAAATCTAAGCAATGCATGGACATCCTCTAAGGTGATCACCAACTCTAGAGTATCCCCCTCCACCTCCCATAAAAAAATATTATTCAATCATTTCCATAATCTTAGGATTATGAAAATTAGATTAACACTCAATGGGATTCATCTCATCTCCATAATTCCTCTAAAACTCAAGGCAACCAGTCGAGATATATCACCTTTTGATAAATGATCTAATAAATATAGTAGCGAGGATACATCCACTAGGTACCAAAATATCCATCACCTTTAAAAAATATCAAATAAAAAAGAATGTGTTAGATCTAAATGTCATATTAATAAAATACATTCTTAAATATTCTAAAAAACTACAAATTAACTACTTCATTAACTAATTTGACTTATTTTTGTATCTTTACCCTTTTCTTACACCATCAACCTATTTAATACTCAAATTTCCTTATCATGTTTTTTCCATACTATATTAACCTTTTATTACATAGTCATCCCATTACTATAGATGATATTAGCCTATTTGATACTAAATCAACCCTTTCTGAGTGCTAGCATACTATACTGGCCTTTTTCTACATAGTCAAACTCATTTAAAAAATTATATCAACTACATAGTATGAATTACATTAACCAA
>JARHVA010000752.1:3745000-3752500 GCA_037957365.1 Torreya grandis | reverse complement strand
AAAACTTGTCCATAGTGAAAATTTTCTGGTCTTCCACTTATACTATGATAACCTTTTAGCTATTAGATTCATTTTATTCTTAGATGTATAATTATTGAGACAATAGTTGGATGTTGGGGTATGACCCCTAGTTTATCTTTAATAAGTGAGTTGCATCATAGTTGTCATTTTTAACATTCTCAATAAATGGGGATTCCTTAATTAGTGTAAAATAAAGAGTGTTAAGAATGTTATTTTAGTTAGATCAGAGGAACATGGGTTCCTTGTGACTCTTGACCCTCAAATATATTATTATGTGAAAGTGATTTGGGTAATAAAATGATCTTGAGTTATCTATCTATTTGTTCATTGAGTGGTCATGTCGAATTTGTGTCTCCAAAATGTATTAGATGACTAGATCTTATATAACCTTGTTTGAATGGTGTACTTTATCCCTTGTTGACTTATAGTGATAACCCTCTATTGGTGATGAAATATCATGGAGGAAACCATAAAATATTCAAGGAAAACTATAATAGACCCTAATTATAGGTAGTGTATATGTATATTACCTAACTTTTAGTGGAGGCATTAGGTCTAGGTCAAGGGCTAGGTTAGGGTTGGTCCCATCTTTATCCCTCGAGTTAGTCTTATATGATGTCATTGGATTATTATTTTGTTATATAATATGAATTTTGGTATGGATATATGTGTATTTTCTAGTCCCTTTATATTAAGTTTATTTTGGTTTATTTTTATACCTTGAGATGAGTATAAAGCTACTCTAGGTCATTTTTAACTCTCAAGAGATGGAGCTTCTCTAAAAACGTAAATCAAATAGTGTTATGACTAATATTATAGTTGGAGAAAATGAAAATGGGTTAATTTTTATGACTCTTGACCCTTGATTGTGTTATTTCATGAAATTACTTGGGTTAAGCACATGTACTTGAGTGGTCAGTTTGAGTTTGTGGTTTCATCATGTATTAGATGACTAGAGATTATATAATCTCAATTGAGTGAAATATTTTATCCCTTATTAGATCATAATGTCAACCATATTTTTGTGATAACACCTTATAAAGTAGGCCATCACAAGTTTAAGGATAACTACATTAGACCCTGATTGTAAGGAGAAGATATGCAAGTTTCCCAAGTTATGGTAGGTTTGTTGAGTTTAGTTCATATGATAGGTTAGGGGTGTTCCATATCTTTCCCTTGATTTAGTCTTTTATATTTTCAATATATTATCCTTTTGTTCTAAAATTTTAAAATTTGAGATTAATCTATGTGTAATTGATCTTCCATTTATATTAAGTTTGTTTTCACTTATTTTAAACCCATAAGATGACCATCATAATCTAAACTCCCATTTTTTTAGTTCCATTTAGAGGAGAGTTGTGTAGTATTTTATAGGGACTATTCCTTTGTGAGCCTTAGGGTGTTAACCCTATGTTGAGGTCAACATACCCTCATTTCTAAAATATGGGGACCCTTGTGTCAAATTGTGAAAATTTGTACCTTAAAATTAAAAATTCACTTAATTAGAGTGTCACTAGCATGTTTGCATATTATTTTTATTTAAATATTATCCACACCATGATTTAGTTGGCTTATTTATTCATGACTCTAGTCTAACCTTGTCTAAGTTTGATTATAGTGGATCTTCTTGTTTCAAGTTATAGGTCTAATGGAGTTAATATAGATCAAACAATGTTTGGGGTTCATAATTTTATGTTTTTATCTCAATAATGTCTTTTACTAGCCTTTGGTCTATCAGAAGCCAAATTAAATGCATTTTGATCATCCTAAAACCCTTGCTCAAAATACCTTAGCATAGGTTCCTTTAGACAAAATTCAAATTAGGTGGGAAGACATTATGTCTGAACACTTTAAATATGATATAGACTTAGTTTAATTTTTATACTAAGGCTTAGTCCTATTTTTCAACACAACCAAACCTTAGTTTAATAACTATATGATTTGTCCACTTTATGTATCGAGACCCCTTGTCTCCTTTTATCTTATCTTGGTTTGAGTAACACCTAGTCCATTTGTTGTAACCTTAGAATAAAATTTTAAAAGTATTTTTCATGTTTATTAACATAAATAAGACCTTAGTCTTAAGACTTTATCCTAAGTTCCATATATCTTCGATTCCTAACTTAAATATTGTGTTCATTTATAAGATCAATGACCTATGTTTACTTGAGTGAGATGGATCAAATAATGTGTATTAAGTCAAGATTTCAATGAAGACCAAAGCAAACATGGTGATGACAGGCATCATAACCATGTTAAATAGAATAGTAAGCATCCAATGGAAGACCACCCCTCAGAACTAGATCTGATGATAAGTTCTCACCTAGATAAAGTAAATCTAATGGTGTGAGAGAGACATTAAATTTTCAAAAGAAACTCAGACCAAATAAGGTGCCACTACATGGCGTAAATATGCTAGCCTGACAGATATTAGAAATTTAGAGTACATAAATACCATGTGATTTCTAAGTGGTATGACCTCAAGGCTTAAAGCAGATAGGAGCCAATATTGCTCAACCCCATGGATAATGATATAATAGAGCATGTTTGTTTAAATAGGATCTAATAATTTGAGATTAAACTGGGAAATTAATCATATGGTCCCTTTTATTAAGACAAGGGACCTAGGATTAAATGTCATTCCATGTCCCTTATTAGTCATGAGGAACCAATATCACTTGGATTAATGGACATAGTTTTGGAGGATCATTCTTCTAACCCTTCTAATATTGCTAAAATTGGTTTCTTGTGTTGCAAGATCAATGGAATCTCATTTAGGAATGAACATTCTTAGGGTTTGGTGATTCAAATGTTAAAATGGACCTTTTATTAGCCTTTGGTTTGAAATTAATTGGATTTATTTTAAACTATGATTAAAACCCTAGTCTAATGTTTTGAATTATGTCCCTTCTAATTAAATTCAAAATTTCATGGAAAAATTATAAATGCCATAGACTTAGACAAATTTTTACCCTAAGGATTAAGACATAATTTTCAACACAACCAACCTTAGTTCGAAAATATTATGCTTGGTTCATTTATATCCAATGAACATATGGTACCTTTTACTATGTTCTAACTTATCCTAAGGCCTTAACCTAAAGTTTCATCATATTTATTTATACAATGAAACCTTAGGTTAAAACCTTATGCCTAGTCTTTTTATTATTTGCAGGGTCCCCTTTTATTATGCTCTAAACTTAGAATAAAATATTGATCCTAAGGTTAATGTTCATGTTTATTAACATAAATAAAATAATTTACTCTTAATATTATATCCTAGGACCTATGTATTTTCCTGAGCTTGACTTAAATAGTTTGCACCTTTGTAAGATCGATGACACACATTTGAGTGGATGATGAAGATCCAATGGTATGAGATCAAAATGGGAAACTAAAAGGGTCATTTTTATTATAAAATAGACCTAGCATAAGATTTTACTCTAAGGTTTTAATTTTATTTATTTATATAATGAAACCTTAGGATAAAACTTTATGCTATGCCTTTTATTATTCATGGGTCCTTTTATATTTCTAACTTAGCTTAAAAAACTTAGACTAAAGTTTATTAGTATTTATTAATATGAGTAAAAAATATTAGTCTAAGGCTTTTATTTATAGTTATTGAGCTTCATAATTAAAATTTATGATTACAAGAACTAATCACATTCGATCCAGTGGATCACAATCTATGGTTCACATTCATGTAGATGGAAAGATCAAACGAAGCTATCTCGATGTTGAAAATTCAAGCCATGGATCCTAATTTAAAAATTGAGTACTTTATCAAAGATTGATGGTATATTTGAAAATGTACATATCCATATCAATGGAGAATAATAGGTTAAATTTTTAATGGAGGTCAGGATGAATGTGAGGTTGCCACATGGAAAAAACATGCTAACTAGTAGAATTGATAGAATACAAAGACTAGAAGGCTTTTAGGAGTGAAAAGTGGCACAACCTCAAGACAAAGTATAAATAGAGACCAATGACATTCAAATCTTAGGATTGGGATCAATAAACAACATTGATCTATATAAAATAATCTAATGGTGTGAGATAAAATAAAATTATCAAAGGGAACCAGTCAATTTTTTAACATTAACAAGCTAATTACCATAAAAATGCCACATAGATTCCACAATGGTACCACATAATAAAAAAAATCTAGAGATCTTGTGGGTGAAAAAATGCAAAGGTATAAATGCAAGGATCCAAATCAAATCTAAGTCATAAACTCACATAAGTTTGAACAAGGTACCACCATTAAATCTCTAAGAAGACTTGTATAAAATCCCTAGATCACATAAAAGCCCTAATTTAACCTTGTATTGAGTATAATAAAACCCAAAAGAGTGAATTATCATTTGAGTTAGAGTAATTCAATCCAGAGCCAAAGAGTATTTCACTAGTGAGAAATTTAACCTAATTCAAACCATGGTGGCTCAAAAAGGCATTTTTATGGAATACATGGAGATATATCTAACTTTATATGCCAAGGGGAGAGTCTTAAAAGATATAATTTGATTCCACCACCCTAAACATGGGAGATAATAACTGGTCCAAGCTATTGTATATCATCAAAGAGCAACTGATCATCACAAAGGAAGATGAGAAGAACTTGTCTATGAGAAGGAGATATTATGACATAGTGGCTATTAAAATGACAATCCTATAATTTTTAGAGACCAAGCCTAAAGTATCACATTATATTAATGTTCTATCTCCTATTTTTAAATATTACAAGATTGATAATGGCATGTTAGTCAATGAGAACACTCATAAAAGTATATCTTATGTCTTAACCATAACTTTTGAGAATTATCATAAGATACCAAATCCCAAAATAGACATAACCACCATAAATTATTAGTCTAAGGAAAATTACCTAAAGTCCATCCTTATCCTATGGCTATATTTTGGGAATTAAGTATTCTCAGACTTTAATGTCAACATATTAATTAGATAATTTAGACCTAGGATTAGGATGATTATGATCATGATGAACAAGCTATGTGTAGATATGACCACCACCTATGTGGATTCAATATGGGTGCCCTTGATATAATTTATGCTTGAAAGGGAGCTCACCCCTCCCCTTAGTGAAGTTATTATCACCTATTTATGTAGATAGATTTTCATAGTCAAAAAAGGACTAGTATCCAATGTTACATGATGTCATAATTGTTGGATGCCTTTCTCACCACCACCAAAATCCTATGAACTAAATAATGGTTTTCTAATGGGACATAAATAATCTTCCAATTTTAATCCAAGTTACATATTTTCAAATATAGGGACCATATTCAATTTATCTATGATTGTGTTTACCCATCCTTAGTTAAGGCCATTATAGGAAACCCAATGATGAGGGTCATCCCTATGATCAATAAATATGTTGAATCCATAGGGTATATATGGATATATCATTGAATGCACCATAATCATGATTAAAGTAACATAATGCACCCCACTTAGGCTACTAGTTCATGTGCCCAATAAACTAGCTAAACAAGAGGTAGAATACCAAATATACAATGACATAGATGGTATTTATAGGATCAAGAGGAAAGGAATGTTCCACACCTTCCCCATTACCATTGGAAAGACTATGTTTCAACACTGGGATAATATTGAGGCTACCTCTAAACATAGGGCCTCTTTTAGATTACAACATGATGAACTAAAATAGTGGGATCCCCAATGAAGAGTTATGGGGAACTTGAAGGAAAAGGGGATCAATATGACTTATGATCCCCAACCTAGATTGTATGACCCAAAATACACCAAAGCTTCTTCATTCACTGAGGTATTGGTAAGATTGAGAAAAAATAACATCGATTTAGAGGCTAGATTATAGAGAGAGAAGAAGCCAAGTGATGATATATGGTAGATATGGCCAAAAAAATACCATTTTATTGATGGAGAGTCATCCAGACCTCTACAAACACAAACATAGATCCAAAATCCTAAGGTACTAAGGCCAAAAGAAAGGAGACTTAGTGAGGTTATTTATTCATCATCTCAGGCATAAGAACTAGGATCACAAGTTGAAGAAATTTACATATTAGCATTAGATCCTAAAGAGATAGTGGAAGATGCCTTGAAGGCACTAGCTAGTGCCTATCAATCTGATGAAGAAGAGGCTCAAGCTGGGGAAGCAAAATAAAATAAGGTGAAGGAATTTACAATGTATGTAGTCCCTATTACCATGCCTACCCCAAAGAAAAAAGTTGAGCTAGCATTGGTTTTAGCAGGAAAGAAGAGGCCCAAGTTGATATTCACTCACCTTTTATGTGAGGTCAACCTTTTCAACAAAGAGAACCCTATCCAAGATTCAATCATCCCTAAATGGTTTGTATATGAAAAATTGTAGAAGGTTCCTCATCCACATCATCCATGGGCCATTAATAAATTAGTCAACATGATTGTCCATGACAAACTCAATCCATGGATAGTTTCTCTATATGAGGAAAAATAATGAAGGATGTCAGTTGCAAGGGAGCCAAGTGGAACTCATATTGAAACCCTTTATCCTCAAGTGACACAATATTTAGTTGGTGTTAGTTTTGACCCAATAATAGAAGGGTTATAAAGAGTTACTAAAAATAAGGCCATGATAGGTGGAGAAGAGTTCACTTTCTAAAAATTGGAACCATTAATTGGACTAACTCATTTTGAAGTACAAAGGCCAAGAAAAAATTCCATCTTTGAGGAAAATGTGCTTGAATTAGCCCAAGCTAAATCAACACAATTACAAGCTGCTATCAAGGGAATACAATAATAAAGAGAGAATCTACAGAGACAAAATGAAAATTTAGAGAGCCAAGCCATATTATTAGTTCTTCATGTTATGATTAATTTGTTTGAAGCATCCTTATATGACATGTTTAATATCTAAATTCAATGAGGTCTAAAAAAAATGTATTGGGTCAAGAAGATGAAGTAGCCAAAAGCTTAATCACCCATTAGTAAAATTCAAGGGATAAAATGAAGGAATTTATCAACATCTTGGTGGAAGATCAAATCCCTAGTTTCAAAACCATCAGCCTAGCTCACTTGAACATATCCATAAGACTACTAGTTGAAAAGATCAAGAGCTTGAACACATGGTCTAAATTTTTTGAAAGACTCTTTAAGGATTAAAAGGAGCCACTAGATAGGATGGACCATTTCCTTTAAATCATGATCCTAAAACTAACTACACTCAACTCCATGGGCCTCATCACAGATCAAGAATTTAGGCACAGAACCACCCTGGTCATGTAGGTAATAAAGATTAAAATCCAAGGCAAATATGGAACAAATAATAGTAGCATCATGGATATGATCCTAATAATAGAGGAAAATATTACTAAATATATGAGCATTAAAGAGACCTTGGGAAGAAATAATAGGGAATTTATAGACTAGACTGATCAAGAGGATGAGCTCTTCATGTAACCTATTGTTAATTTGAAGCTGATTGATGAACAA
>JARHVA010000752.1:3502500-3735000 GCA_037957365.1 Torreya grandis | reverse complement strand
AATATTGATAATTTCATCATGATACTCTAAAATTACATAATAGTGCTTATGAAATAATATTTGACAACAACATAACTAGATTCACATATCTATACACTTCATAGGGGTAAAATAAAATAAGGAACTTAATATAACTCAACATTATTGCAACATCCCAATTTTTTAATCAAATATATTTTTCCAAAATGATAAGTGTTAATCTACAGAACCCTAAACATGGTTTCATGGCACTTTCCCAATTTAAATCTTATCGATGTCTCTATATGCCAATTATGGGAGGCATTGTATGAAGATAAGTTAATATAGGTTATGGCTCATCTTAGCCATTTTTTTTAAAATAAAAAATAACAAGTAGACATAGGGCTTACAATAATGAATTGGATTTATCTAAGCCCAAAGTTCCCAACATTAGTGGTAGAAATTCCAAAATTTAAAAACACATACTATTGGAATTCATTCCCATCCAAGTTTGGTTTTTATTGATAGTGTGTGTGTCTATACACACACACACACACATAAATAACACTTATTCATAAGTTAATATCAATATTAAGTTACGAGCACATCCATCATTGAATTAAACATAAAATCACATAAAAATTAAGAGAATATAAATGCTAAATGTTTCCACCATAGTCCCTTTACAATTATGTGTTCCTAAAAACAATTAAATGCAAAAGTTATAGTACTTAAAGCATCAACATTTCAATCCATATCATAATAAGAAAATAAATATGTAATCATGTTTAAAATGGTAATTATAATGTGCCCTATAATTTAACTTTGAGATGACCATTCTCTTCAAGAAAACTTACTTCTACACACATGAAATATTTGATCTATTTATTTACCATTAATTTTTATAATTTATCTACTCCAACAACTAGTTGCTTAATATCATGTACATGTTTATATCAAAATTTTATCTCTTTTAAGTTTTGATACAAATAACTTAATATAATATAAGTTATAAAATTTATCTTATAATAATTAGATTTTAGTTTCATAAATCATTTCCAATAAATGTGAAAACCGTACTCTTAAACATACCCTTAACAATCAAGTATAGTGGAGGAAGTGCACTAAATGGCAAGTTCCCTCTCCTAGTTAGATCACGTTAAATTTTTATGGGGATTCCAATGGGAACCCCAATATTGGAGGAGGAGGAGGAATTCTCAAGAACTTAAAGGGTGAATTTCTTATTTCTTGTGTTAGGAGTATGGGAGACCAAACCAATCATTGGGCTAAGACTAGAGCTGCCCTTTGGGGATTGTAGTTGATGAATATGCTATGGGTGATACAATTAGTCTTGGAAAGGGATTAAATTAATATCATTGATTTAATTTTGAAGAATTTTTTTTCAAGTTAGAGCATTAGAAATATAATTGATGAAGCCTTTGGTATTATTATCTCCTTTGATAAGGTTTGTATTTAACATATCTATAGAGAGGGAAACTAATTATATGATTGTTTTGCTAATTTGGGATTTGTCTCTAATAGCTTAAATAAGTGGATTTACAAATAATAACTATCAAATTACATTATTCAAATAATCAATAAAGAATTCTCTACCTCCCTATCTAACAAGTAATATTACTAGAAGTTGGGTTTTTGAATATATTGTTCTTATTTATATATGCTGCATGATTTTTATATTGGATATTTTTTAGAATTTTTTGAGGAATTTGGATGGGTATTAAAATGGACATCTTAAATATTTATTAAGAAGAGACATTAAGATGGGGGGGACTTATATATTGAGCTATTAAATGGTTATATTCTATGCCATATTTGTAATCCTAATTTTGTTTGGGATATAAGGTGGTGATATTGTAATGATTATTTGGATGTATATAGTAATAATCATGTGAATTATATTATACTTTTACCATTATTAATCATTATATTTGGTATATATTTCATTTATTTTAGCATGGAAGATTTATTATCACCTACTATATCACCTTAGTCTTGATTAATCTCAAGTTCTATCTACATTTATAGTTATAAGATCATTTGGATGTTACCATAATGGGAGGATACCTATGTTGTATTTAACCATATTCATATGATATATTAGATAAGGACCTAGATATATGGAAGATCATTCATGCTAGTGGTTTTAATAATTTCATCAAGAAAATTAAGGGATAATACCCTCACATTTTTAGGACCTTTATTAAAGGTTAGATGGAAAAAGTGGTGTCATTTAGGTGGTTTTATATTTAGACAACTAAATATATTATTGATCATGTTATATCCATGAATATGAAGGCTATAAATTCTACAAAGGTAGTAGGGATGCTAAAGAAGAAATCAAGAAATTTCTGGTTAATGGTGAATAATTGATTCCATTTCATCATGGGCACCTCAAAATATTGATTCCTTGGACCTATAATGATGTTTTTAATAAGTTAATTAAATTTATAAAATTTTATGGTAGGTAAAACTATATCCTCAATTTCCATTTTTTCTTTCTCAATGTTTTTAGACATCATTTCTTGGTTAGTATCCCCTTTTACATTTTGAATTTTATGTAAATCTCAATTCTAAAAGTAAAAAATGAAAGTGTAGGTTTCCATTGAATTAATATATGATCATCTTGTTGTATAATTATGATAAATGTGAGAATATGAGACATTTCCATGTTACCTTTGAGGGATATATGGACCACAACAAACATAATAAGAATCTTGTTAGGAATAATTTGATCAAGGATTCCATCAAGAATCATACTTGGGAGAAAGAAGTGTCCAATGATAAATAGTATTTTTAGAAGATAGATATGTATATGGTAAGACTTGAGGAGAGAGTATATATGGTGGAATATGAGAAAATATCTCTTATAAATAAAATTGAATCTCTAATGGGATATATCAAATCCATGATTATTAATTGTCTTTCTAGTATGGGGTTTTTTTATAACTCATTAAAAAACATTTGGATAGTGAATCCCTGAGCATGAATTCCAAGAAGGCTAAAGGACAATCAAGGAGAAAGACTAGAATCTTAATTATCTTAATTTGGATAACATGGAACAAATTTTAAATGAAATGTTAGATAATTGGGATGGATCCCTTGGAGGGTAGAAAGTTTAATGCCCATTATATTGATTTTTATTTTTGTTGTTGATGTTACTATCATATTTATATGATGTTATTGTGATCACACTATTTTAGTTTTTTTGTTCTTTTTCGCATATTTTTTTGCTTTTTTGGTTCTTGATACCTTACCTGTACATATTTTGTAAAAAGGTAGAGTATCTTTCATAAAAAACTCCAATTTACCCATGATAAAAAAACAATCAAATATAGTTTTTAATTTTCATCTCATGACTTAAAAAAATATTAATAATCATTTGAACAACTAGTAATAACCCTGACTCTATTAGTGTAATAGTAATAAGTATCATGTAATAAATATTATATACCTTTAGGGATGGATATAAATAATGGCTAGAATACTTTCTAACTAAAAATCAATGTGAAAATTATTCCACAATCCATTTCATATTTAAGTCAGTATAAAAGTAAAGAAATGAAGTGAATATAAATGAGAAAAGAGAAAAAAATTCATCTAAAACACATCCATTATAAAATTTGTAAAACCATGCTCCTATTGTTATAAGGGTAACAAAAATAGAGATAATACTTGAGAGAATATTGATATGCTCACACAAATGGTGAGATAATGTGTTCCTTTATAATTTTACCAAGAATATAATGTTGTTCAAAATTTATTCTATAAGTATAAAACATTTGTGCTTTAAGTAGGTTACATATTTACTAAATCACCAAGTAAAATAATTATAGTAATACCATGTTTGAAATAATAAGACAGCCCTTGATATATGCTAACATGAAAATGATGTCAAACCATGAATTCATAGTTTGATGTTAGATATTATGCTAATATTTATAGAAAGTATATGATGATATTGATTTAACATATACTATTAAGCATAGTAAAAAGGACACATAGATAGATTCCATATTTTAGATGTAATTATTATTAATATACTAGATTTGGTTATATATAATAGCTCAGAATATAATACTCATGTATATATAGATCAGGTTACAAGATTGCATAAAATGAACTTTTTCATATCACTAAGTCTAAATATAATGTAATAATCCAATAGTTGTGTCATTTACATATGGATGTCTATTTATAGCTATGTAGTATGTATTGATGCTTATAATTACCTCATAGGTGCTCTTCAATGTTGATGAAAACTTTTCATTTTAGGATTCAAAGAATCCAAGTCATGAGTTATAGTTTGTGATAATTCTATGATGTCTATGGTGGAATAGAAGTAGAGTATGGGAATTGTCTAGAATATTTAATTAATTTGGTGGTTGGGAACCAGTAGGGTCTAGATATTTGAGATATTTCAATCCCATAAGTTAATCTAAATGGATATTAATAATGATCTTTAAACTAGGTGAGTTTTGATTAAAAAAAATAGAAAAAGGAAGGGTAAGATAGAAAAGAGAGCGTGATTACAAATTCCCATCTCAAATATTATGACAAAGTTATAACTAATTTGAATATACATGAACCAATTTGTGGTGTAAACTAGTATAAAGTCAGATTAAATCACAAACTAGGTAAGATTCAAAGAAGATATATGAACCACAAGTAAGAACCAAGTTTACTTTAAAAGTTTGTTATTGTAACCTGAATAGCATATGCACATCCAAATGTAGATAAATGAAGTATACCTAAGATATTTTCATTTAATATAGTATTAACACAAATTAACATCCCTATGATAGAAAATGTAGCTTGAAATATAGATAACCATTCAAATTTAAGACAACAACATGCAATTGAGAGACATCATTGGCTTTCAACAAACTATTCAAACAATCTTTTCAAAATTCCTTAGTTGTATTAAATGCTTTTTTGTATATAAATTGCTCAGAGTCTCTCCCTTAAAAAATGGTAACCTTTTCCTATTTAAAGGAAACATAGGTGATATACCAATTATCTTCTCAAAACATCTATGGTATGATAAGGATAGTTGTCCTTAATACAAATATTACAATGCAAAAGTCTTTTTACACCAACTTTGACAAAAAGGACTAATATATGCTAATAGACTAATATATATATTACAAAATAATATTATATTATATTAAATTGATGGGTCCCTTGGGTTACTGATTGAGGATATTCTTCACCTTAGTATGTTTTTCTCTGATTAACTCAAAATCTACTATAGATTTCATTAAACAATCCCCTTCTTAACCTACCAATGTGTTAAATTCTTTATCAATCTTGGCTTTAAGTTTTTGAATGCATTGGGCCTTTGTAATCTACTTCCCTAATGTCATGATGATATCAAGGACCTTCCAATTATCTTTGATAGGCTGGCCTTGGTTGTCCTTGATGTTCTAGGTGAAGGTATTGACCCTTTACTTGAACTCATCATCATCCATCAGGCCTATGGCATTGGTCTTATAAGGGCTTACCAATAGTGCCTTTAAGAACTTCTCCATTCTTGCTATCAAGACTTTGTCCTCCTCCATGAATCTATTAAAACTATCATGCTAGTTTTTTGGTCTAGTATGATATCTTCAATGACTCTTAGGAGGTCATGCAAATGCTTCAAATTGATGATCTTGATGCCTTGGACCTACTTGGTGTGATGGACATTAATCAATTAGGTTGCCTAATCTCTAGAGTTCTACCAATGATTGATTGATTCCTATGATTTCCCAATTTTATGGTTTAAGGTATTTGATCTAAGATTTAGGGCCCTCAACCCTTCAAATGTGTCAAAGGACTTATTCAGTAGTTTTATTAAATCTTCAGGGACTAAAACTTGTGCTTCCAAGTCTTTCCTCTCATTTTATAGATTAGTGCTCCTATGTTGCATCCCCTAGATTCTAACCAAGGTCATTTCTGATTGGGATACCACCAAACTTGCCACATCCTCTTGATGGATGGGATGCTCCCCTACTATCTACCCTTATATAAAAGTTAGGCTTATAAACAATTTCATGTTTTGAAAGGTGAACTCCTCAGTGCCAATGGTAGTTTTCTTGGTTGTCATCCTTTCAAATCCTAATGTATCTACATTATACATGATAGTGGTCACTGGTTCAAAGGGTTTGGGTGTTTATGGGGTTTTAATCCTAGTTTCACTTGATTCTCCTAGACATTTCATTTTATTACCACTTTCTTTGGTTGCTTGAACAATTCTTCTTTCTTTTTGCTCCTTTATGAGCTCCATGATCTAGGGTTTGACATTATCAAGGGGATCTTCACCTATAGAGATGGTAATCATTAGTGAGTGTGATTAGGAAGGAACCTTTTAGAGTTTCCCATATATGAACTAGTTAAGAATGATAGGTCCATAAATGGGTAACTAATCACTGAACAAATTTACTTCACTAGTGGGATGGGTCTATGTCACCTTTGGTCTTTTGGAGGATCTAGGGACAAAGTCCAACCTAGCTTCCCTCTTATTTTGTGTGGAATGGACCAATTCCAATGACCCTTCTTTTACCTTCTCTTCCTCACATATTTGAGGTCCTTCAATTTGTTCCACCTCAATTGTGGCTCTCCCATCTTCTTGATTAGACCCATAGGTCTCTGTAAGTTCCTTTAAGAAATTTTATACAATCTCATATGGTTCTAAGGCAACAATATCAAAGTTTTCTACTAGAGAATATGTTTTTGGAGGCTGAGTTGATGATGAAGGGCCTTCTCCTAGTCTTTCTTCAAGTTTCTTCTCATCAAGTCCTTGAATTTGGAGTGATTTCTATTATGGATAACTTGGAGGTGCATTAGAAGTGGAAGACAATAGATGATACTGCAATGGGTTCATTTTCCATCTCTTCCTAGTTAGTTTCTCCTCTCTTTGCTGTTTGTGCTCAAGATTAAAACCATACTACTTCTACCTAGCAAGGAATTCCTCAAAGACTATAGATTTGGTGTAAAAATGGTCATATGGACCAACCTTGTGCTCATAGGTTACTTTGGTTATTTTTTTTCACTAAAAATGAGGGACAACCTTGTTATTGGGGTCCTATTCTTTTAGGTCATCCTTCTAGAAGGAGAAGGCATCTCTATGTCTGGACATGATGTCAAATTATTTCCAGTCCTGAATCAAAGTTATCCCAGTCAAGAATGGGAATGGATGTAGAATGCCCTTCTTCTTCTCCCTATAGACATTATCAATTCCTTGGAATATTTGGTGAGAAATTTCTTGATAATATAACTTGAGGGGTAAATAAATAGGCAACCTAAATGGTTGGGTCATGATCCCTTCTATTATAATAATGGTGTAATCTGGATAGTACCAAATATCTCCCATGAGTTCAACATACTTCTTGATAAGATGGTGAATCTTGGGCATGGGGTTCCCTATGATATTCTTGACCAAATTAGGATATATAAAATCACAAATCAAATGCATATGAACTCTCTACTTGAAGATGTGCAACTTCACATAATGATGGGAAATGGTAATTTTGCTATGGATAAACCAATTTTTCACACCAGGAATATGAATAGATTCCATTAAAGAGTATAATAGATAGGAAATCATGGTGAATTATTAGATTTTCATTCTCTTAATGCCCTAAAACTATCTCCCAAGTGGATGCTAATCAACTCTCCAATAGGTGGAGTTAGCTTCTCTTCCACTATGAAATATATGTAGGAAACCCATCTGGGGTTGACATAGGTTGTGGTGGATACTCCTGAAGCTATACAAAATAGGGTTATAATGATCCTAGTTCCTTCTTTAAATTGAATGATAGGGATTTTACCATCATGGTTCCTAGCTACATGAGATCCTTAGATTAACCAAGGTCTTAAGATAACATCTACCTTATGTTAGGTGGTCCATTATTTAATGGAGGGGAGGTCTATGTGAGCTCTAGGAATATTTTAGTAGACTTCAAAAGCTACTAGGTAATATATGCAATTCTATTTTACCCTCCTTTGATGATCCAATCATTGCCTATTCTAATATTAATAAATAGGGGTGCAAGGATGTCAATGCAATGTAATACCTCAGGTTTGACAATAGTTAGATGAAGACCTATCATTTGGATTGAAACTAAGTCCTATAAATTTCTCTTGGTGACTACCACCCTTTGTTCATTGGATGATAGGGGTTACAGCTCCTCAATTATGAAGAAAATATTAGATGAGTTCTTTATGCCATTGGCCAGTGCTCCTATATCCAATTCAGTATCTCCAAAGCATCTCCCTTCATGGTCCATAGATAGATACATATCTGTCTCTTATTTCATTTATTCCTTACTACTCCCATCATCCCAATTACATTGGAATATGACTAGTATCAATGCTTAGGGTAACACTTTGAGCTTGCTTAATGTAGATGTGTCCTTAATAGTCAAGTTTTGAGGCTTTCAGTCAAGGTTTTATGGATTTAAGTTGGTCTGGTAAAGTTTTTAAGGCTTTAATGGTGAAGGTGATGGCTTTCATAAATTTAATCATGTCTTAGATCTTATGGATGACACCACTTATGAAAATCCTATCTTTTCATGTGCACCAAATCTTAAGATTTTCCTTTAGTGCTTCCATGGTGTTTACGTTGACCTCCATAAGTTTGTTCCTATGGCACTCTCATGGGAATCACTTTGAAAATTATCCTTTAGATTTTAAATAAATCCTTTTATGTTAATATATTGCATTAGGATTATAAGATGAATATGATCCTTTTATTAAGATCCCAGAGGTCCTTTTTGATTGGTCACACAAATCCTAGATGACCCAATTATGCTAAGTGGTGCATTCTAGCTTACTTGGGAAATGACTAGATGTGGTTCATCCACATATTAAGCCATTAGGGTATGGGGTCCTTAGTTTAAACTTACACCTTCACTTCACACCATTCGATTAATATAAGTAATGGAGTGAGAACCATCAACCATGATCCATGAGGTTGAAGTTAATTGGTTGGGAGGTTAGTTATGTTTAAATTTGATGTTCTCACTAACATCAAATGCATCCTCATTAACATCGAATGATGGGAGCATGAGTATCAAATATAAGCTCACAAGTTTCCTTTAGCCAAATGATAATGTGCCATATATCATGTTCTTGGTGTTCTCAGGATTTAAGGGTCAACATGATACATTGGATAAAGCTAGGTGTTGAATGTGAACCATTGATCATGATTCAGGAAGTCTTCTCTGATTATCCTAGCTTTGGATCTTTGATTTTGCATCATTGGGTCAAGATCACCATGTTAACATGGATAGTCTGATCTTGTAAGATGCACAAAAATTAAGTTATTCTATGATGCACATAGGCTAAAGCCAAGGTTTTAGCATTAAAAAATACTATGATCTAAGTTTTAATGTGATAAGCCTAAGTTTTAGAAGTTTATAAGGTCCCTTTTTGGACTAAGGATAAAAGTTTGGATCAGGTTTACTTTGAAGGCCTTGCTAACATCAAATATGTCCTCATGAATGTCAAATAATGAGACCAAGGTTGTCAAAGTAAATGTTGTATAAACTTTTATAGTGAGAGGGGTTTAGTACTAGCTCATCTTATGGTGATCTCACATCATTCGATCGAGGATCTGGGGAAGTGAGGACTATTAGATCTGCATTTAAGTTAAAATATTGAATTAGAGCATGATACATGTGATTCAGACTAAATTTTAGTATCTTTGAGTCATCATCTATGTTGAACAAACACCAAGACATTTTAGGATTAAAACTTAGGCTAAACGTTGATAAGGTTTAAGTCTAGGATGAAAAGGGGTTTATGGGCATAACATTTAATGAGGTTAGGAGGGATTTAAAAGGGGGAAGGAACATAAAAAGAGACTTAAGTATAATTTTATTTCAAGTTTTAGGCATGTTTAAAAACATAACTAAGCCTTAACATCAAATTGAGCATAGGGTTATTTTAAAAGGACCAATTCTTGCTAAATTTTCTCTCACAAAAAATTGAATTTAAACCTTTAGGGTTTTTCACTCAGGAACCCTACCTTCCTCCATGAAACTTGAAATTAACCATAAAAGGGTAATCATTAGTAGGGTTAGCTCATAAATCATAATTAAACATGCAAGGACTTATCCCTTTTCAAGTGGATGATCTTCAAATTCTAAAAAAATAACCTCATGAAAGTCAAACCAAGATACAAATGTTTTGAAACATTTAAAAGGGTCCCTATTTTAAAAAATAAAAAAATGGGGTATGTTGGTCCCAACAACAATGGAGACTCACAAGGGAATATATAAATATTCTATAACCTAGAAACTCTAGTTTAAACCAACACATAAGTCCTTTATCTCCTTTGATCCACATATCATCACTTAGGTTAACTCAATGTCAAAATAAGCTTCAAATATGTATAATTTAAATCCTCATGTCAAAGCCTAAACATGTTATGTGTGTTATTTGATTCCACTTAGTTTTTGTCATGAGACTTCAAGAAAAAACATCTAGGTTCATATCCTTTTGACCATTGCATTTGATTTTGAGTAACATTTAGATATTCTCTTAGGAATAGTTGCTCTTAGTTCAGGAGAGGATTGGGCATTTCTATATTGCCATCCAAAAATCCCTTATGGAGATATATTTGGATTCACTCATGGCCTTTTTCCACTACCATCCAAGCATCCATAGCCCCAGTGGAGGTTGTCTAAATCACCTTTGACTTTGCATCTTTTGATTTAGCATTAAGTCCCTTTTGTGTCTTTTTGCTTTTAAACAAAGGTTGGGAGCCAGGATAGCTAGTTTTAAGGTTTTGGTCAAATTTTTTGGCCTTAGGATAATCATATTTATTTGAAACCTTAATCTTAGCTAAGGATGTGCTTTAATTTCAAGCATGCATATGCCTTAACTATTGAACTCTCCTTCCACATACATGATTATTCTTATAATAGAGCTTCGGTCTTAGGTAATGTATTGGGTTATTTTGGGGGGGTAATTAACTTCCATTTTAGTCTTTTGAAATTATTTATATTTTAAAACAATGCTATATTATAGTCTTAGGTCTTCTTATGTACGATTCATGCCCTCACTTGAAATACTTGAACTTTGAGCAATTCTGAACAAGGATAGTCTATGAGACTTTATTAAAACAAATGAGCACAACCAAGTAGAAAAGACAAAATTAAAATTAAATAGACAATAAGAAATAAACAAACACAAACAAATAAATATATACAAGCCAAGAATGAAAACAGAGAAAGAAAGGAAACTAAGTAGCCTACCTACTCTAACTCTAAGCAGTCTTATAGATGTTATTCCATAAAGACCCTTGGTAGAGAAAAAAAAGTAATGCTTGAGGTATTTCCCATTGGTGGTAAATGCAAATTCTTCTCCTTAAAGGTATTTTATCTTGAATGTGTTATTCAACATGTTAGTGTTATCTTCAAATTTTGAATCACTAACTGCTTTATCACTGACTGCTTTCTTAATATCTTCTTTTAAAGAGGCAATTTCAATAACATACCTTTCACAATCTTTTCTTGCTATTTCCAACTGTGCTGTGAGATCTTCTTCATTCTTCTTGGCTTCTTCAAAGTGTGCTTGTAGATCTTTAATCATTTCCTTTGACTCTTGTTCATTTTTCTCGATCTGGTGCTTTAACCTTCAATTCTTCTTCTAAACAACTTCTAACTCTTCTAGGGCACAATTGAGTTCTCCTTCCATATCTACTTCAGCTTCCTCCTCTTCTTCTTTATGATCATCTTCATGTATAGCCATGAATATAATCTCTTATTCTGAATTGCTGACTCCACTATCTTTGCCTGAGCTAGGATCTTTAGAATACAGGTCCTTCTTCTCAAATCCCTTCTTAGATTTTCCTTTGAAATTCTTCTTGTATGTAGGATTTCCTTCTTCATCTTTAACCTTATCTGGGCATCTAGCTGACAAATGTCCAATCTTTCCACAATTAAAACATTTAAAAGGTAATTTTCCTTGATATTTACCTGTTCCTCTTTTTGTCCTGTGAATGAAAAGTGCTTCATTGTCATCTTCATCATCAATGGAACTATCACTTGATTCTTGAATCTTAGCTTTCTCCTTCTTTGATGTCTTGAAAGTTGCTTCTCTCTTTGAGGGTTTTTCTTGTTTTGTCTACATCTCATATGTCATGAGAATACCATGAAGCTCATCCATCTTCAGCTTGGCTAAATTCTTCATCTCCTTGATTGCTAAAACCTTTGCATCATATCTCATTGGTAGAGATCTCAAAACCTTTTGCACCACCGTTGACTCTTCCAATGTTTCTCTAAGACCTTGAATTTGATTTACTATTTGATCAACTCGCAAGAGATAACTTGCTATATATTCTTCTTCTTCCATCTTCAAACTTTCAAACTACCTTCTAAAAGTTTGCAACTTGGCTTGCTGAACCTTTCCATCACCTTTGTAAATATTCTCAAGTTTTACCCAAGTTTCATGAGCAGATTTACATTGCATAGCTTTAACAAATTCAGATTCACATAAACCACATAAAATAATATTTAAAGCTTTAGCATTACATTCACTTGCCTTCTTTTCTGCTAGAGTAATTGTAGATGTCTGTGGCTCTTCATATTCCTCCACCACTGATTTCCATATGTTAAATCCAAAGGCCATCAAATAAACCTTCATTATCATGCTCCAAAAATAACAATTCATCCCATCAAACAAAGGAGCCTTATTTTTAGAAAATCCTTCTTGTGACCTAGCCATCATGCTTTCCCGATCTACCTTCAAGTTGTAAAAAATTTTCAAAAAGGAACCTGCTCTGATACCAATTATTAAGCATAGAATATACTAAGAGGGGGGGGGGGTGAATCAATATATTATATATCTTATAAATCTTTCCTTTAACCAAATTCCACTTAATCAAACATTCAAGATATGAAATAAAACTCAAACAATAAACATCCACACAAGATAGAGAGAGAAACCAGATATAACGTGGAAACCTAATGTGGGAAAAACCATGAAGAATCAATCTCAAATATATTCATGAGAACAACCCCACAGGAACACCATACCCCTTTGCCAAGTATAAACCTTAGCTACAATTCATGAGCACCAACCCACAGGAGCTTTAAACCCCTTTGCCGAGCACCAACCCAGCACCTATTCGTGAGCACCAACCCATAGGAGCACCAAACCCTTTGCCGAGCACTAACCTAGCAACAATTCATGAGCACCAACCCACATGAGCACTAACCCCTTTGCTGAGCACCAATCCAACAACAATTCATGAACACCAACCCACAGGAGCACCAACCCCTTTGTGTATACCACACACCTATCTCTCAATGTTGTTATCTCAACAAATGATAGATCAATATAACATTTCCTTCCTCTCTCTCACCTTTGCTCTTTTAAGCTATATATAACAATACAAATCATATTCATCTCTCATAATTGCTCTTCTAAGCTAGATATTACAAAATCAAATCAACCTCTCACTTCTACATTACAAATGTCTACTCAAGCCTTTATTTATAGCTTTCCAATTGACCTTTGGCCTTTCCCCTTTGTAAACCTTCAATACTCATGGAAAATGGTGCCAATCTTGGATGACCCTTCATATTCAAGCCTTTGAAAAGTCATGTGGTGACCCTTCATGACCAAAAACGTCCTTCCCACTTTTTTCCTTATCTTTGGTGACTTTTCATATTCCTTAAAGTGTCCCTTCATGAGAAATTTTCCCTTTACTCTTTTGTCTTCACTTGGTGACTCTTGGTATTCCCCAAGATGACTCTTCATGGGAAAATGCATCCCATCCTTCTTTTGTCTTTATCTCGTGGCTCTTCAACTTCTCCATGGGCCGTTATTTTGTCTCATATGCAACCAAAAATATATTTGTTAATATTAAATAAATATTAACTCATATTATCCAAGATATATTTATTACAAACAACATTAAATGCAATGGGGCCTTTATCACCAATAATGCTAAACCTTTGACATCAATGACAATATTTCCAATAGGATTTTTATGCCAACTTTGACAAAAGGGACTAATATATGTTGATAGACTATTATATATATTACAAAAGAATATTTTTTTATGTTACATTGGTGGGTCCCTTGGGTTGTTTCTTGAGGATGTTCTTCACCTTAGTATATTTTTCTTTGATTATCTCAAAATCTACAATAGGTTTCATTAAAAGATCATCTTCTTGACATGCTAATGTGTTAAATTCTTTGTCACTCTTGGATTTAAGTTCCTGAATGTATTGGGCCTCTACAATTTTCTTCCTTGATGTCACGATGATATCAAGGACCTTCTAGTCATCTTTGATAGGCTGGCCTTGGTTGTCTTTGATGTTATGAAGGTACTAACCCTTTTCTTGAACTCATCATCATCCATCAAGCCTATGGCATTGGTCTTAGAAGGGATTAACAATAGTACCTTTAAGAGCTTCTCCATTCTTTTTATCAAGCTTTTGTCTTCCTCCATGAAGCTATTGAGACTATCACACTAATTGTTTAGGTCAGGTATGCTATCTTCAATGACTCTTAGGAGGGCATGAAAATGCTTCAAATTGATTATCTTGATGCCTTAGAACTTCTTGGTGTGATGGACATTAATTAATTTAGTTGCTTGATCTCTAGAGTTATACCACTAAGTGATTAATTCAATTGCTTTCCCAATTTTATGGGTCAAGGTATTTGATCTGAGCTTCTAGGCCCTCAACCCTTAAAATGTGTTAAATAAAGACTTATCCAATAGTTTCATTATATCCTAAAGGATTGAAAATGTAACCTATGATTCCAAGTCTTTCTTCTCCTTTTCCATATTAGTGATCCTCTACTACATCCCCTAGATTCTAGCCAAGGTCATTGTTGATTGGGCCAACACCAAACTTGCCACATCCTCTTGTTGGATGGGATGTTCCCCTTCTACCTACCCTTATATAATAGTTAGGTATACAAATAGTTATACCTTTTGAAACGTGAAATCCTCAATGTCAATTGTAGTTTTCTTGGTTTTCACCCTGTCAAATCCTACTATATTTAGATTATAAATGATAGTGGTCATTGGTTCAGAGGGTTTGGGTGTCTTTGGGGTTTCAATCCTAGTTCTAATTTATGATCCTAGATATTTCATTTTATTGGCACTTTCTTTGGGTGATTGAATAATTCTTCTTTATTCTTACTCATTCATGAGCTCCTTAATGTAGGGTTTTTTAATTTTCAAGGGGATCTTCACCTGTAGATCTCATAATCACTAGCTATTTGATTGGAAAGGAAACTTTTGGAGTTTCCCATATATGAACTAGTTAGGAATGATAGGTCCATGTATGGTGAAATCATCACTAAATAAATTTACTTCACTAGTGGGATGGGTCCATGTCACCTCTGGTCTTTTGGAGGATCTGGGGATAAGGTACAACTCATCTTCCCTCTTATTTTGTGTGATAGGAACCAATTCTAATGCCACTTATTTTCCCTTCTCTTCCTCTCCTATTTGAGGTCCTTTAATTTTTTCCACCTCAATTGTGGCTCCCCTATCTTCTTGATCAAACCCATAGGTCTATGCAAGTTCCTTGAATAATTCATCCATCATCTCATATGCTTTTAGGGAAACCATATAAAAGTCTTACACTGGTGAAGATTTTTTTTGGAGGTTAGGTTGATGATGAAGAGCCTTCTCCTAGCCTTTCTTCTAGTTTCTTCTCATCAGGTCCTTGAATTTGGAGTTCTTATTATTTTGGTTGATTTGGACATGCATTAAAAGTGAAAGACAATAGATGATACTGCAATGGGTTCATTTTCCATCTCTCTCCAATTAGTTTCTTCTCTCTTTGCAGTCCATGCTCAAGATCAAAACCATGTTGCCTATACTTAGAAAGGGCTTCTTCAAAGTCCAAATCTTTGGTGTAAAAATGGTCATATAGACCAACCCTATGCTCACAAGTTAATTTGGTTAGTTGCTTTGACTACAAATGAGGGATAACCTTATTATTGGGGTCCCATACCTTTAGGTTATCCTTCTAAAAGTGGAAAGAATATCTATGTCTAGACATGATATACAATTGTTTTTAGTCTCATATCAAAGTTATCCCAATCAAGAATGGGAAAGGATGTAGAATGCCCTTCATCTTCTCCCTATAGACATTATCAATTCCTTGGAATATTTGGTGAGCAATTCTTTCTTAGCCAACTTGAGGGGAACATAGATAGGAAACCTAAATGGTTGGGTCATGATCCCTTCTATTTTTATAATGGTGCAATCTAGATAGTACCAAATATCTCCCATGAGTTTAACATACTTCTTGACAAGATGGTACATCTTGGGCATAGGGTTTCTTGTGATATTCTTGACCAAAGTATGGTATATACAATAACAAATGAACTATGTATAATCAAGATGTGTAAGAAATCCCTATCTAAATTGAATTCTAAGGATTTTACCATCATGGTTCTTAGCTACATGATTTATTTAGATTAACCAAGGTCTTAGGATAGCATCTAGATTATGCTAGGTAGACCATTCTTTAATGGTGTGGAGGTCTATGGGAGCTATAAAGAGCTTGTAGTAGCCTTCAAAAGCTAATGGGGTAATATAGGCAATTATATTTGACCCTCTTTATTTGATGATCCAGTCATTATCTATTCTACATTCAGAAAATAGGGGTGTAAGGATGTCAATGAAATGTAATACCTTGGGTTTAGCATTAGTTTGATGAAGACCTATCATTTGGATTACAACCAAGTCCTCAAACTTTGTCTTGGTGACTGCCACCCTTTTCTCACTGGATGATAAAGGTTTTAGCTTCTCAATTATGAACAAAATCTTGGACCAATTCTTCATGCCATTGGATAATGCTCCTATATCCAATTCAGTATCTCCAATGCATCTCCTTTCATGGTCTATAGATAGATACATGTCAATCTCTTCTTTCATTTATTTCCTTACCGTTACCATGATCTCAATTGTCTTAGAATATGTTTGGTATTGATGCTAAGGGTGATACTTTAAGCTTTCTTAATGTAATTGTGTCCTTAAAAATCAAGTTTGGAGGCTTTCAGTCAAGATTTTAGGGCTTTAAGATGGTATGGTAGGGTTTCTCAAGATTTAATGGTGAAGGTGATGGATTTCATAAATGTATTCATGTCTCAAATCTTATGAATGGCACCACTTAAGAAAATCTTGTCTTTTTGGGCCCACCAAATATTAGGGTTGTCCTCTAGTGCTTACATGGCGTTTACATGGACCTCCTTAAGATTTTTATTGTGGCACTCCCATGGGAATCCCTTTGAAAATTAGCCATTGGATTTTAAATTAAGCCTTTTATGTCACTCTATTGGATTAGGATTCTAAGATGAATGTGAGACTTTGATTAAGATCCTATAGGTCCTTTTTAATTAGTTTCTTAGACCTTGGATGACCTGGTTATGCCAAGTGGCACATTATAGCTTCCTTGGGAAATGATTAGATTTAGTTCATCCATGTGTCAAACCATTGAGATCTGGGGTCCTTGGTTGAAATATTGACCTTTACGTCATGCCATTGGATTAATATCGACAATGAAGTGATAACCATCGACCATGATCCATGAGGTTGAAGTTGATTGGTTGGGAGGTTAACTATGGTTAAATTTGATGGTTGCACTAAAATCAAAGACATCCTCAGGAATGAAAAATGATGGGAGCATGACTATAAAATTTAATCTCATGAGGTTCTATTGGATAAACTATATTGTGTCATACATTGAATTCATGGTTCTCTCAAGACTTTAGGGTCAACGTGATCCATTGGATTTAGCTAGGTGATGAATGCAAACTATTGATCATGATCCAAGAGGTCTTCTCTAATTGTCCCAACTTTGGGGCTCTTTGATTTCACATCATTGGATCAAGATCACTAGGTGAATGTGGATAGTTTGATCTTATAATATCTATGAACATTAAGTTAGTCTATGATGCACATAGGTTTATGTTGAGGGTTTAGTATTAAAAAACACTGATCTAAGTTTTAATGTGATAAGAAAAATGTTTAAACATTTAGAATGTCCCTTTTTGGACTAAGGATAAAATTTTGGATGGGGTTTATTTTGAAGGCCTCACTAACATCAAAGATATCATCATGAATATAAAATGATGGGAGCAAGGTCATCAAATTAAATTTCATAGAAACTTTTATAGTGAGCAGGGTTTAGTACATAGTTCATCTTAGGGTGATATCATGTCATTGGATCAATGCTCTGGAGAAGTGAAGACCATTAGATCTACATCTAAGTTAAAACATTCAATTAGAGCATGATATATGTAGTGGTTTAAACTAAAGTTTAGGATCCTCAAGGCATCATCTATGTTGAACAAACACCAAGACATTTTAGGATTAAAACTTAGGCTAAACATTGATAAGGCCTAAGTCTAGGATGGAAAGGGGTTTGTGGACATAACATTAACAAGGTTAGGAGGGATTTAAAAGGGGTAAGGAGCATAAAAGGGGACTTAATTATAATTTTCTGTCAAGTTTTAGACATGTTTAAAAACATAACCGAGCCTTAACATAAAATTGAACTTAGGGTCTTTTTAAAAAGACCAATTCCTACTAATTTTTCCCATGCAAAAATTTGAATTAAAACCTTTAGGGTTTTCCACTTAAGAACCCTACCTTCCTCCATAAAACCTACACTTTTCCATCCAAGGGTAATAATTAGTAGGGTTAGCTCATAAATCATAATTAAAAATGTAAGGACCTATCCCTTTTCAAGTGGATGATCTTCAAATTCTAAAAGAATAACCTCATGAAAACCAGACCAAGATATAGATGTTTTGAAACATTTACAAGGGTCCATATTTTTCAAAGCAAAAAATGGGGTATATTGGTCCCAACAACAATGGTGACTCAAAAGAGAAACATATCAATATCTTAGAACCTAGAAACTTTTATTTAAACCAACACATAATTTCTTTATCTCCTTTGATCCACATACCATTAATTACGTCAATTTATTGTTGGAACAAGATTCAAATGTGCAAAATTTAAATCCTCATGTTAGAGCCTAAACATGTTGTCTGTGTGATTTTATTCCACTTATTTTTTGTCATGAGACTTCATATAATAACATCAAGGTTCATATCCTTTTGACCATTGCATTTTACTTTGAGAAATATTTAGATATTCTTTTAGGAATAGTTCCTCTTAGTTCAGGGGAGGCTTGGGCATTACTCTACTGCTAGCTAGGATTTTATAGCCCTAACAGAGATACCTTTGGTATCACTCATGGCCTTTCTCCACTGCTAGCCAAGCATCCATAGCCCCGATGGAGGTTTCTTGAATCACCTTTGACTTTGCATTTTTTGATTTAGCATTAAGTCCCTTTTGTGTCTTTTTGATTTTCAATAAAGGTTAGGAGCTAGGATAGCTAGGTTTAAGGATTTGGTCAAATATTTTGCCTTGGGATAATCATCTTTAGTTGAAACCTTAATAGTAGACAAGGATGTGTTTTAAGTTCAAAAATGCATATTCTTTAACTATTGAACTGTCCTTCCACATACATGATTCTTCTTACAACAAAGCTTTGGTCTTAGGTAATGTATTTGGTTCTTTAGGGGGGTAATTGAATTCCATGTGAGTCTTTTGAAAGTCTCTATATTGTAACATATTTCTATATTAAATCCTTAGGTCCTCTTGTGTAGGATCCATGCCCTCACTTGAAATACTTGGACTTTGAGCATTTTTAAGCAAGGACAGTCTAAAAGACTTTATTAAAATAAAGGAGAATAACCAAGTAGAAAGGACAAAATTCAAAACAAAAAGACAACAAGAAACAAAAAAAATAAGAAAACAAATATATACAAGCCAAGAAGGAAAATAAAGCAAGAAAGGAAATTAAGTAGCATACCTACTCTAACTCTAAGTAGTCTTATAGATGTTATTACATGAAGACCCTTGGTGGAGTAGTAATAAAGTAATGCTTGAGGTATTTCCCATTTGTGGGAAATTCAAATTTTGATCCTTGAAGGTATTTTAGCTTGAAACTATTGTTTCCTAAGGTATCTACAATTTCTTATGGGCCAATCTACAATGGTGCAAACTTACCATGCTTGCCCTTAGGTTTTGATGCTTTGTCCCAAAGGAGGACTAGGTTTACCTGTATAAATAACTTCACCTTAGACTTTTTTTCAACCCATATTTTCATAATTTATTTATTTTTACTAAATTCTACAAATGCCTTTTCTCTAGCATCTTCCATCAGAATGATCTCTAATAGCCTGAAATTAGAAATATCTTTGCTTTCTTCCATGTATTCTTACATGATTATGAATGTAGGAAGTTTCAAGGTGATGGGGAAGATAGGTTCTTGACCATATACCAAAAAATATATTGAATCATTGAGTGCATAATTGATCCTTATTCTATCAGCCCATAATGCATTCTTAAGAAGCTTATGCCATGTTTTAGGCTTGTTTGCAACAAACTTTTTACTAGCCTTCAAAAGACTCTTGTTGGTAGATTATAAAACTCCATTTCCTTAAGGATAATGATTAGAGGAAAAATTCATAGAGATTCCATTATCATAAGCCCATCAGGTCATTTCAATGGATATGAATGTAGATCCATTGTCACAAACTAAAGAAACTAGGGTTCTAAATCTGGTGCAAATATTTTCTTCTAGGAAGTTGATCACTTCCTCTGTCTTATATTATTTGGTGGTTATAACTTTATTCCACCTTGTACAATAATATATAGAAATTAGGACATACTTATGGCATTTAAAGGAATTGGGATTAATAACTCCTATAAATTCTAATCCCCACTATGCAAAAGGTTTGTCTACCATCACAGGTTGTAAAGGCATGACTGCCTTTGGCTCTTTTATGCTAAAAATATGACATGAATGGAACTCTCCCACATGTTTATGAGCATCCTTGAAAATGGTGGGCCAATAGTACCCATCCCTAATAATATTGTGGGTTGTAATTCTCCCTGAAGGATGTCCACTACCTAACTTTTCATGAAAAGTAAACATGATTTGAGAAGCCTCTTCTTTAGACACACACCTTAAGTAGACCCCTTCAAAGTTATTATTATAAAGGAATCCATATTTGATGAGTTAATGTGATGATTTGAGCCTTAAGGATCTCCTTTGTTCTCTGGTGAGTCCTAGGGGAAACTGCCTTTGATGAGAAGATGTATTAAATAGTCATGCCATTCATTGGGCTAGAAGTTTTTTTGATCCACTTGCATGACATGAAGTTTGGGATTAGCATAGGAAATCATCTATATTAGGCCCTAAAATTTCACCAATATATTAATCTTCATCTCTATATCATACTCTTGTAGGATTTCCATCCCCTTACCTCTTCTTTCCCTAAGCTAATTCTAACTTAACATAAGCTTTATTGTTGGGTCTGGTAAGATGGCATGTACCTTATTTTTAAGGATGTAATGCCTAATTTTTTTACTACCTTCACCAATGCATATGCTTGATTATCAATCAAGGAATAGTTTACCTTTACATTTTTGAAATTGGTGCTCTTGAAGGCTATAGGGTTGTCATTTCCATCCACTTTTTGATTCAGGATTACAACTATGGTATGGTCAAAAGAAAATGAATACAAGTAAAAGTCCTTTGAGAAGTCAAGACTTATCAAGAATGGGGATTGACTGATTGCATTTTTGATGTTAGTAAAATCTTTTTTAGATTCTTAATCCCATGAAAATTTATCATCTTTCTTAAGCATATCATTTAGAGGTTTGACAATCTCAGCAAAGCCTGAGATGAACTTCCTCATGAAGTTAATTTTACCAAAGAATGACTTCAGTTCCTTCCAACTATTTGGTAGCTAAATCTTATAAATGGCTTCCTCTCTCTCAGGGTCTATTGAAATCCCATTTTATGTGATGACATGTCCCAATAATTTTCCTTCAGTGACACATAAGATATTTTTCTTGTGGTTGAGAGACATACCATACTTCTTGCACCTTTTAAACACTTGATTTAGGTGCATGAAATGGTCCTCTCTATTCTTGTAGAACACTATAAGATCATCCATATATATGATGATTCATTTTCCCACTAGACCTTAAAAAGCATGGTCCATGTCCCTCTGAAAGGTGGATCCTACATTAATCAATCCAAATGGCATTCTTTTGTAAGCATATGTTCCCTACTTGTTAGTGAAATTTGTATTCATACTATCTTCCTTAGTAATAAGAACCTGGTTTTATCCATAAAATCCATTCAAAAAGGGCATTATGGCCAATCCTAAAACAACCTAGATGACTTGGTGAAGAGAAGATAGTGGGTAATTTTCCTTTTTTGATGCTCTATTTAGATTTATAAATTATATGCATAATATTATTTCCCCATTCTTCCTTACGACTAGGACTAGGTTAGAAACCCAAGTGGAGTGCCTAATACTAAATGCAATCCTTGCATCAGTAGCTTCTTAACCTCTTTAAATATCATGGGTTCTAAGACAGGGTTGATTGGCCCTTATTTCTATCTAAAGGGTTTGCAATTATACTTGAGAGGTATAATATGAATAATAACCCTTGGATCAATTATTTTTAGATCTTCATAAGACTAGGAAATTACATATTTATACTTTGTAAGTATCTCCCTAGCCTTTCTATTTTCCATTTAGTGAAAGTCTTTCCTATGTTTACTTGTTGGGGTTGATCAATTGAGTCAAGATCTACTACATGATAGTCCTTACCATTTACGTTAGGCACATTTTATGTTTCAGGAATCTTGTCATGATCAAATATCCTTTCCAATGAAATCATTCCTTTATGTATATTATTGTCATTCATTTAGATGATTTTATAATTAAGCTCCTCTTCAAAAGGACTTTCATTAGCTTCATCAATCATGTGATCTTCAAAGGCACTAGAATTGGTCAAGAAATCTAGAATTTGTTGATCATCATTGAAGACTTGAAAATGATTCAAATTATTCAAGAATGAGGGGCATGGTACTAGCTCAATACTAAGGTTAGGGGAATCATGATTTGGCATAAGGTTAGCTTCAATAGAGGCTAGCTCATCTGCAGCTTTTTTTTCTTCCCTAGGGATAGACATGATGTTAAAAGCATCAAAATATTCCATTAAGTCCCACATTATATACTTGTACCTCTTAAGGTAAGATATCTTGCATCAGCACTTGATTCTTACTTGATTGACCATAAGTTCAAAAACCCCATAAACAAGGAGTTCCTAAACTTTATTCTTAATATTAAGTTGCAATCCTACTATATCTTTGTAAACTTCCAAGGCTAAAGCCTCATTAGGTTTGTATGGATCCATGGTTTTGACTAACATATTTTAGAACCTAGCATTGAAGGATATAATGGGATCATTTTCATCTCTCTTAATGGTAGTGAATTGGTGATAAATGACATAGGGGCTTATGATCTTCCCAAATTGATCAATAAAGATAGTGCCAAAATTATTCCTTGAGGTAATATAATTGTTAGGCAAATTAAAGAACCATTCATATGCAACATCTTTGAATGTAAAAGGAAATAAACTAAAAGCTACATCTTCATGGATGACATTTGATAACCTTAATGCAACCTTGAAAGACTTAACATGTTCTTCTATAGTTGCAACACCAGTTGGGCTAAATACTAGCAAGTACTTTTTAGGATTACAAGGTAAGTCATGAACTACACCTAGTACATTGATGGGGGAACTTCCAAGCCATGCCAGATCTATATGAAAATTGAAAATAGGAACCCATTATAAAGGTGAAGATGGTAGAGACTTGAAACACCTACGTCTTCCTCTATCTTTCCTGGTTCTTCTATAGGTTTCTAGCTCGAACAAGGGCTCTCTTATCTCTGAATGTGATTTGGTCCTGATCCTTGGCAATTCTAACTTGAGGTTAAGGATCCTATTTAAAATATGGTGTAACGAGTTAGAATTCACATAGAAATGCAATCAACCTACACACTAAGCCTATTTTGTTGAAGATTTGTTTGCAATAGAACAAAGGACACCAATCTTTGACTAAGTAAGTTCAAATATGTGTTGAATTATGAAAAGATGGCCATTATTTTTAACTTATGACTCAAATTAACTCAAGATTCACCAAGAATTTTTAATCTTTAACCAAAATAAACCATTCTAATTTTAAATACCATGAATTCTTAAAATCCTTAAGTTATCTTTACCAAAATTTAATTATTTCCTTGTAGAGAACTATGATCTTTGTCTAGAAAAGTGTAAAGATATGTGAGAAACCATGTTGATCAAGGATATTTTAACTTAGAGTGAAGAATCACTCATAAGGGTTAAGAATCCTTTATATTTAATGCAAGAATTATTTCAATTGATCAAGCATGCCCTCCTTCTAGAACCAATGGGAGCCTCCCTATTGATGCTTCTAATTACCTCATAGGTGATCATTAGTGTTGATGAACACTTATCATTTTAGGTTTCAAAGAATCCAAGGCATGAGTTTTAGTTTGTGACAATTTTGTGATGTCTGTGGTTGATTAGAAGTAGAGTATGGGAACTATCCACAATATTTATTTAATTAAGTGGTTGGGAGCCACCAGTGTCCATATATTTGAGATAATTCAATCCCATAAGTTAATCTAAATGGATATTAATAATGATGTTTAAACTAGGTGAGTTTTTATTAAAAAAATATAAAAAAGAAGGGTAAGGTAGAAAAGAGAGTCTGATTAAAATTTCCCATCTAAAATATTATGACAAATTCTAATTACTCTGAGTATACATGAACCAATTTATGGTGTAAAATAGTATAAACTCATATTGCATCACAAACTAGGCAAGATTCAAAGAAGATATATAAATCAAAAGTAAGAACCAAGTTTACTTTAAAAAATTTCTATTGTAACCTGAATAGGATATGCACATACAAATGTAGAGCAAATAAAACAAAGTATACCTAAGATATTTTTAGTTAATCTATCATTAGCACAAATTAACATCCCTATGACCACAAATGTAGCTCAAATTTTAGATAACCATTCAAATTTAAGAGAATAACATGTAATTGAGAGATAATATTGGCTTTCAACAAACCATTTAGACAATCTTTTAAGAATTCCTTAGTTTTATTAAATGCTCTTTTGTATACAAATTGGTTAGAGTCTCTCACTTACAAAATGGTAACTTTTACCTATTTAAGGTAAAAATAGGTGGTATACTAGTTATCCTTTCAAAACATCTATGGTATGATAAGGAAAGTTGTCCTTAATACGAAGATTATAATGCAAAAGGCTTTTTACACCAATTTTGATGAAAATGACTAATATATACTAATAAAATAGTATATATATTACAAAATAATATTATTTTATGTTACATTGGTGGGTCCCTTTGGTTACTACTTGAGGATCTTCTTCACCTTAGTATATTTTTCTTTTATTAGCTAAAAATCTAATGTAGGTTTCATTAAGAAATCCTCTTTTTGACCTACCAATGTGTTAAATTATTTCACTCTTGTCTTTAAGTTCTTGAATCCATTAGGCCTCTACAATCTACTTCTTTGATGTCATGATGATATCAAGGACCTTGTGATCATCTTTGATAGGCTAGCCTTGGTTATTTTTGATGTTCTGGATGAAGGTACTGATACTTTACTTAAACTCATCATTAGACATCAAGCCTATGGCATTGGTCTTAGAAGGGCTTACCAATAGTGCCTTTAAGAATTTATGCATTCTTGCTATCAATCCTTTTTCCTCCTTCATGAAGTTTTTAACACTATCACACCAGTTGTTTAGGTCTAGTATGATATCTTCAATGACTCCTAGGAGTGAATGAAAATGCTTCAACTTGATGATCTTGATGACTTGGACCTACTTGGTGTGATAGACATTAATCAATTCAATTGCTTGATCTCTAGAGTTCTACCACTAATTTATTGATGCCTATGCTTTAGAAATTTTATGGGTTAAGGTATTTGATCTGAGCTTCAGGGCCCTCAACCCTTCAAATGTGTCAAAGAAGGACTTCTCCAATAGTTTCATTATATCCTTAGGGACTAAAAATGTAACTTGTGCTTCCATGTCTTTCTTATCCTTTTCTAGATTAGTGATCTTATGTTTCATCCCTTGGATTATAGCCAAGGTCATTACTAATTGGGCCACCACCAAACTTTCCACATCCTCTTGATGGATGGGATGCTCCCCTGCTTCCTACCCTAGTATAAGAGTTAGGCCTACAAATGGTTCTACCTTTTGAAAGGTGAAATCCTTGGTATCAATGGTAGTTTTCTTGGTTTTCACCCTTTCAAATCTTGTTGTATTTGGATTATATATGATAGTGGTCACTGGTTAAGAGGGTTTGGGTGTATCTAGGGTTTCAATTCCAATTCCACTTGATGCTCTTGAATCTTTCATTTTTTTCCACTTTCTTTGGTTTCTTAAATAATTATTCTTTATTCTTACTCCTTCATGATCTCCTTGATCAAGGGTTTGACATTGTTAATGGGATCTTCAGATATAGGGTTAGTAATTGCTAGCGAGTGTGATTGGGAAGTAACCTTTTAGAGTTTTCCATATATGAACTAGTTAGGAATGGCAGGTCCATGTATGGGTAACTCATCACTGAATAGATTTACTTCATTAGTTGGATGGGTCCATGTCACCTTTGGTCTTTTGGAGGATCTAGGGGTAAGGGCAAACTCATCTTCCCTCTTCTTTTGTGTGATAGGGACCAATTATAATGCCACTTCTTTTCCCTTCTCTTCCTCACCTATTTGAGGTCCTTAAATTTGTGCCGCCTCAACTGTGGCTCCCCCATCTTCTTGATCAAACCCATAGGTCTCTGAAAGTTCCTTTAAGAATTTGTCTTCTATATCATATGGTTCTCAGGAAACCATATCAAAGTGTTCTACTAGAGAAGATGTTTTTTGGAGTCTGGGTTGATGATGAAGGGCCTTCTCCTAGACTTTCTTCTAGTTTCTTCTCATCAAATCCTTGGATTTGGAGTGATTATTATTGTGGCTGACTTGGAGGTGCATTAGAAGTGGAAGGTAGTATATGATACTATAATGGGTTCATTTTCCATCTCTCCCTAGTTGGTTTCTCCTCTCTTTACAGTCTATGCTCAAGCTTAAAACCATGATACTTTCACCTAACAAGGACTTACTCAAAGTCCATAGCTTTGGTGTAAAAAATTTCATATGGACCAACCTTGTGCTCATAGGTTACTTTGGTTAGTTTCTTTGACTAAAAATGAGGGACAAACTTGTTATTAGGGCCCTATTCCTTTAGGTCAACCTTTTGAAAGCAAAAGGCATATCTATGTCTAGAAATGATGTCCAATTATTTCTAGTCCTAAATCAAACTTCTTCTAATCAAGAATGTTAAAGGATGAATAATTCACTTCCTCTTATCCCTACAAAAATTATCAACTCCTTGGAAGATTTGATGAGAAATTTCTTGCTCAACCAACTTTAGGGGAACATAGACAGGCAACTTGAATGGTTGGGTCATGATCCATTCTATTCTAATAATGGTGTAATCTAGATAATACCAAATATCTTCCATGAGTTCAACATACATCTTGATAAGAGGGTGCATCCTAGGCATGGGGTTTCCTATGATATTCTTGACCAAATTAGGGTATATATAATCACAAATGAAATTCACATTAACTCTCTACTTTAAGATGTGCAACTTCACATAATGATGGGAAATGGTAATTTTGTTGTGTGCAGACCAATTCTTGACACCAAGAATATGAATGAATTATGTTAAGGAGTCTAATAGATAGGACATCATGGTGAATTTTTGGATTGTCCTTCTCTTAATGCCATAAAATTATCTCCCCAAGTGGATGTTAATCATCTCTCTAATAGGTGTAGTTAGCTTCTCCTCAACCATGAAATATATGTAGGAAACCCATCTGGGGTTGACATAAGTTGTGGTGGATTCCCCTGAAACTCTATATAATAGGGTCATAATGATCCTAATTCCTTCTCTAAATTTAATGACATGGATTTAACCATCATGGCTCCTAGCTACATGAGTTCCTTGGATTAACCAAGGACTTAGGATAACATCTAGATTATGTTGGGTATTCCATTCTTTGATAGAAGGGAGGTCTATGTGAGCTCTAGGGAACTTGTAGTATCCTTCAAAAGCTACTAGGGAAATATAGGCAATTTTATTTAACCCTCCTTATTTGATGATCTAGTCATTGTCTATTCTACAATCAACAAATAGGGGTGTAAGGATGTCAATGCAATGTAATACATTGAGTTTGATAGTAGCTTGATGAAGACCTATCACTTAGATTGTAACCAGGTCTTCAAACTTTCTCTTGGTGACTACCACCCTTTTCACACTAGATGATGCAGGTTTTAGCTTCTCAATTGTGAAGAAAATCTTAAACAAATTCTTCATGCCATTGGCTAATACTCTTCTATCTAATTTAGTATCTCCAATGCATCTCCCTTCATTGTCCATAAATAGATACATGTTTGTCTCTTCTTTAATGTATTGCCTTTCCATTACCAAGATCTCAATTACCTTGGAATATGACTAGTCTTGATTTTAAAGGTGACACTTTAATCTTGCTTACTAAAATTGTGTCCTTAACAGTCAAGTTTTGAGGCTTTCATTCAAGGTTTTAAGGTTTTAATCTAGTCTGGTAGGGTTTCTCAAGTGTTAATGGTGAAGGTGATAGAATTCATAAATGTATTCATGTCTCATATCTTATGGATGGTACCAGTTATTCAAATCCTATCTTTTTGGGCATGCCAAATCTTAAGATTGTCCTTTAGTGCTTACATGGCATTTATGTGGACCTCTTTAAGCTTGTTCCTATGGAACTCCTATGGGAATCCCTTTGAAAATTATCTATTTTCAAATTTTTTATGTTTCTACATTATATTATGATTATAAGATGAATGTGAGCCTTTGATTAAGATCCTAGAGATCCTTTTTGATTGGTCACTTATATCTTGGATGACCTAGTTATGATAAGTGGTGCATTTTGGATTCCTTGGGAAATTATTAGATGTAGTTCAGCCACATGTTGAGTCATTAGGATCTAGGGTCCTTGGTTGAAAATTTCACCTTCACTTCATGCCATTAGATTAAGATCAATAATGAAGCAAGAACCATCAAACATGATCCATGAGGTCAATGTTGATTAGTTGGGAGGTCAGCTATTATTAAATTTGATGGTCTCACTAATGTCAAAGATGTCCTCATTAATTTTAAATGATGAGAGTATGACTATTAAATTTAAGATCATGAATTTCCTTTGGATGAATGGCATTGTGCCATTCATCACGTTTTTGGTGCTCCTGGGACTTCAGGGTTGATGCAGTTTTTTAGATCAAGCTAGTCAATGAATGCAAACCATTGATCATGATCTAAGAGGTCCTCTCTGATTGGCCCAGCTTTGGTGATATTTCATTTCACACCATTAGATTAAGATATCTAGGTTAACATGGATAGTTTTATCCTATAAGATGTATGAACATTAAGTTAGTCTATGATGCACATAGGCTTAAGCTGAGGGTTTAGCATTAAAAAACACTATGATATAAGTTTTAATGTGATAAGCCTAAGGTTTAAATATTTAGAAGAAACTCTTTTGGACTAAGGATAAAAGTTTGGATGGGGTTTATTTTGAAGACCTCATTAATTTCAAAAACATCATCAAAAACATTAAATTATGGGAGTGAGGTCATCAAATTAAATACATAAAAACTTTTATAGTGAACGGGGTTTAGTACATAGTTCATCCTAGGGTGATCTCATGTTGTTGGATCAAGGCTCCAGGGAAGCGAAGACCATTATATATGCATCCAAGTTAAAACATTGAATTAGATCACAATACATGTAGTGATTCAAACTAAAGTTTAGGATCCTTGAGGCATCATCTATGTTGAATAAACACCAAGACATTTCAATATTAAAACTTAGGCTAAACATTGATAACGTTTAAGACTAGGATGAAAAGGAGTTTGTGGACATAACATTTAAAAAGGGTAGGAGGGATTTAAAATGGGGAAGGAACATAAAAGGTGACTTAATTATAATTTTACGTCAAGGTTTAGGCATGTTTAAAAACATAACCAAGCCTTAACGTAAAATTGAACTTAGGGTCTTTTTAAAATGACCAATTCTTGCTAAATTTCTCCCATGAAAATTTAAACCTTTAGGGTTTTTTTCTCAAGAACCCTACCTTCCTCCATGAAACCTACACTTAGCTATCCAAGGGTAATAATTAGTAGGGTTATCTCATAAATCATAATTAAGCATGCAAGGACCTATCCCTTTTTAGGTGGATGATCTTCAAATTTTGAAATAATAACCTCATGAAAGCCAGACTAGGATACAAATGTTTTGAAACATTTACAAGGGTCCCTATTTTTCAAAGACAAAAAAATAGGGTATGTTGGTCCCAAAAATAGGATTCAATGATGTATATGTTTGTGTTTGATTGATGTCACATAATGACCATTAAATTTTGTGGGTTTTTGTTTATTGACTAAATTTCATGAAGAATCCTACCAACATCGCCCTTGAACATAACCTTTGTATCATCCTCAAGATAACCCAAATGAAGAACCCTAAAAATAAGTTTATGTAATTTTTCATGTATATAATAATTTTTTCTGTTTATTGAGGATAATTATCTCTAATGCTTTCTATTTTGTAATATAGCTAGTGAATTTTTTGGTTTTATGTTCTAACTATATATTCTCCTAAACCAATATTGTGATGACATCTAGGGTTGGATGACTGGAAATAGAATTTAAATAAGTTTTAATATACCCTTGTAACATATTAAATATTTATGATGAATTAATTGATGAATTCACCCAATTTATCAATATCTATGATTAGTTGTGCAACATTATTATTGTTGCTTTATAAATTTCACTCCTTGTTCCAAAATATACATCATTTTTATGTTGATTGGATCCTTTGAAATATCATATTAGATTTTAGACTGGTTAATTTATTCTTCAATTTTGTATTATGTTTTATTTTTGGCTAATGTTTCCACTAGCCACGCTAATGTGAAATCAAAATAGGTGGTAACATATGATATTAATTTATGAAGAGAATCAATGTGTGTTTGCATTGTGCTATGGTGAAGAGTTTTATCTTTCAATGGATTTTTATTTTATTGGAGTTTTATTTTTTCTCATAAACATTATATTTATATCCCTTAGATACATATTGGTGATTGATAGAATTCTTTAAAATTTCTTTAAACTATTGGTCGATGTGTAGTTTTGTACCTACTTAAAATTAGGGTTTGGCCTTTATGATCTATTGAATGGAATATTTTAATGATATTATATTAGGACACATCGATACATCCAATAATATAGGTAACTTTATTGAAAGAGACTCCCTAATTAGTGCTTCTAACTAGGAGACAAATAATTTAGACATATTTTTCCTCATGGGGTTACTTCGAGTAGGGTGGGTTCTAGCTGAATGGTGTTAATTTTATGGAATTCAGCAAACATAACTTTTATTTAATAAAGGGAATCTTTTGGTGGAATGATTTGTGTATATGTATTGGGTTAAGAAAGGGAAACAATGGTCATTTTTGAGTGGAAATGGATGGTGGTGGGGAAATTAGTTGTTATTGAGTAGGTGATGGTGGGCTCTAAAGTACTATATTTTGTTGAATTATTACATTGCTTTCTTCCATGATATTTATACCCATTTGGTGGTTTCTCCAGCCACCTTCTTCTTTTTATCCTCCTCAACTTTGTGGGAAACTACTTATACCACTTTTTATATTTATCTTCTATTTTTAGGGCAAAATCCTCTACCATATTTTTAATTTTCTCTCTCCTTCCTCTCCTTTTATTCATGTTCTTTCTTTTTCTTTGATACTAAATCATTGTCTAACCTTTTTTGGCTGTGGCATATTCTTTAGCCTTTTTTTACATGGTTTCTTATTTTTCCTTTTTTTGGCATTATTATTGTATTCTTATTTTTGTATTTGTATTTTTTATTTTTGTTTTTAATCCTTTTTATTTTCTTCTTATTGTTGCTTAGCTTATTACTCCAAATGTTTTACCTCTACTGATGCTTATACATCTTATTTTATACTTTATCAAAACTAAAGGCCACCATTATCTTTAGGGTTTCTTATACTTCAATCTTTGAATCCATGTTTTTACCCCATGTTTCTACTTTTATTTCCATTCTAAATTTTGGGCCTTTGATTTCTTCCATTTTGGTATAACCATATGGTATTAATTTCTATTCAAACTTTGTATCTAATAGGTTGATAATTAATAACTTTAATGCTTTCATAGTCCATAAGATTTAATAGAATAATTTAAGGGGAAAAACTATTTGGATGTTTTTTCTCCACACATTTCAAATCACCTTTTGTGATTCATCATCTAGAAGGAATATATGCACCAAACTTACATGCATGCCTTCTTATAAAAAAATTCTTATGATTTTATATGGTTGAATAAATATATCTACAATTTTTGTACATATATTACTTCCTGATGATGAATCATAAAATGTGATTCAAAACACATCGAGCCAAAAACATCTATAAAATTTTTCTCCTAGAAATTATTCTATTAAAAAAGGTCAGTAAGTGTTTCTTCTTAGATTAGGTCTAATTTTGTGGTGTGATATTTGACTCTTTTGCTCTTATGTTTTTTTCTTATTGGGTGGCATGTTTGTTATCCTTGGTAGAAGATGTGTTCATTGATTTTTCATTCTAGAAAAGCTATTAATTATTTTCCCAATATTGGTTTCAATTGTATTTTATTCTTTGAATATTGGGGATAATTATATCTCCTCTAATTGGTCTGTAAAGAATACTTTACTTTTTTTATGAACAAACTTAAAATTTGAACTCAACAACATGTTTATCTAGACTTTCAACTTTTTGCTTTGGTGGTGTTATGTCTTATTGGGCTTCCTTTATGTCATTTTATTCTTCTGCTAGAACACTACTATATCCTTGGGTTTTAGCTAGGAGCTATTCTATAATGGTTTTTAGGCTAGGTCAGCCTAGATTACATACTATTTTTGGGAAATAATGGATGATTGAGATGACTTGTTCAAAATGGGCATTAACAAATTCACATGCTATGAGTGTAACAACATGAATATGTGGAGAATTTGGCTATATATAGATAAAATCAATTGTGGCAAAAAGAGGAATTATTTGGTATATTTATAAATAATATATTATGAAATGTGAAACCTAAAACTAAGGGTCTATTTTAATTGGCTCCCTGAGTGATCACAAAAGCTACCTGATTCTCAGTGGTCATTGTCTCCATCCATGTTTTAATTTTCTCTCTTATGGCTTCTATTTATTCCATTGTACATGTCCATATATTCATAGGAGGGTGTTTGTGTAATACATTGTGAGGCATAATAACAAATATCCATAGCATAAATCATGCTTATCTCTATTAATTTTATGTTTATTAGTATTGAATGATACAAAAGGCCTTAGCATAGATTTTATATTTTATTCAATGAAATAATATTTAATGTCACCATTATGATCTTAATGTTCATGACATCTTCCCTATTTTTAAAATATACCTTCCATACCACTACCTTTACCAAAAATGTATATAATATATTATTAATGGATAATATGTTGATGTTACATTTGGTTTGAAGTGCTTACAGGTATCATGAAATATGGTTTCCTTTAAATAAATACTTCCTCTGATATCTATTGATGTTGTTTCCTTAATTAATTATCCCAATTATCTTTTCAATGTCATGGTGGTAATAAAATTAGGTTGTCTCATGAATAAAATACCATTATAAATGACTAAGTAGGATTATGATGGTGGTATCTTCCAGGAAGAGTTATGGGAATTTCACCTAGATTTCTAACTTCATCCATATTTTTGAGTTTAATTCCCATGTATTATTATTTGATACTTGGTGAATGAGTTCCTCAAAGATTACCTCCATCTGAGAATGGGAAATTTTTGTTACGTGTGGATGGATATATTGAAAGTTATCTTCTAAGTGCCCAACCTCGTATGGTATTTTTGAGATTGATCATTTTGGATATGGTGTCAATTCCCTAGTGGGTATATTATTTTACTTAGAGATCAAGACTATATTTTGTTTGATGACTAGTGGGGCAAACATTTTTTCCCCTCTTTTGATCTATACATCCCTTAGTCACAAATGATATTGGACCAATTTTCATATAGTTTTGGTATTTGTAAATTTAGATGAATTAAAAACTTGTGATGGCTTGATTTATATAAATTTTTTTGGTTCTAGAGGTGATGGCGGAGTGGGGTGAGATATTTACCAAATTTATTGGTGTTTGTGCATCTACTTATTTTTTGATTTGGCCATACTTAGTTGTTAAATGTGACTTAAAATTATCTTTTCTATCCCCTAAACCTTGTTTACTCCCTATGTGTTATTAATGTCATTACTTCATTTTTTTATTTTTCATTTATGACATATTTTATATTGATTATCCTTGGGTTTATTTATGATTTCGTTTGATGTGGCTATTATTCATTCTTAATTGATGTGAATTACATATATGTCTAGGGAGTTGTTTCCGATCAACCTATTTAAAACTTAGATGTTTGGGGTAAGATTAAATGATTTTTGAGTAATTTTTATTGGAATTTATTAAAATAATTGATCATGTCATTTGATTGTAGGTGATACAGATTGATTTTTATGACTAATGAGAATATTTTTAAGTATTTATGATATTGTGGAAATTATGAAGTGTTTTTCGTGGTCACTAGTAATATGTAGGGGAAATCAAAACATGTAGTGATGTTTTCTTAGAGTAATTTCATAGTTGTTTTAGAAGTAGTGTATTCGGTGGGTGTGGTTTATTCCCATATTATTAAGTATTTTATTCTTATGAAAATGAACCTAGCCTGAGACCATCTTACTATGACATTGATTATGCTAATTAAATCGATATCCCACTTATTAAATGGTAAAAAGGAAAGAATAGGTCTTAGAAACATCTCATATCATGTATTTTATTTTCCCACTCATTGGAAAATATCAAATTTTGAATATATAAACATGTGTCTTTGAAAAATGTGGGCCAACATAGACTTACCATCATTATTTTCTTTGTGGTTCCTTCACTACCATTAGGTTTACCATAAATTTCTTAATGAGACTCTTGTAGTATAATTTATTGTTAATGTTTTAGTACTACCCTTACTAATATTTCACCTTTACCCTTCTTGTATAATGCTTTGTAATTTAGTTTAAAAAGGAATTATTGAATTATTAGTCTCATTTTTTGCATATTTCAATAGTTTTTTAGAATTTCTCTTGTTATAAAAATTGTTATAGTCTCCATTTATTTTACAACTTTCTCAATGTTGATAAAATGATCCCCTATACAATAATAATCAATGGTACATTGGTCTTCCCCATTGTCAATCTGAGATAGATAATTTGGTTCATGGTTTAGTTTACCTAGTTTTACTATGATGGTGAAGTTAAACTATTTAAATAACATCAACCATATACACACATGGCCTTGTAACAATCATATATTTAATAAATAATTTAATGGTTCTTAATTAATTTATAATACAAATGGGGTATCAAGAAAGTAATTCTAAATTTTTAAGAGAAAATATCATTGCTAATGCTTCACATTCTATGTTATAGTAATTTTGCATAACTTTAGCTAGTTTTTATCTTGAAAATGAGATTGGATGGTCCATATTATCTTGTGGTTATGTTAATTCCACACATATTGTTGTTCTAGAAGCATATAAATGTACATAGAATTTAATTTTCCAATTAGGGAATATTAGTATAGGTGAATTCAATATTTTTGCTTTTAGTGTCTTAAATGCCTCTTGGCATTCTTTATTCCAATTTATGATCTTATTATTGTTTATATTTAGTCATTCCTCAATAGGGGATCTTATTGAAACATATCCTTGAATGAATTTTTTATGGTATCCCATGTACCATAGTAAGGTGAGAATTTCATTTTATGTCTTTAAAGGTAGAAAATTTAATATTATTATAGTTTTTAATGGATAAATCATGAGTCCTTATTTGCATATGATATGTCATAACAATATTAGAAATGTTCTAATAAATAGACATTTTTTAGGTTTAGTGAAATATGTAATACACAAAATATTTCAAACATCAGTCAGAGTTATTGTATATTATATTTAAGAAGTTCATAAACCATATAGTCATATAGATACACTTCAAGGAAATCATGGATAAAATATTTGAATGAATTTATAATAATTCATCTAAAGACCACAGGAGCATTGTTTAGAATGGTATAATTATATACATAAAAGAGTCTCACCCTATTTAAAATGTCATTTTATGTCTATCTATAATTGATGGTATCTAGAGAATCCATATATAAATAATATGCTTTGGGGCCCATGATTTTATCTAGGACTTATTATCTAAATAGTGTAGGAAATAGATCATGAACGTAGGACTTATTCGACTCAAAGAAATAATCACAACTTATTTTCTCACCAATTTTCTTATTTGGGACTACCATTTGGCTAATCCATTATGTGTGTTCCACCAATTCAATGATTCTCACAACAATAATTTTGTCTATTTTGTTTTTGAATTTTATTTTCATGTTTGGATTTAGCTAGTATGGTCTCTTATTGATGGGGTTATTCTTTGCCTTTAGATTATTTTCATGGTCCCTAGTTTTGAATTTATGTTGCATAATTTCATAAATTTCTTTGGGAATATATAATTATATTCATTTAGTAATTATATTATTTTTAGAATAGGAGACTCATCCCAATAGTCAACTATTTTGGCCAATTAGAAGTCGCATTCTAGGCCAATGTTTTCTTGTCTAATTTTCAATGGTTGGTATAAGTAATATGCTTATCTATATCTATTTCAAATAGTTATCTTTATTCCTCCTAAAATTTATAGTGAATATTACTTGGTTTATGAACTAAATTTAGACATGCAAAGAAAGTAAACTTATTTTAATATAATCTAAATTCAAATTATGGCAAAGCAACAAGGAAAATAATAAAAAAAAACTTTATGTTTTGACTGCACAAGATTTATCCATTGAAATATACATTTGGATTTCTCTTTTAAAATATATGGTGTTCACTCCTCTAATGTAAAAGAGAATGGGAAAAAAATTGGTGCAAAAGGAAGTGTTTTATTCACTTTTATTTTCTTTAATTCACTTTTATGTAGAGATCTAATAGCATAAGTCTGGATTCTCTAAGATTTAATTTCAAGACCCTTGAAAATGATGGTTTTCAAAATTATTCATAGATTTTTAGATAAGGATCCAATGATGGAGGATCATTTGGACTTTTTCAATGATCCAAAAAACCAATGGTGGCTAATGAGTCTTCACCCATGATGATGAAGACCATTTCAAAATGGTTGAGAAAAGCATGGGGTTAGTTAACTAAGTTAGTAGGACTAAGTCAATTTCCTTGACAACTCAGGGGATGAGTAATAAGACATGTAGAATTTTGTGGATTTCATTGGGATGAGGGAGAAAAAGGTGGGAGATGTTTGGATGAGGTGGAAAATCAGAATTTTATTATTTAAAATAAGGATTTAAGTTGCATAATTAACTTATTCAATATTTGAAATTATTTAATTATTTTAATTTGGGAGGAAATGTGATTTATTAATTTAAGAAGAATTATTAATATATTTAGGTACATTTTGACACTAAATGAAATTTAGGTGTCTACATTTTCTGTTCTTTGAATGGCATTGTGAAGCAATAATTTTTAGAATAATAGTATAAGAAGTAGAGTGTTGATGATTAAGAAGGAAAAATTTGCCCCAAATAAATTAAAATGAGTGTGATGATGCCCCCTCGAGGTTTTGTGCAAGAGAATGGACAAATGCTCAAAAGTGATGAAAAGAAGAATTATACAAAGTGATGTGGACAAATGATAAATCAAGTTACTATAGAATCGATGTCAAAATTGTAAGATGATGGTTGAATTTAAAAAAACCCTAGTTAACAAAAACTAGAGTATGGATTTGAAAAACAATAGTTTAACCATTCAAAGATTGCATGCTTATTGTTTTTACTAATGACATAGGGGTAAATTAAGTGAGTGTGATAATGATATATCGCAACAAGAATACATTGTAGATCTATAAATAGAAAAAAGATATTAAATTAGCAAAAAAAAATTGTTGAATTTATGCGGAGAGATTATACAAGATTTTGAATACAAATTTAGAATAAATTGATTTAATGTTTTTGGAATTATAAAAAATGGATGAAGAATGAGTTGGATGAGAGGATGAGGGGAACAGTTGGTAGTATAAAAAAATATAAGTATAAGAAATGATGATTATAAAATCATTTGTGAAAATTGATCTCCAAGGTTATTAGTTAATAATTATGATTTAAGATATTTTCTTTGAGATGTGAGAGGAAACATGGACCATATTCCACACCAAAAGCATCAAATAGAGCAAGTGAGATGATTTTAAAGAGTTGATAGGACTGGGCCTCTAGTAAGAGATTTGAATTTTGAATTTTTTTGCATTTATTAACATTTATTATGGCTTAAAGTTAGATAAAATGAATTCATTTTTATGAAAATGGTGATTTCAACATCAAAATCAGTGATTTTGTAGGGGTAAATAGTAATTTTTCTAAACATGGAGGTAAAATTATTGAATAGGGAAGTGAATTCATTTTAGGAGAAATTAGTGATATTTCTATTTTAGGTAGAAACAAAATTAGTAAACATGGAAATAAAATCATCAATTTGTGAAGCGATTGTTCAAAGAGAAGGTTAAAAGTGAATTTGTAAAAGTCAAGAGTGAATTTGTAAATTGTAGTGGTGATTTTTTAGAGAATGAATAAAGATGTTTTTATTTGATATTGTTGTTTTTTTGGTTAATTATTCAGATGGAAATGATATTAAGGAACATAATGTTGAATAAAATTAATAAAATGCTAATTTTTTTTATTTACAAGAGGTATTACTAGTGATTATGATGTAGGAGTGGAGATCTATAGTGATGGTGCACATGATTGGCTTTACTGAGTATAAGTTTAGCATGATAGAGGTGAGTGGTTTATCCTACATTACATAAATGCTAGAGGTTTGAGTGGATAGAGATCTATTAACAACATTGGTAGAGAGGTGGTATAGTGAGACAAGTACATTTCACTTATTGACAAGTGAGATGACTATTACACTTGATTATTTGTATTAGATTTTGGGCATCTTGATACAAGGTAGACATGTTTATTGGGGTAAGGATCCTCAAGAGATTACTTTATACTAGATTATTGGTGATGGTTTTATTTTGGTTGTTTGAGTTGGGATCGATGTTGACTATTGAACTAATTTATCTATAAATTCTTTGACTATCATACTCATGGTTTCTGTTAGTGGCATTTTAATTCTTGAAAAGAGTGGGAGACTATGTCATATTATCATATTAAATGTGATTTGAGACATGATGGAGATGGGAAAGATATTTGCATGGGGTCCATGTGTTTTAGCACACCTATACCATGATCTACATCACTTTGTGTATTTAGGTCAGATAGAGATAGGGTCATATACATTACTACAAGTTTGGTGCTGGAGAAAATTATAATTGAGAGTAGTTAGGTACCTAAGCACATGGTCAGAGGATGAGCCATTAGCATACAAATGGCATGTGATTATTAAGGTATATAAACCATATTTAGGAGATCTATATTTTTATAGGAGGGTGATTGATGAGGTAGGTGATGACCAGATCACTAAGAGACCTTTTAAAGAGATTATGTTTTAGTGGCCACATGAGGATATTCATATGGATTACATGATGACTCCTTGTTACATCATTGAGAGACATGGTTATATTATAGAGAGATATATCCCATACAAGGTGATTAGATAGTTTGGTGTGAGGTAGCATATACTAGATGGACTACATGTATTTGCACATTTTTTGAGGGAGAAATCATAGTGGAGTATTATTATTGATCTAGTGATCATTTATCATTGGTGGACATAGTTATAGACTATTAGATGGAGTGATAGGAGAGACATCATTATTACTATAGTGGTTGATGGGTATGTAGATTGGTGGGATTGATAGAGACCATTGAGATTTATGATGTCATATGCACCACCATAAAAATAGAGGTAGAGGTTGGTGGCTAGTCTTAGTAAATATCCACAAGGTATAGGTTTAAGATCCTAAATTAGGAAGGTTGTTATAAGGGATAGAGGATGATCATGAGCATGAGTATGAGGGCGAGGATGTGTTGGGGAGATTAGTCATCTTCATGATGTAAAATTAATAGATGTGGAAGACATTGATATTTTATGTGAGGTAGGGGTTGAGATAGATGTTGATATAGAGTAGAGGGTTAGAGGAAATACTCCATTAATAGAGGTGGAAAGGGAGGTTGATGATGTCATATATGATACCACCATGAGAGTAGCACAAGTTACACAAGAAAAGAGAGGGGATGTGGTTGGATCTTCACATGCTCTAATATCTTTAGAGGAACATGCACTAATTGATAGACTCTGAGAGGAGATTAGGCCTTAGGATAAATAGATAAATGGATTACACTAGGAGGTAGATATATTATATGATATAGTCGATGCTAGAGTGGATCAGATTGTGAGATCAGATGATCACATTATGAGGTGGATAAGTTATAGATTATTATTTATGGGATGGATGGGGATGTCATGTCTATAGACTCAATTATTCATGATATAGTGATGTAGACACCATATTATACAATTCTCACATAGCACTATATACAGTAGATGGACACAACTCAGACTAAGTTTGTAGAGGTTAGAGTACTATTATCAAGAAAGGGACAAATAATTACTATGGATAGGGTGATGCATGCTATGAAACAAGCTACATACTATAAGATTTTATATGAGGAGGATATACTATGAGACCAGAGGGGAAAATCATTCAGAGAGTACTCTATGAGATTATTATCATTTGCTAGATCTATTTAGCTAGTGGAGTTAGAGAGGTTAGTGGGATAGGTATTGTGTGTGATGGGTCCTCCATGAGGTGCATCATGATGTGGAGAGATATTCCTAAGACTAGATACTCCATTTAAGGGATATGATGAGACATAGATAAATGGGATCTATGATAGATGGATTTCATTGATGTATACATATATTAAGATGTACCTTTTTTTTTTTTTGTGTGTGTGTGTGTAATCATGATGATTTTTTTGAGTTTTTTGTACTATGTAATTTGTACATTGATGGACTACTTATTGGCTTACATGGATTTGATGGATATATGATTGACAGATGTATGGATAGATGATAACACTTATTTTATTTATTGAATTTTGATTATGTTAGCATGTATTAAGTCTTTAAACATAGTTATTATAAATGTATGACTTACATATGATTGTATGATGTGTATGGATGTAGAATGTGACATTGCTACATATCTTTTAATTTTGTGCTTTTTATTGGATTTCCAACAAAATTTATGTTTTTTTAGCAACCTAAATTTTAGTATATTATAAAACATAGTACCACCAATGATATTGAATAATTATGATGAAAATTGATTTTTTAATCATTTGAACAAAATAGATAATAAATTGTGTTTTAGTAAAGTACATCAGGATATAGTCACAACCATACTATATATGCATTTCACAAAATAATCTTAATAAACACATAAAAAAGAATAAGTAAAAAGAAAATGTCAAAAAAAAAATTAAGATAAATTATTTGAAAAACACACAAAATTTTAATGCAAAAAAATGTAACTTAAATTATTTTAATAAAATTATAATGTTATATGTGTAATAATTTAGAAACAAGAATGACACATAATGATTAACTCAAAATTTGAACACACTTGAATTTTTTTATAAAAATAGCCATTAGAAGGGTTGTTATCACTTGGAATTTTCACCCTTTTATGAGATTCCTCAGCTCTCCTCAACCAAGTGGCACAATGGAAACATATCACTTGCTATGGGTAGTTAATTTGGTGAGATGAATCTCTAGAATGAAGGGTTAGCTCCCTAGATGTGCCTTGAAATGCTTTCACCTATACTAACTGATTGTTTATGGGGAAAAGGGTTAGATTTTGTATGAAATGAAACCTATTATAGGGGGTGATGCACCAATATTTTTAATATAAGAATATTATACTCCATCACTTTTATGATAAGACATACAACACTAGTTTATGAATCCTAGAATGCACTAACATTAGTACTTCAATATGAAGGTGCCATGTATGAAGACTATCTAAGGTAAGTGGAAACATAGATCATTTTAAAAATATGAATACTTATTTTTACACTTAATAAAATCTCCATACACTTCATATGACTTGATAGGCATGGAATCACCTGCATCAAACATGGAAGGATTGAGAGAAAGCAAGGATAAATGAATATATCTTAACCATTCACTATAAATATATTCACACACTTTAAAAATATGATGTATGAACTAAAAATAGATATAATTTATTATATAAGGAAATTATAATGTCAAAACAATCAAGGTTTCACCATATAAGGTGTGGTATTAGATTACAAAAGCCAAAATGGTAGCTCTTATAGAACTTGAGAGAGAGAGAAAGAGATAAATACAAGGGTCACAAGGAAACTTGTAAAAATAATAAAATAAGTTAATTATTCATGAAAATATTATATTGTATTAACCATGCCATGTTATTATTCCCAAGTTCCCATCTAAGTCATCAAACTCTAGCAAAGTGGCATGAAATTCCCTTAACTAGCTCAGAAAAAATTCTTTCATGGTTGGCCCTATTTAAAAACATCCCAAAATTTATTGTGTAAAGTTTTTATGATTTTAATTAAGGATAATGGTTTTATTCATTCCTCTCCATGCATTGGTTTTAGGCTTAGTCCTATAGAATCATTTGGAAGTGAGCCATCATCATCTACAGTACAAAAAAACTCTTCTTTCATGCACCCTTCACACTTGGCCTCACATTTGGATTCATTTTCAAATGAAAATATGTGATAGGAAGATTATGAAACCTATAAATACTCTATATTTCCTTATAAACATCAAAGACACTTTAAAATTATCCCACTTAAAGTTTTTAACCCTTGTCACTAGCTTATCCAATATGTTAGTTTTGACAGGCTAAAATTAGATCTATTTTAAAAAAACTTAAGAGTTTTATTTTAGTATTAAATTGAAATAATTGGTTATACCAAGTATATATATTCCTCAATTAGTTGGTTCCATCTATATACTACTCCTAGAACCTTCACAATACACAAAATTATCAAGAAAATCTTGTTTTATACCATGCTCATAAAAGTATGTATAAATAATTATGATGGTAGGGAGCCTTAATGAGTCCTATTTAACATCCAATCATTATTCATTCCATTCTAGTCCATTTTGGTGCATTATCTCTCTCATTTCCTCAAACTGGTCTTTTCAAGGGTTTAACAAAGGTTTTAGGCTTGTTTGACCTCTTAAACTTTGTTCATGCAAGTGTCACATTTAAAATTCAAAATAATTCCAAAAAATGATTTTTTATGACCGTATATAGCATCCCAAAACTCCTTTTTCTTCCATTCAATTCCTCACGAAAGATGTGAGCATTTAAACCTCTCATATCAAGCTTGTTTTCACCTTTTGCACAAGCCTAATATTGCTTTTGGGCCAAAAATGGATTCTTTGTGATTTAATGTATACTATAAAATATTTAACACTTCTTAATTCACTCTAAAAACATGTAAAAATTATTTATAAGTCCTACATAAGGATATAAGTGTGAATGAATCTTCATTTGGCCTTAGGCCTAAGCATGCTCAATAGGCCTACCTAAAATCCTTTGTGTTCTAGGCCATCCAATTTTATTTACTTTAATTATATAAGCTATAAATATCTTATATGACCATAAAAACATTATCCCATTAGTTTAAAATCTCACCTATATTTGAAAGTGAAAGTGACCTCATGTTTGGATTCTAGGCATAACCATGCCTCATGAGTCTATCTGCACTTTTGAAGTTATGGACCTTTATATTGGTATTTCTCCATCTTTTTTTGGTTTAAAATATTTTTATGTCTCATTAATACTTTTACACCTTATAAAAATATCCATCAGCTCCCTAAGATTCCCTTTGTCACCTTTTCCCAAAATTGTGAGGGTTTCATGCACAAAGGGAGTGCCCTCTATCTGAGACAAAATAGATGGAACTCCCCCTATTTTATTTGAAAATATTAAGATTTTATATATTTATAAAATTTATGTAGACCATATCTAATATTTTTTATCCTTTTATCAATCTATTTCCCTCCCAAACTCCTTAGATTTCCAAGGTAGATTGTTAAGAGACAAACTGTGCACATGATTTTCCTAATTGGATTATCTGTTGTCTTATCTGGAACTTTCCTAACCCTATTTTCATGATGAAAGTATATATTACCATTATTTTGAGCATTATTAACATGTTTTATACTAAATATCACCTAAACTATCCCTACTACACTTCCTATTCACCCAAATTGCTCATTATCTACCATAGTTGCAGTTGATTGTGCTTCTTACAGAATAGGGGTATGTTAAGAATGAAGATATATTGAGAGGGGGGTGAATTAGTATAGTATATATATATATATTAATTAATATTATTTATTTTATTTAACAACTTAATCACATATTCAAGATATGTAATAAAATTGAAACAATAACATGCACCACACATAGAGAGAGAGAGAGAGAGAGAGAGAGAGAGAGAGAGGAGAGAGAGAGAGAGAGAGAGAAGAGAGAGAGAGAGAGAGAGAGAGAGAGAGAGTGAGGAGAGAGAGAGAGGAGAGAGAGAGAGAGAGAGAGAGAGAGAGAGAGCATATTTTTACATGGAAACCCAAGGTGAGAAAAACTAGAGAGAAAAAATATCAAGTATATGAATGAGCAACAATGCGAGTTACAAAGTTCACAAGCACCAAATTTTAGAAGCACCAACCCCTTTATCGATCACCAATATAATAACTATTTGTGAGCACTAACCCACAGGAGCACCCAACCCCTCTTATGTACAAAACACAAATATCTCTCAATGTTACTTAATCAAAAAATTATAAAACTCTACAATATCTCCTGAGTTTCTCTCCTCTTTTCTTAAAATAATTACAAAACCATGCACTCTCTTGCATATTACAAAATGGCTTCTCAAGCCCTTATTTGTATCTTTCTAAATGACATTTGACATTCACCCTTTATGACCCTTCAATCCTCATGGAAATTGGTGCCAAACTTGCATGACCCTTCATATCCTTGCATTTGAAAAGTCACGTAGTGACCCTTCATAATAAAATGCATCCTTTCCTCTTTTGTCTTTATCTTGATGGCTTTTCATATTCCTCAAAGTGTCCTTTTATGGAAAAATGTAACATACCCTCTTTTGTCTTTACATGGTGACTCTTGGAATTCCTCAAGATGACTCTTCATGAGAAAATGCATCCCATTCCTCTTTTTTCTTTACCCCATGACTCTTTCACTTCTATATGGGCCCTCTTTTGACTTATATGCAACCAAAAACATATTCATTAATATTAAATAAATATTTAACACACCATTATCCAAGATATGAATCTTAAAACACCATAAAATGCAATGGGGCATTTATCACCAATTCTCAATCTTTGACATCAATGACAATATTTCCAAAAATTTCCCCCTTTGTCATTGATGGCAACCTCAAACTAAAACTACCACATCCTAAAAACCTATACTGCACATATCAACCTACACATACTACCATCTAAAAAACATATAATAACTCTCCCTTATTGTAGTAACCTGTACCTATTCCTTGAACTTATTTTTTCACTTTTTTTTGCACTTGTACCTATACCTATACCTATTTCTATTCTTCTCCCCCTTTGACATTAATGGAAAAGGGGCCTATCCTAGAGCTAATACTTAGCTCCCCCTCCACTGATGCTGATCCTCAATGGTAGGAAGTAATAGAAATTACTCCCAACTTCTCTAGTAGATACCCAAATGTGTCTTTTCGTAGTGCCTTTGTGAAAATATCTGTAATCTACTTTGTAGTATTGATATATTCCATCTTAAACTATTGATCTATAACTTTCTCTCTCAAGAAATGATATCTGATAGTAATATGTTTTGTTTTTGAATGCATCACTAGATTCTTAGAAATATTAATAACACTTATGTTGTCACAAAAAATAGAAATAGGTTCATCATATTTTACCTTGATGTCTTCCAAAGTTTGCTTTATCCAAAGCACTTGAGTACAACACAATACCACTACAATATATTCTGCTTCAGCTATAAAAAGTGATACCAAGTTCTACTTCTTTCTTAGCCATGATACTAAGCTATCACCAAGGAAGAAAGATCCTCCACTTGTACTCTTTTAGTCATCTAAGCAACCTACCCAATCTAAATTTGTATAAGCAACCAAAGTAAAATTTCTACCTATAGTATACCATATTACATAATCCAATGTCCCCTTGATATATATGAATATTCTCTGCACTGACTAAACATGACAATGTTTTGAATTTGATTGATATATTACAACCATACCTACTATATGTATGATGTCTGGCCTTGATTCTTTTAAATATAAAAGACTACCAATCATAGATGTATACAAATATTGATCTATAATACGTGAATAGTAATCCTTTCTCACCTTATTTCTTGTACTCATTAGTGTGCCAACTATTGCACAATCCTCAAAACCAAATTTATTCAACATTTCCTTTTCATATTTACTTTGAGATATGAGAATTCCTTTATCTAACTGAAATATTTGCAATCCTTAGAAAAATGACAATTCTCCAAACATAGACATCTCAAATTCTTTTTGAATATTATCAAAAAATTATTTTGTCATATTTTCAATGTTTCTTCCAAAAATGATGACATCAACATATACCACAATAATCAATTGATGCTCACCTTCTATTTTGATGTAGAGATTACTATCAACAAATCCTCTCTTGAAACCTTGAACCCATAGGTACTTATCAAGTCTTACATACCAAGCTTTGGGATTTTAATCTATATAGTACTTTATTCAATCTACATACGTGGCTACTATCGTTTGAGAGAGTAAATCCCTTAGGTTTTTCAATGTAGACCTCCTCTTATAGATTCCCATTCAAAAAGGTAGATTTGACATCCATCTAAAACACTTTAAATTTTTTAAACACTACATATGAAAGAAACATTTTAATAGCCTCCATCCTTTCCACTGGTGCAAAAGTTTCTTCAAAATCTATTCCCTAAATATGAGCATATCATTTACATACTAATCTTGCTTTATTTTTGGTCACTTCTCCATTTTCATTCAACTTATTTCTATAAACCCATTTTATTCCTATCACATTGTGATCTTTTGGTCTAGGCACTAATTCCCAAGTATCATTTTTTTTCTATCTAATTTAATTCTTCATCCATTGTCTTAACATAATGCTTATCATGTTTAGCTTCTAAAAAAAAATTAGGCTGAATTTTGGATAACAAAAAGAAATGAACTTGCTCAGATTCACTTACCATCATTATTTTAGTGCAAATTCCTTCATTTATGTCCCCAATGATGTCACTTTCATTATGATTTATCTAGACATATTTAGATGGGGTTTTGGTGTACTTTTTCTCTTTCTTCTCATCTTCATCTAATTCTTCAAAATCTTCCTCTTTAATGATTTCAAGAATGTCTACTGGATCACTGATTCTTTGTGTTCTATCTTCATCTATCCTGACACGTGAACTTTCAATTATGTTCTTAGTTCTTTTTTTTATAACATTTATAAGATTTAATTTTGAAATTATAACCAAGAAATATACCTTCATCTACTCTAGATTTAAACTTACCCAATTTTTCATAGGTTCTCTTTATGAAGCATCTGCTGCCAAAAACTCTAAAATAATCAATTGCTACTAGTTTATCTTTCCATAGCTCATAAGAATTCATGTCACTATTGAATCTCAATAATTATCTATTCTAAATATGTACTACTGTAACAACTACCTCTCTCCAATATTTATCTGGTATCTTGGATTCATTTAGCATTATCCTCACCATCTCCTAAACTATTATGTTTCTCTATTTAACTACTCCATTTTTCTATGGAGTTCTAGCTATTAAATAATATATCCTTATTCCATGATCTTAAAAAAAATTCAATAAACTAATCTAACATCAATTCTCCTCCTTGATCTGATCTTAGGAACTTAATCTTTAAATTAGTTTCATTCTCAACTAATGCTTTGAATGCTTTGAAATGTCTGAAAGGTTTTGATTTTTATTTAAAAACATTACCCAAGTCATACATGAAAACTCATCAATAATCAACATGAAATATTTCTCACCTTGAGTAATTTGAGTTCTCATAGGTACCCATAAATTAGTGTGAACAAGCTCTAACATCTGAGTGGTTAAGTATTCTTTTATTTTGAACCACCTTCTAACCTGCTTTCCATGCTGACAAAGTTCAGAAAGTGTGTTGGGTGGCTTTGTAATCTTTAGAAGATTTTTAACTACTTTATTTTTGATAATGTTGATAAGATTGTCAAAAAATTTGTGTCCCATTATCCTGAGCCATAGCCAAATTTCTTCAATTTAACTCAAACAACATCTTTGACCTTTGATGTCTGATAACATATATAAATTATTGCTTGTTATTTGAGCATCTACAACCAACACATCTAAATATTTTCCCCTAATTTCATAACCTTTTGTATAAAACTTTAGTGTGTGCCCCTAATCACACATTTGACTTACACTCAAAAGATTATGCTTAATACCTTATACATACAGAACATTTTTAGTTTTAGTTCTACCATTATCCAAATATAGTGTACCTTTTTTGACAATTTTGGTAGTAGTATTATCTACAAATTTCATTGTGCCACTATTGATATTCTTCAAGGTTATGAAATTTATCTTGTCTCTTATCATGTGCCTTGAACATCCACTATTAACTAACCATGTATTTTCTTCATTTATTACATGCAAAGCTATCTATACCAACATATATTTTTCAGATTGTTTCTTCTACCATGAACTTGTCTGAACTTTCTTCTTGATGAATTAAGACTTGAAACTTTGGTCCTTCTTGACTAACTTGAACACACTTCCATAGTAATTGGCTATGTGTTCAAATTTTTTCTACTTGTAATAAATAATGGCCTCTTCATTAAAGCTTGATAGAGGAGAAACAAAGTCGTGGCTTCTGCTTGACTATGCATGAGTTTCCTTCTTATTTTTGAAATTGTTAGCCCTTTTTTGACATTCTATTTTTTATGACCATATCCATTACAATAAAAATATTAACCATAAAAATAGGACCTATTTGTGTATCTCTGACATGATTGCCTTTTGTAGCTTTGTTTCTTCCATCCTTCTTTGTTTGAGATGTCCTCTATATTCTTGACTTCTTCCCTTTTTATTTCCTCTTTTTAAGAGCTTCAACATAGCTCTTTCCTTTTTCTGTGTTAACCTTGTCTATAAAAGTAGTGGCCTCTCCTTTCTCTTTTTCAAATCTGATACTTGTCTTATCTAGCATTTATCTTTGACTTTCTAATATTTTATTTAACATATTAGTGTTATTCTAAAACTTTAAATCATTGGTTGTTCTATCATTGATTACTTTATTTGTTTTCTCAAGATTTTTTTTTAAAGAAGCAATTTCAATAATATACCTTTCACATTCTTCACTTACTTTTTTATAACTATGCTGTTAGATATTTTTCATTCTTCTTAACTTCTTCAAAGTGTGCTTTTAGATCTTCAATTGTTTTCTTTGACTCCTTTTAATTTTTCTTGATCTAGAGCTTTAATATTTAATTCTTATTCTCAAGAGCTTTCAACTATTCTAAGGCAAAAATTAGTTCTCCTTCTAGATTTACTTTGGCTTCATCTTGTTCTTCTTCTTGATCATCTATACTCTTGCTTGTAGAGGCATCTTCATTTTCGGCCATGAATGGAATCTCTTCTTCTTTTGAATCACTGACTCCACTATCTTCGACTAAACTAGGATCTTTAAAATATAAACTCTTCTTCTTGAATCCCTTCTTGAATTTTATTTTGAAATTATTCTTATATGTAGACTTTCCTTCTTCATTTTCACCATTACCCTTATATGGGCACTTAGATATAAAATGTCCAATCTTTCCATAATTAAAACATTTAAAAGGTAATTTTCCTTAATATTTACCTATGCCCTTTTTTGGATTGTGAATGAATAAATCTCTATTGTCATATTTATCATTGCTAAAAATGTTACTTGATTCTTGAATCTTAGCCTTCTCTTTCTTTCATGTCTTAAACATAGCTTCTCTTTTTGATGGTTTTTATTATTTGATCTGGATGTCATATTCCATAAAAATACCATGTAGCTCATCCATCTTTAGATTGGATAAATTCTTTATCTCTTTAATTTCCAAAACTTTTGCATCATATCTTAATGGTAGAGATCTCAAAAAAAAAATTGTACCATAATTGATTTTTCTAAATTTTCTCCAAGACCTTCAATCTAATTAACTATTTGATCAACCTGTAAAAGGTAACTTGCTATAATTTCTTCCTCTTCCATCTTCAAAATCTCAAACTATCTTTTAAAAGTCTGAAGCTTAGCTTGCTAAACCTTTCCTTCACCTTTGTAAATATTCTCAAGCTTTACCTAAGTTTCATGAGTAGATTTACATTACATAATTTTAAAAAATTATAATTCACATAAACCACATAAAATAGCATTTAAATATTTAGCATTATTTTCACTTTTCTTATTTTCCATCATAGCAATTACAAGTGTCTGTGGCTCTTCATATTCCTCCACCACTGCTTGCCAAATGTTGAATCTAAGAGCCATTAAATAAGTCCTCATCCTTATGTTCCAAAAATCATAATTTTTCCCATCAAACAAATGTGTCTTATTTATATAAAAACATTCATGTCATCCAGCCATCATTCTTTCCCTGATCTACCTTGAATCTGTAAACTTTTTCAAAAGGACCTGCTCTGATACCAATTCTTAAGCATAAAATATACTAAGAGGTGGGGGTGAATCAATATATTATATATATTATACTTAATCTGATCTCTTTTATTTAACCACCTAATCACACATTCAAGATATGTAATAAAATTGAAATAATAACATGCACCACACGAGAGAGAGAGAGAGAGAGAGAGAGAGAGAGAGAGAGAGAGGAGAGAGAGAGAGAGAGAGAGAGAGAGAGAGAGAGAGAGAATTTTTACATGGAAACCCAAAGTGGGAAAAACCATGGAGAACAATTTCAAGTATATGAATGAGTACCAACTCAAGTTAAAAAGTTTGCAAGAACTAACTTACAGGAACACCAACCCCTTTATCAACCACCAACATAGTAACTATTTGTGAGCACTAACCCATAAGAGCACCAACCCCTTGTAGATATTTGTGAGCACCAAACCATAGGAATACCAACCCCTCTTGTTTATAAAATACAACTATCTCTCAATGTTTCTTACTCAACAAATGATAGAACTCTATGATATCTCTTGATTTTCTCTCCCCTTTTATTATATAAAATAATTAAAAAACCATGCACTCTCTTGCATATTACAAATGGCTTATCAAGCCTTTATTTATAGCTTTCCAAAGGACCTTTGTCATTCACCCTTTATGACCCTTCAATCCTCATAGAAAATGGTGCCAAATTTGCATAACCCTTCATATCCTTGCATTTGAAAAGTCACATAGTGACCCTTCAAGAAAATGCATCCTTTCTTCTTTTATCTTTATCTTGGTGAATTTTAATATTCCTCAAAGTGTCCCTTCATGGAAAAATTCACTATACCATCTTTTTTCTTCACATGGTGACTCTTGGAATTCCTTAAGATGACTCTTTGAGAGAAAATTCATCCCATTCCTCTTTTGTCTTTACCTTGTGACTCTTTGAATTATCCATGGGCCCTCTTTTGAATTATATGAAAACAAAGATATATTAATTAATATTAAATAAATATTAATACACATTAGCTAAGATATTAATATTAAAAACACCATTAAATGCAATGGGGCCTTTATCACCAATGTTAGACCTTTGACATCAATGATAATATTTCCAATAGGGTCATCTATGGGAAACATTATATAGTTTGTATCTTGAAAAAATTGAATGATATATCCTAATACCTTAGGGTAATTTGATCCTAGTTTTAACCCTTTAAATAATACCTAGGCCATTCACAATTTTAATTACTAAACTTGCTCATTGTCTGACTGGTTACAATAGACTATGCATTTTTGCTTTGGAAGGGGGGGGGGTAACCTATAGGTATGATTATATGTCTTAGTTTTATAAAATATTTAATAACCTCCTATAAGTATCCTAGGATCATAGTGTACCTTTTTGGATCATTTTTTTCATTCTTATGAAATATCAACACTGATACTTGACTTCTCAACCCACTGCTACCTACAGTCAACAATGGTTGACCTCCTTGAAGTAAAAACTTGTAAGTTGGCATTATCCTTTTGAAATTTATGATAAAATTTATTTGGAAGTCTATTTATCAAAATTTAAACATCGTTTTTAGACCATTTTCAATGCTCCCATACTAAAACTTCCATCGTATACTAAATTTTCCTTGTGAAGGGCACCTGTAGGTGTGTATGGAGGTCCAAAACACATCCTATCAACATTGTATTAATGATATTTATACTCATGGTGTAATATTAACTTCAAAAATACATTAAATCAATTATAACATGTCTTTATAGATCCTTAAATTTTTAATATCACTTACACCTTCAAAAACTATAGATTTAACTGTCAAGATTTAGTGGTTTGCAAACAACTTTAGACCTCTTAATCACCTCTCTCTATTAATCATCTACCCCTTAAACTCTACAATGTCTTTGTATATTCTAGGGGATAAAAAATGATAATAATAGGATGGATAAAAATTTATATTAACCATATCATATGGCTCAATCAAAATGGCCCTAGGCCTCTATTTTGCCTTTTTGGTGACAAACGACCTGAAACTCAGTCATCAACCTTCAGAGGTAGTTTACACTTCCTTTTGCTAACCTATATCTTTAATTAGGAATATCATGATTTAAAAAATCACTATGAATATAGGATAGGGTTCATCATTCTTCAATTTCACCATGTAGTCAAATTTATATCTTTATGCTATGACCTATAGGTAGACATTTTTGAATACAGGTAGTAAATCTAAGTGTAGACAATGAACATGATTTACAGGTTTCAATGGTGTTTATGCCTTCTAAAAAAGTTCAAATTAAAATTTAATAACTATCAATACATTCTCTATCTCATTAACCTATTTTTCAACATGATTATCTTCAATGAGGATATCTACAAGTGCATTCTGGGATACTTGCAGGCAATGAGTAGATTGGAATCATGTATCCAAAGAAATTGCCTACATAGTGAAATGATATCCCTTTAATTTTTTTTAGATGAAACATAAATATTTTTTAAATATCAAGACAATTTTCACACTTCAATATCAACATTTAACCCCCTTTAAGGCATGTAGCTGACTGACATGATAGTCATTTAGTAGACTGACTATATGGTGACTTATGATTGCAACTCATAGAATATTTGCTTTGAAAATGAGATTGGAAGGTGAATGGAGATAATGATAACTTTAGAAACATTATAATTAACTTAAAATAACCCTTTTATATGTTATCAAATCATGAAATATTGAACATGGTGAAAAACTACCTATTGCATGGAAAGGTGCTTCCTCTTACAACCTAAGCTACTTTGCTCATCCAAAATTCATGAAACTTGAAACCAAGCATGAGAATAATTTTAGGATGAGGTAAAAATAATCTAGAACCATATAATTGTCTATATTTTATTGAATCATCTAAACAATAGAAAAACCTATGGGGTACATAGATTAGCAATCCAATTAGAAAGGTCAACTTCTTAGGGATAGTTCATAAAGCTCAAACCATGATTCCTCTACAACCAAATTTCAAATGGAATCTAACTGAGTTTAGAATACACCTTCAATATAATTTTTATTGAAACCTCTCATGTTGACCATACCAAGTACAAACTTGAATACTACTTTTTCTTGTGAGGACTAGTGGAAGGAGGGATAAGTGGTTTTATTCATATTTTGGAGTTTCTAATCAAACTAATCACTGAAGTGAGTGTATGAAAAACCAAGGGATATTATTTAAATGTCCTAAAATATAGGAGGCCATATAATTATGTACATCTCATAAAATTCTCAAGTTTTTAAAGAAAACTACCCTTTTCTTAGGAACCTACCAATTTTAATTTATTAATAGTTACCAAAGACTTCCTAAGACACATGGCATGTGATAAAACCTTTTTAAACCTTCACACTTCCCTAAAAATATGTACAAGTCATTTAATGCTCAATTTTGACCATTAAAATGAATTAAAAGGACATATTTACTAATAATACTAATGACCAAGGGACATACAACATTAAATGATATCAATTAACATATAATACACCCTCTGACACAATATTAAACCCACTATAACCCTCTAAAGATAAAGTTTTTCCCTATAGGGGTCCCAATTTGACTTGCAGGGTCAAATTTGGTCAACAATGGCTAGAGATAAAAATGATGTGAAATAGCCAACTTAATGGCTAAGGATAAATAAATGGATAAGAATAAATAATTACATAGTTTAGGGATAGAAAACAAACAATATAATAATTAAAAACAAATAAAGACAAAATTGGAAAAGTTTGAAAAGTTATAAATGGTGACAAAACTAAATAATTGTAGCTAATAGCAAGGTTAAGAACCAAAAAAATAAGGGACAAGCCAAAGGATGATATAATAAAATTTTGGGGAAATGGATGATGGGGAAGGTAGTGGATGATCTGACCCTAAATAACTCATGTCTCTAAGTGTTGCCTATATAATCCACCTTAGAAAAAGTTTATGTGGGGATATCAGGCCATATGTAGTTATCCCAATATGTGAAGTGATGAGAAAGTGGATGATTGATGAAACATTTTAAATTTTTTGATGAAAATAATTTGAAAGTGACCCACCCAAGAACAAATGAATGATGTGGAAGATAGATGTATTGAGATCGATGTTTTTGGAATGTTTTGGTTTTATTTTTGTGTTATTTTTTGTTTTATTTTATTTTGTGATTTTTTTGGTATTTTTATGATTTTTATGATTATAATACATTTTATGCAATCATGATCAAGAATTTAGGTTCACATAAAGCAATAACAACCTCAAAATTTAGCATGTTATAGGATAAATGACTAACAAATGACAAAATGACAAACTACGAAAAATATACAATGGATGATAAAAGGTGATGCATTCCAAGTAATTAGGGTATTTATAAACAATGGTTTACTAATGGCACACTTTTTTTTGTTAAATTATATAACATGATGGATATGCACAAAAAATTGTTGATACAATAATCAATTATTGTATGAGGGATGATCCAGTTGTTTGTATTTATAACATATATATTTCAATTTGTAGAAAAAGAGTGAAAAAAGAACATGATAACATGGTGAAGACAAATACTCATATATTATTTAAAATAAAGGATATTTATCTAATAATTATGAGAAAACATGAAAGTGTCATCTTATTAAACTCACAAAAATGCTAGCTATGTTGGATATGTCTAGAGAGAACTAACCTTGATAGAATCAATTATTGGGATAAATTCTATGTTTTTCAGAATAAACATGTAAAAAATCTATTTTTAAGAAATATTTATTTAGACACCCTTTGATTTCATTTTACTTTATGACCCCCATGATTTAGTCTCATGTGACCAGGCAGACACATGGGCTTATCACTAAAGACTATACATAGGTGAGTAAGGATATCTCTCCCTAATGTTAATCTTATGTAACTAGTAATGTGTGAAATCTCAACATAAAATATCAATGAAGGGAAAGAGATATGGATTTTTATTTTGATAAGTTTTTAATAAGGATGTTTTTCTATGTGGGATAATTATAGCCCCTAATCTTGGCCCCATGTGACTAGTAAGATGCAAGGTTTTATCACTGAAGACCAAGATAGGCAAGTAAATTAACCCATTCCTTCTTATAACATGTTTAATGTTTTTTAATGTAAAGGGTATTGTAAAAGGAGAATCTATCATGGACAATATTCTAAACAAGGCCATGGGCTATTATGTTATAAGTTTGATAGGAAAAATATAGGAAAAGATTTACTCTACTCATAATAATTAAGACAAGAACCAATGTACCACTAATTTTGAAAGAATCTTTTATGAAATAATATGGTGATATGATCAAATAATAAAAGACATGATAATCTACAATTTTAAATTTTTATGTTATGCGAAATGGAAACTAAATAATCACTAAACATAACATTTGATGTGAAAGACAAAATAGGTATGATGGTATAATGCAACACTCTAAAGACAATATGGGTGTAAAAAAAGCACCCCCAAGTGTTAATAGGCCTATAAACAACTTATTTTTTTGATATTTTTATGATTTTATTATTTTTATGATTTTTTGGCATCAGTACCTAATATAAGGTCACAAGATGCATAAGTTCTCTGCTTTTCTAGTTTTTCACCCCATACCAACTCTGGATATTCATTGTTATTATGATTGGATTTCCTCATCAATTTATATTTTAGTTTTGTTATTTAATTTGAATATCACTTAACCAAGATGAGGTTGTTGATGCCACTAAGCACTAGTATTAAACCACCCAAAAGTTTTCTCTCAATTGGGGAATCCTTGTTGAATAAATCTAGATATAAGTTTATTTGACAAAGTTCGGTAGTAATTTGGTTTTCCTTGGAAAAACACAATTATCAAAGAGACCTATATTGATGTGTTTTATAGTAAGTTAAACTCTATAAACCTTCTAATAGTTCTTATAACCATCATAAAATTTTGATGATTTTATTGATAATCACTACAAGTTGTGTTATTAAAGAGTATTAAGTAGTAGGGACTAGTAATCTCTTTATATGTATAAAAACTAATATCCCTCACCCAAACACTGTTGACTAACCACCAAATACTATGAAATTCAAAATGGGATAAATATGTATTGAAAATTCATAATTCCTTGGAGAACCCAGAATATTCAAACCTACTATGATGTGCTTCAGAATTAATCTCAAAATCATGATCCAACTCATTGTAATGACATTCTACTAGTTTGGCATAATAAGTATTAACATGGGAGTTAAGATTATTTCTTGTAGTATGACTTAGAGATCATTCCATGTGGTTTCTCTCCTAGTCAACTTGGTGTTTTTAGTGTTTTTTATATTATTGTCCTCAAGTAACAAAGAATCAATTTGTTCATCTATTCGTATTCTTGGATTAATTTTTGGGGCTTCAAGCAATGATTGGTGGAGTAGCATCTCTCCAAATGAGATGCTCTCATGGATTTTTATAGATGTTATAATTGATATGTTACCATGCGATAAGTCCAACAAAGTTTATTGTTATGGATTCTAATTGACATGTGTAGGTATTTTAATGTTAATAGGAAAAGGAAGAATAGTGTTGATGGAAATGGAATATACTACTTTTATGTTGATAATAAGATTTATATTGATGATGGATGAGGATTATTCCTTACTTATAATGTTGTTACTCTCATTTGTAAATTTTTCTACTAATAAAACTATAGCTGTGACCAAAGTGGGTGTTGAAATTTTTCTTAATCCTAAAATAAATTGGATATCTGATTTGGATAATATATTTGGCCTTAGTTTAGATGTGGCCATTAAAAAGGCCTATTGAAGTACTTTAGTACCATATTAATTTTTCACTACTCTCTTACAAATGTTAGATTTGGGATGAATATATTTTTGAAAATGTGGATTCTTGGGTGTTGGGTTGAAGGCAAATGATATTTTAATAGGTGTATTAGATGTCATTTGAGTCAATATTGGATGTTTATCAAAAATAGGTATTTGATCATAAATCATTGTTTGGTGGATAATGGATGAAAGGTTATTGTTTTGATTTGGAAATGAGATGGTGTGATTTGGATTTAGAGAGACATATTATTAAATTATGATTTTCAAATATGAATAGATGTGGGTTCATTAAGATGTAATCTATGTCAGATAACTCTTGGTTGGTAAGGTGAGGGATGTTGGAATTGTAACTAGTGGATGGGAGATTTGATTGAAAAGAAGGATGACTAGTGATAGAATGATATTTTGTGGAATTTTTTGGTATTCACTAGTAAATATATTGTGTTGAAGAAGTGCTTTGTTTTTTAAAGGATTGGTTGGTTGGATTAATGTTTAAATTGGAAGTATATGTGTTTTTCATATTTGTAAATGTGGGAGGATTTGTAAAGTATTTTATATTTGAGTTTTGGCCTGAATTGGATTCAAAATCAAATGATTAATTTTGATTATTATAAAAAGGTTGATTTTGATGGGTGTAGAAGTTGGAAGATGTATTTGAATAGAATGTAGTTGGATTTGACTAGATTAGAGTTTTATTGGTGAATGTATTTTGGTACATATGAATATCAAAAATTAATGGTGAAGGTGGGCCAAAATTTTGACTTACATTGATGTTATGATTAGAACTATATGGATTTATTCACATATTTTGATCTGTATTGGGTAGAATATGATACATGGATGGTGTAGGATTGGGGGAATCATTCAAATAATTTTGATTATTATAACCAAAAAATTGATTTGACATTATCCCTAAATTAAAATTCTGGTATTTTTCCATAGGTGAAAACAAATAATAAATGTATTGGTTATGGTGTGGATTGAATTGGTTGTTTGGGAATTTTGAATAATTATCCATGTTTTGATTTGATTGATTGAGGGTTGAGTTTGAATACATATTTAAACTCATATTTTGATTGGCCTGATGGTTGATTTGATATTGATTAAACTATGAATTTGAATTAAAATTAGTTGGATTGAACCCCATATTATAATATGGATTATTTGGATTGTCATTTGGGATGAAATTAGTCAAGTTGTGGTTTCAAGATGACATGCTTCTTAAAATGGATGACACTTTAAAAAAAATATTAAAAGACTAACATGAAAAAAGATTTAATTGTTCAACATTACAAATAAGATAGGTGTTAAACACAAGAGAAACAATAAACAAAATTTCAAGTCTAAACAGTCAAGATTTGCACATAAAGGGTGAAAAATAAGATGAAGGGTCATGAAAAACTATTGGGACTTTCACTATCACTGACTAATCCGTGCTCTCAATTACATCATAATATTTCAAGGAACTAACCATGAAGGATCATGTCATTCCCATGGTCCACTAAGTCTCATTTTGAGGGTGTGTAGAAGGTTTCTTCTTGGTATTAATTATTAACTGATGCACCAAAGTCAAATTAAAAAAGAGGTTATACTAGGTTTAAATAAGTTGATCTAGGGGAAAAACCATGGAAGAAATAGATAAAGTGGATGCACACTATTAGGTCTTGTATTAAAGTGTTCAACATAGTCATAGGGGTCTTTGTGTGTTGATAATCAATAATATCATATTTTGAAACAGTTGTTAAAACCCTAGGTATTAGAGTATGAAATACCCTCACATTATGGTGTCCTTAAAATACATAACCTCTTAGGTAATTGAAATAGTAGGATCTAGTTTTGTATACCCCACTGATATTTGGGTTGGCCTACTACATGGTGGTGAGATCCATAGTCAATAAAGCCCTTAAGACAAGAAAAATAAAAGTAAAAATCTATTTCTAATTTTCAAGTTTTATCACCAATGTAATGCTAAGTAAAGGGCATACATGAGTACTACTTGGGTAACACAAATTACTATGGAAATATTTTTGATTTCTAAATATCATTACCAATGTAATGCCAAATAAAGAGCATACACAATTTCCACAACCACAAATAAAAATAGTAAAACAAAACTGATGTGATTATTAAGAACATTGAAAACAAAAAAGCATTATTAAAAATAAATTGGCTTTATGTTGGTTCTCTTTGGCAAGCATTCTACAAATAATTTGTTATACTATTTTATTAAACTTGGAGAAAGGTAACCTACAATAGAACAAGTGAAAAACCATGAAAATGAAACAAAAAAACCTCTTTGTTATGAAATCATGGTTACACAAATTGATTAGAAAAGTGAAATTGTAATAAAATTAATGTAAGAAAAATATAGAAAGCATAATTTGGAAAATAAATAGATCCATGCTTACAAGATGATTTCACTATATAATACAATCATTACACTACTAGTAGTGACAAATTCACTACTAACATAGATGAATTCACTACAAGTAATGATGATTTCACTAAAGAAAAAGGCAATTTCGTTGTAGGTAACAATGAATTCACTACTGACGATGATTAAGTCATTGTAGGTAATGACAAAATAACTATTTCTTGAAAAAAATGTTGTTAAAATTGTAGACAAAATAGAAAACATAGAAAAAGGCAAAAATAGGACAATTTCACTATTATGGTCTATAATTTTGCTATTTTTCTTTTGAATTCATTGTTATGCATAGGAGTACAAATAACCAAATAGAAAATGATTGATAACGACCTATAGCTCATAAAAACACTTAAAAAGGAAATATTAAATGAAAAATACAAACATAAACAATAAAAATTGAAAGAGAAATGTTATCTAATTACAAAAATGATTATCAAAAGATAAAAAAGGATGTGGGAAAGGTCCTACTAGGCATGCCAGAAATGTATGAACTAAATTTAGATGTGAAAATAAAGTAAACTAATTATAATCTAAGCTAAATTACAACTATGGTAGAGAAAAAAACAAAGAAAACAAAAATCATAAACTTTACGCTTTGAATGTACAATCTTTCTCCATTTCAATATATATTTGATTTGTTCTTTTAAAATATGTGGTGCTCACGCCTTCAATGCAAAAGAGAATAGGTAATGTTTTGGTATAAAATGAGGTATTTTATTTAATTTTATTCACTTTTATTCTCTTTAATTTTCTTGTGTGTAGAGCTGTGATATCATAAGTCTGGATTCTCTATGATTTGATTTTTTGGACCCTTGAAAATGATGGTTTGCAAGTTTATTTATAGATTTTTAGAGAAATATCCAATATTGGAGGATCATTTGGAATTTTTCAATTATCCAAATGATCAATGGTGGATAATAATTCCTCACCCATGAGGATGTAGACCATTTCAAAATGGTTGAGAAAAGCATGGGGTTGGTTAACTAAGTCAGTAGGACTAAGTCAATTTCCTTGCGAACTCAGGGGATGAGTTATAAGAGGTTTAGAATTTTGTGGATTTGGTTGGGACGAGGGAGAAAAGGTTTAGATATGTTTGGATGAGGTGAAAAATCTTGATTTTATTATTTAAAATAAGGATTTAACCATGCATAATTGACTTATTCAATATTTTGAATTATTTAATTATTTGAATTTGGGAAGAAATATGATTTATTAATTTAAAAAGAAGTATTAATAGATTTAGGTGCATTTTGACACTAAATGAAATTTAGGTGTCTACACTTGGTCAACTTTCATTTTATTTTTTTGAGTTAGGTTACTCTATTTGAAACACCTAACTAGTATGGTTTGGTACACCTTGTCTAATATATACATTGCCTTATGATATTATTCATTTTATGGTGTGGTATGTTTACCAAATTTGTGTACTATGTCAAATTATGAGGAGATAATAAAAAATAATATATGTTCTAGGTCATGATAAATTATGTGTTCATGGTCCGAATAATTAAATATTCTATAGAAATTTTTGATGACATGGTTTCAAGTGTTGGTTTCCCCTCATATATCTTGGTGTGTATACCAAGCCCGTGATATATACCCTAATGTCTAGTAGAATAATTATATCCATAGTTGAGGCATTTTTTTTAACATTTTTTTTTAATATTCTTCAAAATGGTTAATGTATTGATGGGGGTTACCATGTCTAGTGTATTTTAAAAGAGTTGGGAACATCCTTTATTATGGAATATACTATGACTTGATGATAATGGTGATGGTGGTCTAGTTATTAATGTGAAATTTGTGTGTACCCCACCATATTATGGTAGTTATTTTCAATGTATCATTATGAGTCTCAATTTGTGATTGTTCATTTTGAAAGACTATATATTACCTATTCTAGAGAATTGAAGGAGATTCTTGTGGGAGGCTCATTTACCTTAAAAATGCTCTTTTAATCTATTTTTTTTATGTATCTAAAATTTAATTTAATTTTAATTTTTATATATTTTTCCTTTTTTTATGGAAGTGATTATTTTTGTCATAGTATTGTGTGTTTTCTCTATGGTATAAATTATCTATGTTATAATTTGTTTGGTATATTACATGGTATCCTAAATATATTTTTATTTTGTAGTAGTGTATAATTTAGTTGTGTCATCTTTCTATGATTCTACATAATAATATAATGTATCATCTTCATCATCTATAATGGAATAGTATTCATATTTGTCTTCTTATATTAATCAATAGGTTTATTCATTTTCTACTTGGTCTAAATTATGCATTTGATTCCATAGAATTATTTTTATAGATAGTAGTTTATGATCCCTTATTTCCGGTATTCCATATAGATATGATTCTAGGTCTTCTTATGTATTTGAATTTATTTCCTCATGTTCTAGGTCAATTTACCCCTCTTTATTTTGATTAAAATCTCTATCAAAATGTGGGAATTTTTATATTAAATTATTCCTTGTAGGTCATTGAAATCATCACTAGTGTATTTATTTTCCCATATTGCTTCTATCTAATTATAAACCATGTTGGTCTCTAGTAGAACATCTACCATTATCCCAATTCCATCAAAGGTTATTTATTCTTCTTCAACATTGAATATATTGTAAAATAACTAGATACAATATGATAAAATATTATTGATTCTAGGAGGAACATTACATGACCTCAATATCAATTATTTTATATGTCACAATAATGTTGATCACTACTCATTTCAAGACCCCTAATGGTGATTTCAGACTTCCATCCACCATTGAAATATCATAATATATAGGGTGTAAGATAGGTTTACATAATATCACCTATGTTATTTCAAACATATTCCCCTAAATCCAATAATGGTTTTGTGAAACCATGACCTTATAATTTTATGTCTAAATATACTATGAAGTTATTTTATGGTTTTTTTTAAATACATTTTTTATTTTCATTTTGGTATTTTTAGTTCACTGCATGTGGTGTGTGCACTCCTTATTATTCTAGTATTTTCATAATTATTGGATTTTATCCAATAGAGACTACTCATTTATCATTTATTCTAGTTTTTTAATCCCATCATTTCTTCCTCTTGAAAATAGGTTTTTTTATTCTTCTTTTCTCTATGATTTTTGAATTATGTTTTTTTTTTTGAAACATATTATTTTTTCATGGATATTTGGATTAGTATATTTTCCCCTTTATCTGTCATAATTTAATATGCCCCCTAACAAGGCTCATATCTAGTTTTTAATAGTCTAATTCAGGTTATTACCATATTTCTTCCATTATCTATTAGTTTTTAAACAGTTACTTTTATAGTTTTCTAGTCTTATTTTCTCCTAATTATTCATTTGATTTTGTTTTTCCTGACATAATCCAACCTTAGAGAGAGGTGCCAGATTTATCTATTTGTTTCTATTTTTCATTTATATAGTATAAGAGTTTTATCAAATGTTTGGTGCCTTTATTGAATCCATTAATGGAATCTATTTTTGTTTCATAAAATATAAATAAGTATGTATATTTCAAATAGGTATAAACATCATGTGTACCTCGTTCATGATAAAACACACATTATATTTATTTTGGTTCATTATAGTTGTGTGACATGTGTCCCTCCTTACCACACTTATAACATGTAGGGGGTCTTTGATTTGGACCATTTGGCCCTCCTTGGTAAATATCATCATGATCTCTTTGATATCCCTAGTATCCTTGATCAATATTTCAAGGGTGCCCTTAGTATTTTATACTTACACCTTGGATATTATTTCCTTGGTATCCTCCTCTGTATCCTTGATAATATCTTGGGTTGTAGTTATTACCTTGATATCCTCTTAAGTATCTAGGTATGTAATTATTTCCTTAATATCCCTGATGATATCATCTAATGTACCCCCTTGTTATCAACCTTGGTAGCCTCCTTGATAATTATTCAAAACATTCTTGGGACAGGAGAGGGGGGAGAGGGTAGGGGGTTGTTTATATGAGGGAGTGCCAATGGTGGTGGATATGGTGTTTATACATGGTTTGTAATGATTATGATTGGTTTACACCAATGTAGGAATAGGTACTTTTGTTTATTTAGTTGCCACCACTACTCTTGTGTTTCCTTATTTTAGCTCTTCTAGTCTATCTACTCTAGGAAGGTTTTTTGTAATGTTAAAATTATTTGCACACTATATAATATATTTATTGATTCATGGGTATATATTATTCCGTTATAGGACACATATGTTGGTGGTGATAATCATAGAGCCTACATATTGCATAGTATATTCCATCCTTTAAAATTGTGTATTGAATTAGTGGCATCATTCCAACCAAATGGGCTTGTGTCATGGATGCTCTCCTAAATTTATCTAAATGTGTAAGTTTAATTTTCCTATATCCTTATTCATAACAAATTTTTGAACCATATCTTAGGTATTTTGGTTGAACTAGAGGGTGAAGTGTTTATTTTGGTATCCAATTGAATTTATTTTCATATTCTTAATTGTGTTAAATCTTGTTACATTTTTTCAAAAAAATTCTACATGAACATACCATTTTTTCTTCTCCAAGTTTGTGCCTCTAAGTGGTCTACCATATCCAATGGTTCAATGAATGTTTTTAATTATTTTACATATGTGGCATATCTTAAGTGTGGTAATAGTTTAGATATAAACCATTATATTTTTTTGTTTTGTCAGTGGTTTTATTAGCTTCTTTGTGCCTTAATTTAATATTTTATCAAATTCTTTGACTATTATTTATCCCCTTAGATGAGATCCTTCATCTTATTTAAACTTTATGTGGGGCTATCTGGGTAATAAAAATAAAACTTAAATGCATCCTATATTTCCATCCATATTGATATTTTCATCCATGTATTACTATGTTTGGGGCTAATTTTTATATATGATTTTAGTGTTTCATTATTCAAGGATCCCACAAAATTTAATAGCTTCACTTGATTATTTGTTATATTATAACTTATATAGTATGCATCTAATAAAAAGAGATGGGAATCTATTTATTTGGTTTCTTTACCAAAAATTGGCAGTTTATATTTTTGGGCCATTTTTCATGAGTGGAACTTGATTTTTTCACCTATTGATTGATTTTTACTAGTTTGTGGCTATATAGGCTGCTATTTTTTCTCTCTTTATTTTTTTCCTATTTGATATTACTATTTTCATATTATTTTATTTATTCATTTATATCTATATAATTGAATTTAAAATTATTGTTCTTATATTAATTCTCTAAATTCCCTTACTATTAAATCCTCACTTTTATGTTTTGTGTAACTATTGTTCAAATGTAGTCCTATATCTATATTTTATTTTAGTGGTGTTTTCTTTAGATTTTTAAGTGACATCAAGGCAAATAGTTGGCTCAAGGGTTCATATCCTCAACCATTATTTTTAAACTTGGGGGTGGGAGTGTTACATCACTTGGCATCTCAATTTACTCAATATTTTTATCTTCTTCCTCATTATCTGTAACTAATCTTTCTCTCTCTCTTCATCCTCCTCCTACCTTAATATTCTCATATTTTGAAAATAATTATTTGGCCTTCCACTTCAAAAAATTATCATTTTATTCTTTCCTCTAATTTTATTATCATTGATTTACATTTTTTGATCATTTTTTATGGTAATTTCACATGTGTAGTGTGATATTCCTAAGTCTACTTTTGGTTTATTTACCATCTTCCTAACCTCCCAATAGTATGTTTAGGTTTCACTAGTGTCAAATCTTAAGGTTTAATATGATTCCTATTTTTATTTTTATTTCATTTATATTATTTCTTCTATTTTATCCACAACATCGCCACACAATGCCATAGTTTCCTTCTCTCTTTTGAATCTTAACTCACTCATTCTTAATTTTCTTTCCACCCTTTTTTATATTTTTTGTTCCATTTGTTGAATATCTAATTATAATATCATTTGTCCTTTTACCTTTCCCATATTTATGTCCTACATTTCCTTTCTATTTATATTTTCTCTATGGACTTATTTTCTTTCATATTTTTAGCATCTTTTCCTTTATTTCTTATTTTCCCTCTTTTGTTCTTCTATGTTGTCTTATCTCTTTTTAATCCTTATTTTGTTAATACTTTTTTTCTACTTATTTGTTAGTTTTCATTGTTATTTATTTAATTTATTCCCCCCAAACTTCACATCTTATTATTTAATATTAATTTCATTTTGGACCCTATTTTTTGGATCCCCCATTACCTTCCATCATCCCCTAGGTGCATGTCCCCTCAAAGAACTATATACCACTTTTTATTAATCCACATTCAACCAAAAGTATGTGGATTAGTTTTGGAATATTTTTCAATAAATATCCCTTGTGGAATCTTTAGGATTTGTAATTTACTTTAATAAAAATCTTTCCAACCAAATATTACCCAAGGTATGATAAATGAGTCTAAGATTCTCTTAAACCAATAGTCTACCCTCATTAAATGGTACATACATATCTTATAGTTTTTGTAAATTTTCCATTGTCCATTTGATTGGTTTGTTAATTTAAACCCTAAATAATATTATTGATTTGAATTTAAATAATATATAGGGAAAAAATAAATCTATAAATATTAACCAAAACTCTATCCTATTGTCTATATAATTCATCTTCTACTTGATCAATCTTGGTTTCTTGTGTTTTTGCTTCTTGTAGAATAAATTGTTTTATTATCATTTAAAATGAATGTTATATATCCCTTATTCATGGTTTACATAACTCTAATGGTTATTTTTACATGTTAATTAGTTTGTCTTAAAACCTTAGTTCAGACACCAAATCTTAACTTTAAAATGGCATCAAACCATGAATTCATAGCTTGATGTTCTAGGCTACCTTCATGTCTAGAGAAATTATCCAATTATATTTATTTATTATATATTCTTAATAATAATTAAACATATCACACATGCCACATAAATATATTCTATATTTAATAAGTAATTATCATTAATATACTATATTTGGTTACATATGATAGCTTAGAACATAATACTCATTATTTATAAATAAGTTTACATAATTGGATAAAATTATATGTATCCATATTAATAACCCAATAATCACATCATTTTTTCAGGTATCTATGTCTCTTTGTATCTATGTAGGATGCTATAAGTATAGATGATGTCATTGTATATGTTTGTGTTTGATTAACACTACAGTATGACCATTGGTTTCCATTAATTTCTAGTTATTGAATAAAATTCATGGAGATCCTACTAATAATACCAATAGTAAATAAGTAAAATAATATCTCTTGATATACCATCAAGAATTTATACTATCATTTCATTTATTTCAACCAATCTACAATGAAATCTAGATTAAAAATGTTACAAAAACTCTATTATTAGATCCAAAAAAAATTATACCTCTTAGGTTATCATAATAAGATAAAATAAAAACATTACATGAAATATTATTAATCCCACATATAAATAAGTATGACTACAATAGAACATAAGAATGGACTATATTCTCCCTCTAGTAATAATTAAATACTAAAACTTAACTATACCTATTTTATAGATTCAATGAGGATATTAAACTAATAATAATTTGTAATAGATACAGTAAATAAGAAAATGAATATCTCTTGATATACCATCAATAATTCATATTATCAATCCATTTATGCCAACCAATATATAATGAAATCTATATTAATACAATTTTAAAATATCTATTATTAGATCTAAAAACCTTCGATACCACTTAGGTTATCATATCGATATAAAATCAAAACATTACATCCAATATTACTAATCCCATACACAAATAAGTATGACAAAAATAGAGCATAATAATGTATTATATTTTCCCTCTTGTAATAATTAAATACTAAAACTAAAATATTCTTATTTTATAGATTTAATGAGTATATTAAACTCATAACAATTTTGAATAGATAAAAATATTAAAATAGTTACATGAATTTCATATGAATCAGTAGGATTTTATATACATACATACATACAATCTCACACACACACTCACACACACACTCTCACACACACACACACACACACACACACACACACACACACACACACACACACACACACACACACACACACACACACACACACACACACACACACACACACACACACACACACACACACACACACACACACACACACACACACAAATATAATTCTAATATTATCTCCTTCTAAATATGTGGTTATATATAAAATACTTTATCCTAGTGAATACCATCAGATAGTAGGATTAGGGATGTAATAACATATAATTTTTTTAATCTCTAGATAAGGTTGATTTGTCAAATTATTTAGTCCTTTGTTGCATTCTCACTAATAAAAAAGGGGAATGTGTAAATTTATCCCTCCATTGGTGGTCCTTACAGCCCCCATACATTAGCCTAGTAACAAATAATATCCCTAATTATAATAAAATCACTATAAAATCATATGCAATCAAAAATAGAGGGAAAAAGGGATTTTCACCATGTATTCAATAAAAACAATGAACAACAATGGGATATGAAAAATAAATAAAAAGTAAAGTGAGAACACAATGGTATAATATTATTATCCACCAGTAATAGAATCCATCCATGGGATATATGCCATCATATATTTTAAGCCATCTTTGGCATCAATAAAAATAACAACCCAACCACTCAATGATATTTTTTGAGAGGATCAACTATCCTAGAGTTTCCATACACAACTATCTCAGCTAGAAATAAATTACAATATTTAAAACATGTGATCAGTAAAATAAAATAAAGGATTATTCAAGAAAGGAAACCATTGGTAGTGAGAGTCATTTGGGGGAAGGAATATGGTGAAGGGGTATGCATGGGCATTAAATGCCCAAGTATAACCCTAACTTGTTACATTCCTCCACTTTATTATTAATTCCTAACACTAAATCCTTGGTGTAAAATCACATGAAACACTTAAAAAATATTAATTTAACATAACACACCAATGATAATAAACTTACTTACTCACATACTTAATACTTGTTTATCAACCCCCATATATTGTCAAACATTGATCCAATTTATTTCTTGATTTTATGTTTTTGTTTCTTTGTTTTATATCTATAAATATTTATAAAACTCATTAAATTATAAAACCCGTTGGCTTACCATATATTCCTTTTGGATAATTTTCATGGTGGAGGATTGGAAGGTCAAATTTGGAAAGTGCCTAAATAGTAGTGTGCCTTAGATTTTATTTTCACTTACAAGGGATGTAAATAGATTTCATACCTATCCTTTTATTTTTTTATTTTTTATATTACATTATATTATTTTCCATTTGTGACTTTCCTCCCATTTTATTTTCCATATCTTTTTTTTATAATTCTCTCATGTATAAGTCAAATTTTAAAAATGTCATTTTTAATGATTATACATTTTCAAAGTCAAATATTTTCCATTCAAATGATTATACCTTGAAGTATTTATAACTTGAGTTTTTTAATATAATTTTTTTAAAATTTATGTAACTATGTGTAATGTTATAATTCAGATGACTTATCAAATATGCATACCTAGTGTTGTAACAAACACCTCCCATTTTATAATTTTCAAATGAGAACCCACCTTGGTTTGAAAACTCCACATTTATGTCTTATTTTGAAATAAGTGGGTACAAGTCCAATATATGAATCATTATCTTACATTTAAGCTAAAATCAAGGTTGATATTGATATTCTCATAAATATTTGACTTTCAAATCTATGTATTTATCAAAATTGGGTTTTTATTTTATTATGGACTAACTGAGCTAATGGAGTTGTTTCAAAGGTTTCTTTGTCTTTATAGACTATATTAACTACATAACTTGGCACCAATTATTTTCCACATGTCTCTTTTCCATTCAAAATAGTCATCAAATCCAAGATTCAATAAGTATTATAAGTGTTCATACAAGATGAGTAGATGAGATCGTGACATGCATCCCTATCTAACTCCCTTGGAAATCAATTGTCAAGGTTCCAACTCTCTTTTCACCAAAACAAGTAAGATCCATCCAAAAGTTTTAATATTATCTATTTGATACCTATAAAATTTTATAATTTTAATTACCCTAGTAAGTAAATACCATCCACGTGTATCCATCTTGATTACTCATGGATTATGTAGAAAAGGACTAATGTAAAGGGTTACCTAAGTATTTGGGTTAATAATATCATACCATGCATCTTGATATTATTCACTCAATACCTAAATAGTAAAAAGATAAATCATATATCCTTGGATAATCAAGGACCATCCATGTGTTATCATCCTCATTACCCACAATGAATCAAATCATTGACCCTCCTAAGCAAGTGGGTAGGTGAGGACCATCCACAAGTCACCGTCCCACTCATCTATTAATTTTATGTCCAAGAACATAATATAAATCTTCCTAAGTAAGTAGATAAGTGATATCCATCTATGATCCACCATCTCAATAATATATGAGTGATAGATGTATGTAAAAATCAGAAAGCCTCAAGCATCTAGATAAATGAGATCTATCCACATGTATACATATTGTTCATCTACAACCTATACATAGTGACATGAGTTATGAATTACAATTATTAAGTAGATAATCTAGATCTATCCAAGTGTTTATATCCTACTCATTTATGTCTAATATTTAATAACATAAACCATGAATTTGAATAATTGAGTGGATAAATGAGATCGGGCCACATGTTTGCACATTGTTGAGTTAATATAAATGACTAAAGACATAGAGATCAACTCCAAGTGATTAAGTTAAAATAATCCATGTGTCATAATCAAAATAAGATGGTGAAAATAAATAATTATACATTATGGTTAAAAGAGGTGGTGACATGTGTCAAAATAAATGACTAAATAGTTGACTAAGAAGTAAGAGGAAATGACAAATTACCATGTGGTGAATAACCCAATGAAACCTAACATCATGAAAATAAAATTCAAAATAGAATAGCTGGTAGTGAAGTTGTTTATAATTAATTCCCATAAATAGAGGAATTGGATAATGAATGTTTGAGTTCAACTACATTTACAACATACTTAGTCCCAAAACATAAAAGGAAAATACATTTATGACTTTATATTGCTATAAAATACCATCAGTGCTCTCAGGATTAAAATGTTAAGCTTCGCTTACTACACATAGTTATTCAAAATATTTTAAATGGTGGCATCAATAAAAAATCCTATTGCCTTGATGTTTTTTTTTTTTTGGTAGCAAATAATATACAAACACTATGTTTGATTTATCTATATTCAACCAAAAATTGTAGCATTATACATAAAAATTGCTAGAGGTGGATGCAATAGAAACTTACAAGGTAGAATACAAGATTTATATGCAAACTTAAGAGTATATATATGATTTTTTATTAATAAAAGAAGTGGGTCTACATAATGTAGTTGTCAAATCATAGGTATTCCCTTGCATAGATGCACTTTTCAAAAAAATTATGGTTGGGTACTTTTTTGGGAATATCCTTCACCATATCAATATCCCTAATTTCATGGATTACATATCTGGGTAGGATTTTGAAACATATTATCAATCCCTAGCCCCCAACATGATAAATAACTAGTTAGATATAGATTATAAGTTGGCCAAGAACAATGTTAAGGAAACATTAAGAACATGAGAAAAAAACCTAAAAAAAAATTGTATTTATATCTTAGATAAAAAATACTTTAATTATAATATTCAAGACTAGAATTTGAATTATCATGGCCTTTTTAATATATTTTATGGCTTCCATAACATTAATTATGTCTAATAAATCTTGGTCCCTCTCCTTGACATTATTTTGGACATTGCAAGCATGCCACCTCTAGAATACATTATCAGTTTAAACCTTAAATACTAGATAAGCAAGGAAAATAATAAGCCCAATGTAAATTTATATATGATTTCATATTTAATGGATGTAGTCATAGTTACTACCAATCCTCTTGGTGAAGAGAATCTCAATAAAAAAAATTGTGAAGGTCATAATATATTCCACATATACATGTTTATAAAGAAAATTCAAAGGATAATAAACCTCTTCTACCCCCCAATTTATAAGGCTTTAAATGGGAAGCATATGCCCAGGTTGTCAAAACACATCAAAAATATAATTTAGAAGATGGGATATTATTGGTTATATCCTGAACACATAGTAATTAAAATTCAAGGATCATTTAAAACCCAATTTATCCTACCTCATTGCATCCCATACAAGTCGGTCAAGTAGGAAACATTAACTCAATTGTGCAATAATTTGGACTAAGATTTGAATTTACCCAGGCTAGGGGTTATCTAAAAATACCCTCCAGCTATAGTTAGGCAACAATATACATTATTGGAACACCTTCATCAAACTACCAAGCATAAAATTTAATTCAACCTAAATAAGATAAAATTTAGGCATTGGAATTTGAGACATATAATTACCAAATATCTTAATGATTGTGGTAATAATACAAAGGTTAGGTATGGTCATCAAATTTATATAAATGACCAAATATTACTAAATGAACTTGATGATTTATAAGTTTAAAATTGGATGAAATTAATGAATATGTCCATGAAAATGACACAAAGTATATAATATGAGATTCTAGTACTCCATAAGATGCTAAAAAGATAGATAAGTAAGAGTAAATGTTTAGTAGGGAAAATGATACCAAGGCTAAGATAGTTGAAAAGATAAGGGATAATATATTTATGGTGTCCCAAGGTCTCTAATCCACTCATCCAAACTTATCATTTTAGACACTTAGTTTTCACTAATTTCATGCCTAAACTAGGATTCAATGAAATTTCTATCACACAACATAATCTATGCTTAGAAATCACCTAAATTACCCAAATTAATCCACATAAGGGTTAATAACTTAGAAACATGGCAAGTCTTGTTTATTTTGGGTATTATTATATATGAATCAATAATCTAGTTTTATTTCAACCCTAATTAAATTATGACCCCATAATTTGACACTTTTGACTTGATGAGTTATTAATTCAAAAGATTTAAAATAAATTCCAAAAGCCAAAAAGCACTAAGAAAGATTAATTACATTTTAAATCTTAATTAACTTACCTAAGTAAAAATTTCAAGTTGAATTAGTGAATTTCATTTATCAAAAAGGGATTTTTTAGCCAAATATGAATTCAAAGGTCAAATGAACTAATATTTTGATCTATTAATTCCTAAATATTCAAAAAGGGTGAGTCACAACCTCAAAAATATCTAAAGTGAGTTTTCATGCCGTATAAATATTTTAAACTAAGGTTTAAATATTTCATGAGTGCTTTAACCCAATCCAAGGTTAGACTAACTCAACCTATGTTATTTTAGACTCAACCAAAGTTAGAATTTAACCTAACCTCCCTAGGGTTAGAGTTAGTTCTTAGAGATATAAATACAAGTTCCCACACCATATGCCAACAAGATTTTGTGTGTAAGGTTATTCTATTGGAATACAATCAATAATCTATTGAGATTAGTATTAAAATTCCAATTTTATTCGAAGATTCACACCAAGCCACAAGTGACCATTGGAGAAGTGATACCACCATAGAGAATCATTACTATAAGTCTCTAATTATCATAGTTCAAGCATGAACATCTTTATGCCAATAAGTCACCATAAAATTTGATAAAGGAGGTAAATTATTTATGTTGTTTTTATCTCTATTTTTTTATCTTGTTTATTATGTTATGCTCCCCCTAGTTATTAGGCAACAATGTTTATTTCTAGTATATTTCTATGCATGTATTTTTATCAATTTAACTAACAAGGAACTAATCAACACATATGTGCTCTTAAAACTCCTAAGATACATAATAACATGCCTAATGGAACCATGCATCCTATATGGCTAGGAATAATATTGTGTAACCTTTAGTTTTTCTAACCAAAGCATTTAATTCTTCAAGTTTAGAGTTTTATCCTTGAAAATCATGTCATTCTATTTTTTAATAATTAGTGGCCTTTCCCTATGTAATAGTGGATTCTCCCATGATATATTTGTGATTTTTATTATGTAAAAATAATATCTTTGAACTACTAAATGTTAGCTTCACTACCTAGAATTGGTGTCTTTGACCCTACTAAACAACAACTTCACCAAGTAAAATTACATTTGGTTTTGGTGGATTCACTTATTTTTAGATTATAATTGGTGACTTTGCTAAATTTGATCGATATATTCACCTTATTTAATGGTGAATTTTCCAAATTTTAGTCTTTGTCTATGTATGTGTTCTTAGTAAAGTAATGATTTTGTTAAAAATAGTGGTTTCACTAAAATGATAACTTCACTATGTTGTATAAATAATAGCTTCGCTCTATATTTTTGGAAACTTGAGAGCTCAAAATGAATTGTTGTTTATTAATTTGATATTTGTCCTAAAGAAAATCAAACCCACTAATATTTTTGTGGGAAGTAAGGTGGAGAGATAGAGAGAGAGGATAAGACACTTATAAATCTCACACACTTTTGTTTGGTACTTAAAATCAAACTAATCACACTTGTCTTTTAGCATTTTCAAAGTTTTTACAAGTGAAAACAAGGCCAAGGGGTCAAAAAAATTCAATCACATTTGAGTTGGTGTTATTAAGAATAGCATATCCTTTAGTTAGATCTCATAAGAGATTTTTTATTTTTTGTTTATCCTTTGTTATTATCTAGTTTCAAAGTTCATAGAATAAATTCTTTGTTTGTGGAAAATAAAAAACTATTTCATGTATGCTCTCCCCCATCCCCTATAGGAAACATAGGCGACCAAAATTTCTTGGTTTATTTCCTTGTTTATTTAGTATTGTTATAAATAATGTCATTATACTCTCCCTAAGATCTATGGTGGGGTATATAAATTAGGCACATGATAATAGGATTGATAGGGGTTGAGTGGTTAGCCTTTTTGATCCTAATGAAATCCTAAGTTAGGTCTTGATAAACATCAAACTTCACTAAACAATAGATGACTTAAGTAATTATGTAAAAGAATATACCTTTGCATAGTAAGATAGTAGGTATAAAGCTAATCGATATATTTACCCCTTGTGGAAGCTACACTTAGGACCATGTAGTGTGTATTCAAAACTTATATATTTTAGTCAACCCCACTTACCATAGAATATCTTGAAAAATGTGAAGTGATCCTCACTCTAGGTTCATGCCATGTACCAATGCTTGAGAGGCATAAGGGGTTTTGAAACCAAGTTCTGAAACCATTGTTATTCTTCTTATTTCAAACATGTGGTTATGCTACCCATTTTGGTCTATCATTTTTGCCTTAAAACATGTGATTCTTTTTACATTAAATTTAAAACTCAAGATTTCAATGTACAAACCCTAAAATAATCAAGTTCATGCCAAAGCCTTATCTAATTTGGACTTAGGTTGTCTACCTTTTATGTTTGGATTATGTTACTTGGGTTGATTTCCTATTTGATCTAAAGACCCCTTTGCTTAGACTTAGTGATTATTGTCCATTTTGTACCTTGTTTGAGCATCATTTGAGCCAAGTTATTGCCATGTGCCTTGTTTTAAGTTTGTTGTACCAAGTTTAGAAATATCCTAGTTCCATTATTCAAAAAATCTCTCGTAAATCAAATACCAAGTCTTAATGAAAAAACTACCAAGTGTTGTCTGAGCCGATTACCTTAGCATTAGATTGTTTTTTAGTTATTTTATCAATTTTATCTAGTCCAATTGCCTTAATTTAGTGTATTTTCAATTTCTTGTTTGAAAATTTTGTTTCTAAGTCTAGCCTTATTTTTCACATTAAATGATTATAATCACCTTTGGGCAAATCATTACTATCCTTTAGACATAGTTTGAAATTTTTCTACCTTGTCTAGATACTTTTGTCACTAATTATAACTATATTTGATAAAATTAGTACCTTATTGATAAATGAGTTTTGAGTTTTTGTGTTACGTTTACCACTAATTATAACCCCCTTTGGGAAAATTAGTATCATTTGTTATACCAATTTTGAGTTTGTTATCTTTTCCTCTACCTAGTTTAGTTGTTTTACCCTTTGGATCTCTTCTACAAATCCAAAGGTTGTTTGTTTTTATACCTCACTTATTTTATACCTTTATACATTTTTTTTTAGATACTTAGTCATAGATCTAAACATGTCTCGTTACCCACATAGTATGACTATGTATAATCCAAAATATGAGAACTTTACAACTAGTAACCCTTTTCTTCAAGGGTCATATGATGATGACTTATCTTATGATACATATAATTATCCATATTATAATGTTCCATACATTGAGTAAAGGTTGGACCTATTATCATGGTATTTAGTGACTACACCTTCTTATCTAGGCCAAGAACAAGAGCAAATGACATAGTACCTTACTCAGGTGATGCCTAGCATTAAAAAAATCCAACAATAAGAAACTTACTATGTCACAACACCAACAAGAAAATCTAGGATATGTACGTGTTTGATCATCATTTTTTAGAGAATAAAGATAAAATTCTTATTAGAGATATCAAAATAGGACCCAAGTTTCCACTAGACTTTCCACATGAAAGTTTGAATATTTTGATTAGAACTCTTCGTAATGAACCTATAATTCAATAATTCAAACATACATCAGCTAGTTATATTCAAGTTTTATTCCAAATTCCATAGCAAAACTAAAGTACGCTTGTAAAAGGGAAAGGCCCTACGGATGAGCAAATAGAATAGGTACATCAAGCATACCAAAACTACATCAATCTATCTCAAAATTGTAATGTAATGGGTTTTTATAGCATACCACTTATTGAGATAGCTCCATCAATAGAGAAATAAATATATTTTTATGAATATATAAACAAAAATATATACCCATTTAGCACAAACACACTGGTTGGTGACATGTTTAAATTACCTAATTTGATGGAATAAATAACTGCTCAAGTAGAAGATCTGGCTCAAAAAATTATGGATAGAACACAATTTCATTCCAATTTAAACCAAATTGGGTCTAATTTACCATCAATAAATACACAAAAAATTCCTCCAACTAATGCCATGAGTGGATTTTAATATTAGGGAATGGGTACACCTATCACCCAAAATCAACAAACAACTTCCACTCCTCAACCAACTACTTCCTTAAGTGTGTAATAGGGGGCAATGAACCAATAAGAGACCAACTTAACACAAGTGAAGAACACTATGTGACCTTAATACAAGGAAAAAAATGTTCTACCACAATAAACATATACCAATACACTTCAATAATCACAAATGTTTCCTAATCAATAATGTGTTTCTGTTGGTCGAAAAGTGTCATTTGGTCAACAACAAAAATGCTAAACCACCAACAATTTCCTAACCAATAATAAGTGCCTATCCAACATGTGTTCAACCAACAACAAAGTTCTTATGTATATAATTTACTAGGTATTAGGTAATAGTTGCCTTTCACCTAATGAGTATTACATGTGTAACAAATATCTAACAACCAACACCTTCAATAGTAAGGATCTAGTCAGAAACATGTTCCCTATATATAATAGGGTTTGACAAGTAGGTATCAAATTCCCTCCAAAACTATCAATATAAACATATCCCATAAATCTAAATGTCATTATCATTTCCGTAATTCACTAGCCAAGAATATGTATCCAATCCAAGCCAAAATATGTATCAAAAACAACCTATTTTATATCCATAATACATTCTCAATGCACAGATACATATACTTGGCTGTCTAACTAATTCTACCAACATTCCACAATATGCCTACCCTAGTCTAGGCAATCCACCTTTGATCATGAAACCCCCATAATAAAATGGCACTCCATCTCACTTCCTTTCTCAAGAGTTATAGTAAATGAGGGATGTAGTTCAATCTATACAAATCAAATAATAAACAAAGAAATTCAAATTGGATGAAACATGCTCTTATCCATTCAATATGGATTATCTACAAGTATCATTTCTATCGAGTTACGAGTTGACCAAATTTTATAAATACGAGGGTAAAGACAACCATATAGAGAATCTAAATTAATTATTTGTTTTTTTCTATCCAATGGCATATAAGAACATATACTTTCTTTTTCTCTTTCCAAGGAGTCTAGCTCAACAAGCATTGGAATGATTATTGAAATTTCTAAAGAATTATGTACCTTACTTAGATGATCTTTCATAGAATTTCACATAACATTTTAATTATAATCTTGATCATGAGATTATAGTTGTGGACTTGGGCCAAGCTAAATAGAAGAATAGTGAAAGCTTCACTACATACTTGTAATGTTGGAGAGTACTAAGAAGATGGTTTATTCATATTGGCCAAATAAATATTTAACCATGATATTTAATAGGATGTTACATAGAGATATATATTACCATATTGAGTTGTAATGTGCTCATACATTTTAAGAGGTTGTAGAGAAATAAATATAGATTGAGAAAGCCCTTGTCAATAAAGGGATAATAAAATTATCTTCTTCTAACCAGATCTAAAATCAACATCAAGGCTAGTAGAACTAGAACTAGAACTACAGATAGAACCATAATTAAAACCTAATGAAAATACCATATTTAATTCCATCTCAATACAATAATAATGATATACAAAAACCCTATAACCATAACAATAATTTTATTTGGAAAGGGGTCACTGAATCACACCATGCTCAGATGGTACAAACACCAACTATCCATTTATCTCCACCCATTCAGCAACCACCATCTCCATAAATTCATCCAAGGCCTCCACAAAACATATAGCCACAAAATAAAAAATAATTGAAATCCCCTCCTCTAAGGAGAATACCACCCATTGTGAGATAAAAATTATGTTTTGAAGATTGGTTCAAGAAAATATGATCAATTGGCCAATATTGAAGCCATTTTCTAAAGGGATTACCTTTATTAACTGGTATAAGGCACATGAATTTTGTGATTATCATCATGTCATAGGACATTCCATATGATATTGTATCTAACTATATTAATTGATTGAAAATATGCTAGAAAATGGAGAGATCTAAAGAAACACCTATTGTGCAAACTTATTACCCAATTAATTTCTAGATTCTTGAGTCTGATTAACATTAATTATCAACACAGGGTGTGTATGTTTTTCAAGGATATAAGAACTATATATGCATTATTGATTCATTGATTAACTTGCTTTACTAGTTACAATATAATGAAATTATGTTAAATTCACCAAGTATTTATACTATAAAACTACTATAATAGAAACACTAAAATACTTCACACTTATGAATCACACATGCATCACACTATATATAATCAAACTAATAACAAAATCAGATTACACAACACACTTAAACTAAAAAGGGTTAGGATATTCACTACAACTCCTTCTAAGGGGGCCCTTCCTCATTTAAAACTAAGTTCCAATCCTTCTTTGAGAGACTTGTAAAAGCTTCTTACAGAATCAACCTTCTCATTACTCAGATTTGTAGCAATTAATTATTACTACAGTAGATTACAATATTTAGAATGTAATGACTTCTAAAATTTTATAATTATATTATCATCTATCCAACTCCTAATCTAATCTAGGTTATGCCATTAAGTACATAAGGCATTTTATTATCTTTGACCAAAAACACTAAACTAGGAAAACTACAAATACTTAGGGAACCACCCTAATTAACCTTCAGGTGGTTAGTAATTTAAGTTATTTATTTTAGGCTTGAATGGGTTAAGGAAAATGTATGCTATTTTGTTGTTTTACATCTTTTTGTCTCCTTTTCATTATCCTTATGTTTCTCATCTTTGGCAGCACATCCAAGATTATTTGCATATGGGGAGTCTATAAAATAGCTATTGAGGATCTTCTCCAATCATCCACTTGGTTCCTAAATAGTTTGATGTGTCCTTAAGATCTGATCACAATAATAGTTTTGTTATGTGTAGTGACTATGGGCTACTTGTAGGTGAAAGCCTCTAGTTTTTTTAGGTAACTACAGTTACTATGGGTAACTTATAGGTATAAGCCAACAATTATTGTGGGAAACCTACAGGTGAAAACTAGTAGTGGCTATGGGAAACTTGTAGGCAAAAGCCAACAGTTGCTATGGGCAACCTATAGGTGGAAACTAATAGTTTATGTAGGCAATCTATAGGTGAAAACTAGTAGTGGCTATAGGCAACTTGTAGGTGGAAGCCAATAGTTACTAAGGGATTCTCTATAAGTGTTGTGCCCAAACAAGATTCTTATAGCCTTATGTTACCCTTCAAATGTTTGTTAAATAAAGTTACACAAGTATAATCTAATCAAATAAAAATCATCATTAATTTATAATACACACACACACACACATATATACATGTATATATCAATGCACACACCAAATCATAAATTCATTCATTCATTTGTATGAGTCATGGATGGTTATGGGGATTTACATAGAAAAATGTATATACTAGGTATAGATGAGGCTATAAAATAAATCAATTTGTGGCCTCATCACACCCCCCTTAACTAACCTCTTACTTGACCTTGAGTAAGCCTTGACTACATTTTGAAACCATGAAATTTTATAAAATATAGGGGCTCAATGAATCCCATCCCTTCAAAGATATAAAAACCTTTAGCATCATCAATGTTCTTCCATATTTTCTTCTCTACCTCTCTATCAGTTAGGACTTCCCCCTCCTAGTTAGGAATTGGGAACCAAAACATAGGTGGTTAAAACATCAACCCTAACCATTTTATCCTTCTCCTCCTGATACTCTCAATATACATGTATAACTTGTGTATGGCCTCCCTAAGGTTTTGAGGAGAATAAGGTTCCTTTCTTTTCAAAGTATCAAAGAGTTATGACCATCTATGAGAACAAGAAACAAAAAATTGATTTTCATCTCCTTCCATAAGACTCAAATAGTGATTTTGAACCTCTACTTGTTTCCTTATAACCCATGATTATGGAGTACCTGAGTTCATGAAGGAGATCCATTCTTCTATTATAGCTTCTGGATTAGCTGATTCACCCCTAATCATTAGGGTGGCTACTTTTTTTTTCTTGATACTCCTGCACTTGTTTCCTTCTTCTTATCTCATTAAGGACATATGAAGTAAATACATTCAGTTGGACATCCCCTAAATATATATTTGGATTCCAATTTATATCACGGGGTGCAACATACTGGTGTATGTAAAACTCACTTAACTGTGCTTGGAGATTAGGGTCATCATGTCTATAGACTTCAAAGAAAGATTTAAGGTCACAAACCATATAGAACTGATCATTATAGATCATGTCATATCTAAATTTAAACCATATTTATTCTAAGTAGACAACATATACCCTAGAAGGTAATCTACACTCTATTAACAATTCAGTGGTTTCATGTATTTTAGTAATCTTTTCTTTCAAATAACTAATCCTAGTTTTAGCCATTTCCAATCTTTCTTTTAAGTCATCTTTCTACTATCTTGTTTCAGCATATACCTTAAATCTTTATACCAACTCCTTGTGTAAGTTTCATCATCACTAAATTTTTATTTAATAAAAATTAGGGGGTCATCAATTTCTATTGGTGTGGTAGCTGAAAGATCCACATCAATTACTTCTATTGTAGGTGTTTTTGTAGTGGGCAATGGAGGAGAAAATCTATTGTATAAAGGTATCGGAGCCAGAACATTTTTTTTTATAGGTGCCTCTAAGGGTACACTAATGCTATTTGTGGGAAAGGTATATGAATTTTCTCTAGGTTCCTCTAAGGAAGTTGATATAGGTTCTTCCAATAACCTTTCTCTTTCCATAGATAGTTCTACAAATTCTATTACACCTAAAAGTGTTTCTAGGCCTCTCTTACTTTTCAACTCTATTATCTCATTCCTCATATTATATATTTATTTTATATATTTTTCCAAGGTTTTAAACTCCTGGTCATGAGTAACTATTTCTTGTTCTACTTCGTCCATAGTCTTTTCTTCAATCAAGTCTTCTTCTTCTATAAGCTGGTTTATCATTCTCAGCTCTTCATCTATGTACCCAATTTTTTAAGGAGATCCATGCCTTCCTCAATAAATATGGGTGGATTAGGTGACTTTACTTCTTCTTCCTTGTTATATTCCTCTTTTTTAGACTACTCTACAATCTCAAACCCATCAGAGGTCTTTCAAATCCTGGACTCTTTCTTTTCCTTTTCATCCTCACTAATGTCTATGGGTAAGGAGGCTAGGGTTGTCTTTTATTTCTTAATTCTCTAAGATATATTAGGAGGAGGTCTCATTATTTTTGATGTATAATGTTTCTTTTTTTTATTTTTTTCTTTTTTTTATGAGTGGTGTATGTTGGAACATGTTCTTCGTGTGCAGTAGTTGATGGAAGAACTTCCTCATCCCCTAAAGGAGCCATGGTAGAAGAATCAATCATTGGTGAGGAGACAATTGGAATAGTGGGAGAAGGAATATTTTTCCAAATTTGTGTGGGTGGATTTTCCTCCTTTGAGTCATTAGAAATTAGGACTATTTTCTTTCTTTTACCTATAGTAGTTTTAGATGAACCTTCAGTGGTTACAGGTTATCCTGCAGCACTAGTGCCTATAGTACCTTCTTGTGAAGTTTTATGGGACTAATATTTATTAGATTACCCTTCATTATTTCCTCCTTCTTTTTGAGGTTCACCATTCCCTAGGGTTATAAAATTTTCCCATCTAAGGTAAGGTCTAACAATGTTTACTCTATGTTTAGTTATCAACCATATCAGGCAATGATGAGATAGTGATTTCTCAACCCCTTTATGGTATTATTTATACATCCTTTTTATAATGTTCCATAGGTGATTTGGAACATTAATGGTCCTATCGTTCCTTAAGTGGTTAATAAATTTAAATTGGAGAGTATAAATTAGAGATCACCTTCCTTCACAATTCATATATCTGATAATGTATGAGGTTACTTCCCTCTATTTTACAGGTAGGTTGATTCTCACCACACCACATTTCTTCAGTACTAGTATTTCATCTCCTTGATATAACTATTTTCTAACTTCTTGACCATTGGGTTTGTATTACCAATTTTCACCTATAATTGGCAGCCTAGTTGTTTGGCTTACTAGTTCTTCAATGACTAAAAATGTAATGCAATGTACAGTAGCTTGCTCTCCTATAAAGGACCCTAAAAAATTCCTAGAAAAGGGTTCTGAGAAATGCTATAATTTATTAAAATAGGTGGTCCATCCCATTATATTAAAGATATAATATATGGTTAGGTCTCCTTGAAGTTTTTTGTGATATATGGGTTCCCATCTCACAACTGACCCACCCATTCTAGCTAGGTTTATCTTTCTGACAACCCTTTTAACTGATAATTATTAACACACTCAGTTTTTCTTCTAGATTTTCACCTTTAGTAAAGTGTGATTTTTTCAATAATGATAGTTTGTGGTTGTAGGATATAGGTAATGGAATTTTTTAGCTTTGCTTGAATGGGTTGTATTCATAAGTAAAAAAATAAAAGTGATTGTTTTCCATATTGATTATATGGTGTCATCATAGATGTTTGATCTATAGATATGGACTATCCCAGAGTATGTGGAATTAATTTCCCATAATATTCTCCCCCCCCACCACATAAGGTGTCACTTGTTCTCAAGTGACATGGAATGAGTAGGATGGAAAGAGAGAGGATGGGGTCATGATGAGGGTATGAGTATGAGTGGAGATAAGACTTAATGAATGACTTGGTAATGATTAAATATGCTTTTCAATATAATAATTTCTATATTAAGAATAAAAAATGTTTTTTATGACCAAAATATATGACATACCTTTTTAATAGTTTGCCTAGGGTTATGTAGAGAATTTGCATGTGAATGTTTGTATGTGAGTGGTTGCCAAAATGTAATGATTTTATGGTAGTTATAACTTGATTGAAGTGGGCCCCTTGATTAATCATGAGATCACTAGATGTTAGCCTTCTATGATTCCCTCAACAGCCTACATGGAATTGGATTAGGGGTCTTGTAGTTGAATAAGAGATTATTGTCTTCCTACCACAAGGTGGTCACTATAGATCTTTGTGTTATTTGAGTCAGGTACTACATGAACATGGAAGAGGGTGGCTGAGGGTATTATTATTGTGTGATATTACTCTACATGATTTTACTAATGATTTGTCTCTATGTTGTGTTACTCCCTTTGGATTTTGTTCCTAGTGAGTTTTTCCTTTAGCAACCAATAGGGATTTCAAACTTGGGACCTGTGCTCCAAAAATCCTAGATCTCACTATGTGATAGATTGAAATCATCTCTATAAAATGAAGAAAATCTAAAAGTGGTTAATGTGTGTATTTATAGCCATAAATTTTAGTTTTCAACACTTCAAATGGAGATTGGAAGTGTATGCCTTGGTCTTGGCTCTTACCTTATTATTCAGGGGTATGCCTAAGTAATGTTTTGACTTTTCTATTGTAATCCTCCTTTATTCCTCTAGCTTATCTAATGTCTTCTATGAATTTATCAAAATATCATAGCCAAGGCCATAGATTAGAATTTGTGAAAAACTAACCTACATGCACTTGGAGAGGTTTTAAGATGTACCTATAATAACCATAGGTGGTTCTCATAGCAACTGCAAAGTTATGCCCAATTGTGGGGAAGGTGCCCATAGTAGCTACAAAATAGCCTATGGAAATTGGAGAAACATGAATAGTTTTGCTCAAAATGATTATTTATTTTTCATTTTTGTTTTTACTCCTAAATATCTTGCAAGCTATTTTTCTATTTAGGTTGATTTTATAGTTTTGGGTAGCCAACAGGCTAGTTTTCTACCAAGAAACTGCCAACAACATCCAAAAAGGGTTTTCATTCTTGGTTTTTTTTTACTCTAGCCACTACTTGATGTAGAATGTTTACTCTAGGTCCTTGCCAAGTCAAATGTGAGGGTAAATGGTTAAGGACCAAATGAAGGTCTCAATCTTCATTCTAGAGGAGGGCTAAGATGTCCTCCTCTCCTTATTCATCTATGTGTTGGCTAGTTCTCCCTTTATCTGGTGAGACATCATGTTGATTCAGTACATCATTTTATCTATTTCGTAATTACATGCATATGTGTTTGGTAAACTCCTCTTGAGTGAGTGGCTTTTTCTACAAATTTAATCTATGGCCATTGACCAGTAGATAAAATCTTATCAGATCAATGTTTTGGAGTTGTAATACTCCATTGTCATAAACATGCTCAATCTCAAATGTATCAAGTCATATGGTTTAGAGTTTGCCCTTGTGATCCTTTTATTTTGAATCAAAAAGAAGGCCCTCATCTCCTACATTGAATTACATGGTCTTAATATATCTATCATGCCATTCAATATATTTTTATTATACAAGTTCTATGTTTTTTAATGCCTATTATTTGTATTCATCTAATGCATTCAGTTGTATAAGTCTTTCTTTCTATATTTCACATATATCCATCTCAAGTTCTAGTGTTGTCCATAAGGTCTTATGCTCAAGTTAAATTGTCAAGACATGTTCTTCTCATAGACCAAATCATATGTGGTAAAGTATGTAGTGGTCTTCCACATGATTTTGTAAGCCCAAATAGCTTCAAGAAGTCTAGCTTCCCAATCTTTATGGGACATACTAACAGTCTTGGTCAAAATATTTTTAACTCCCTATTGGTGACTTCCACCTATCCATTAGACTATGGATGATATGGAGTTGATTGATTATTCATAATCTCATATTGTTGGACCAAAATAGTAATTAAACTAGTAGTGAATTGGGATCATTAATCAGTGACTATTTATCATGGCACACCATATCTTGTGAATATTTTTTCATAGAGGAAATTTACCACCTTATTATCACTGGCATGTGTAAGAGATTTTAATTCTACCCATTTAGTGATATAGTCAGTACATATAAGGATATACTCTTTGTTGTTGGATTTTGGATCAAAATGTCTTATAAAGTATAGGCACCATTTGAGGTTGCAAAGGCATCTCATATGAATGTGTAGGTCTCCCCATATTCTGACATCTATCATAATGAGTAGTATACCTTATTACATCTTTATGGAGTGAGGGCCAATAATATCCTATATTCAATATTTTTATTATTGTATGTTTGGCTAAAAGTGCCCTCCATAGGGTTCATCATGATAGGATTTCAGGATATCTAAAACTTTATCTTCTATGAGATATCTTATAATGATCGAGTCAAACCCAATATAGAAAAGGAATCTAGATATCCATGAATACTTGTCACTTTTATGAATCAAATCTCTTTTTTGTTTAGGGAGGAAGTGTTGTGGAAGTAACCCTAATATAAGGTAGTTAGTAATATTAGGATATCAAGGTGTGGTAATGGTGAGGGAGAACATGTGCTCATTTAGAAATGATTCATCCTCTATGGTATTATAGTCATGATAAAAAGTTTACCATGACATTTTACTTACTATATTTATCTATAATAATTTGATAAAATTATTATAATAAGAGCATCCATCTTATGACTCTTCTTGGGACAGTTGGTTTGTTCATAAGGTACCTAATGGTTATATGGGTTGTATGAATAAATATTTGATACCCTATTATGTAGTGATGAAACTTGTTGATAGCATAGACTACTACCAAGAACTCTTTTTTAATGATCATTTAATTTAATTTTGTTACCTTTAAGTTCTTGCTTACAAAATATATAACATAATTGAGTGCTTCCTGCTTTTGTCCTAGCATAGATCCTATGGTAGTATCTGAAACATCTATGTGAATATGGAAGGGAAACTTCCAATTAGGACCATATAGAATAGGGGTGGTGGTCAATAATTATTTAAATTTTTTGAAGGTTGTATCACAAGTAGAATTCCATATGAATTCAACATCTTTAGTTAAGAGAGTGAATAATGGTGTTACTACTTTACTAAAATTGTTTATAAATCTTTTTTAGTAACCAATACATCTTAAAAAACTCTTGACATCTTCCTATTTCTAAGGAATAGATAGGGTTTTTATAATGTTGATTTTTACAAAGTCAACATTAATTCCTTCAAAAGATACATGATAGCCTAAGACAATGCCTTCTATCAGAAGTATTTAGCATTTCTTGTGACTTAAAGACAAATAGTGATCCTAAAAGCATTTTAGCACTTTCTCCAGGTTATTCAGGAACTCATCAAATGTTTCTCTATAAATAGTTAAGTCATCCATATAGATTTCTACACATTCATTGGTCATATCTACAAAAGTACTCAGGATAGCCCTCTAGAATGTTGCAAGATCATTACACATCCCAAAAAGTAATACAACATAAGCATAGGTACCCTAGGTACAAGTAAAGGTGGTCTTCTCTTGGTCCTCAAGAGAAATTCTAATCTAGTTTTAACAACTAAAGCCATTTAGAAAGGTAAAATATTTCTTTCCTGCTAGTGTATCCAACACTTGATCAATGAAGGGTAGAGGAAAGTGATCCTTTCTAGTTGCTATATTAAGTTCCCTGTAATCTATGCATACACATCATTCTCCATTTTTTTTATAATTACCAATGGTGAAACCCATTCACTATTTGAGATGGGATATATAAATCCAATTATCAAGAATTTGTGTAATTCTACTTTGAATATTTCTCTAAGAGCTGGAAGCATCTTACATTGTGGTTGTCTGATTGGTTGACACTCTTCTTTGATATAAATATGATGTGTGCATGTTTCTGGGTTGATTCATTGCATATACTCATAATCCTATGCAAAATCATGTTGGATTGAATGCAATATGCTAACTATGTGCTTTTCCTCATTTGACTCTAACTTAATATTAATAAGTAATGTTTTTCTTGGAGAGATTTCAATTTACCATGAGACTGATTTCATCATTTCTATGTTGCTAATGGATTTGGTTTGGATATAGCTATGAGGTAGTAGCTAGTAGAATATTTCCTATATAGATGTATCATAATTATCTTCTTTCTAGAGGATGTAAAATGGGCACTCAACACATTACAGGTGGTTGATATCTATATAATGAATTTAGTAATTATTTTGGAGAATATTAAAGAGAATCATATCTTCCTCCTGATCAACTAAGGTGCATGCATGGTCTATGGTGAATATAGGAATCTAGGGAGGTTGGTCTGCCACATCTATTTCAACCTATAATGTATGCTCTGGTGCCAAGGCCAGTTGTGCTAAGGGATAGAGGAAAAAAAATTTAGTGTGGTTGCCATTAGAAATCAACATGTCACCTAATCTACAACTAATGAAGGCATCATCTATGGTAATCAAAGGTTATCCTAAGATAAGAGGATATCTAACCAAATTAGAATTTGGTTGTAGCATAATAAATATATAGGATACTCTCAAGAATCTATAGTAATGACAAGATCTTCAATAACCCCTTCTAGTCAGATTGTAAACCTGTCAGCCATTTACAACATTGTAGATGTGGGATGAATATTATTCAATTGAAATTTTTTCATGGTTTCAGTTGTCATTACATTTATTATAACCCCCAAGTCTATCAATATATTAGATAATTACTAGTCATGGATCTATACTATTATGTTTGGGCATCCTAGATCTAAATATTTCTTTGGTAGGGTGTTTCTCACCATAATGTCTACCATCTAGCCAATCACATGCACTGTATTAGGATCATTTTTATTCCTTCTAGGTTTACATAGACATAAGTATTTAATAACTTTAGAATATATGGATACATCCTTGATGGCTTGGAAGAGAAGAATTTTAACAAAGATATTCTTGAGTTGTCTTATGAAATTAAATTAAAGCTCAATTACATGATGTTTAAGGCTAAGACATTTTAGAAATAGTGGGGCTATTTTATTAATAGATTTATTTATTATTTCAGAGAGTTTTTATGGTGGTGAAGGTGATTTAGCATGATCTTCTAGATTTTTTTGATCTGACTCCATTATTATGAGTGGGGCTGAGGGTGGTATAACTTTACCTGAACATAAGTGAACTTAATAGGTGTTCACCGTATATGATAGGTACTAAATAGGTTTAGTACTAGATGTCAATTACATGGACTTATTTTTAGGATTCTATATGGCTTGGGTAGGGATCTGGTTAGGCTTGGGTGCAACTTGTGTATTGGGTATAAGAGTAGGAGGTTATTGTTGTTGTTATGGAGGGAATCCTCTCTAATGGTTTTCATATGGATGATTGGGTCTTTAGAGATGTTACATCTAGTTTGTGAAGGGTGGGCCTTGGGGTGGTTTCCAAGCTTGTATCCAAGGTGGGGATAAAATTTATGAAGTATATCAGGAGGTGGTGGGGTAGCTTGTCTATGGTGGCTACCATATGGAATCAAGAGGTGGGATGTTCATCCATGGACTAGTCTAATTATGAGTAGTATTTGCAAATTATGAATTAAAAGAGGTAGAATTTTTAAAAGGTGGATTTTATCCCATAATTGGATAAGATGGTCATTGAACCCATGGTTTTCTTTTTGTAACATATAAAACTTGGTCCCCATCTCCTCCTACAACATAGAGCTCTACTATTTTTGGTTCTTTATTTGTGATGTTAACTACTTTAGTTCAAACCTCATGACACCTACAATCTATCTTCTTCTTATAATTTGGAAAATAGATTGTCAATACTTAATCCAAGGTTTCTTACTTTTTCCTTAGGTGTAGGATATCTAATTGGGTGGCCAAGTGACAAATGATATCCTATTTCATGTCTTGTAATAAGTTACTAACTTTAGATTTTGATAACCCACTTGTAGCTGCCAGTGGAAGCTTACTACCCCTGACTTTGTTTATGGTAGACTTAAAATAATTCTTTCTCAACTCCTTGATGTCTATGAATGGAAAGTGGGAAATATATGCCCCACTCATTAGGTCCAAGGTTTCCAAACAATCTTCTCTTACTCCTTTCAATAAGATGAGTTTTAGAGGTTCTTCTCCTATTCCACTTTGCTTGAATTTTTGTACACTAAACATGAACCATTCAACATAGTCTTCCAAAGATTCACCCCCTTCTTGAGTCATCCTTAAGATGTCATTTATTATATAGTTTATTCCTCATACATATTCTTAATACTTTTCCATAAATATCTTTTTCATGTCCGCCCAAGTGTGGGTTGAATTACTACCCAGTCCCATGAACTAGTGAAGTGTTGAGTCTTTTAGGGTGGCTAGAAAAAGTTTCAATTTTTGTGCATCCTACCTATAGTCATAGCTTCTATATAGGATATAAAATTTAAAATATATATATATATATATATAGGTCATCTAATAATATACCTCTAAAATTATGCAATACTGAGGGTGGAATATTTTTCATTTGTATTATGCATGTTACATCTAGAATAGGAAATTCAAAATTAACTATGTCTAGAGTCATGATGTCATCCAAAAAGTCTCCTTCTCCATTCATGATGGATTCTCTTATGATATGGATAACAAAGGTACGCAAGATCATGTCTTCAAATTTTGTATCATTCCCCTCATAAATATGATAGTAAACATTTATCTGATGATCCATAGTCTTTTTACCATATGAAAAATCTAAAGATTTTCCTAAGCTTTCTTTGATTTGATCAAGAAATCCTTGTTTAAATGCTATTCTGATGTTACTTTCTAGAGTGTTTGGTTCATTTAGTTATTCTCCTTCATTTATTCTTACCAACTCAGTTAATGCTTCCTCCACTTTTGTTTCCTTTTTAAAATCTAATAGTACTTCTTCTGCAAGATACCTCTTTCTATTTGTAGTGTTCCCTTCTTCAAGAGCCCTCTAGCTTATGGTATATTTTTCAATAGGATTCATAGTTGCTATAGGTATATGTGGTTCTTTCCTGGTAATAACTTATGGCTTATTTGGTAGGAATCTCCATTGAGAATCTCTTTCTCTCTACATAAACATTGTTTCACTCCTTTAGTTAGCTTGTCCCTTCTTATACATGGTTAGTGTGTATTTTGTGTGTTCTAGAGGGTTGTTCAGAATAAGAAAAAAAATAAAATGAAAAAAAATAAAGGAGTATAAAAATTAAAATGAATAGAATTAAAATTTTATTTTCTAGAAAGTAGTAAATTTATCTACTAAAAGTGAGAAAATTACTCTAGAGAGAAAGAAAATTACCCTAGAAAGTAGGAAATGAAAGTAGGAAAATTAAAGGAACACTTTGTGGAAAGTAAATCACTCTTACATGAAAATAAATTCTAAAAAAAATCATTAACTAATTAAATCATAATATTACTAAGAGGCATTCAAGGTTATGTACCATCAACATATATAAACTTAGACATCTAGAATAAGACACTGTACTGCCCTCACTCGACTTGCCTGGTTGGGTAGGATAGTGCATCAAAAATGTTGTGCACCATCAACATCTAGGAACTTAGACATTTGTCATAAAAAACCATAGTGTCCTCACTCAATTTGTCTAACTAGGTAGGATAATGTATTAATCAATCTTGAAAATCAATAATTGATCTAGAAACAATAATTGACACCATCCTCAGTAATGGCATCAAAATGTTGTGCAGAATTTTACCTAATTAATTGCCAAATTCTTGAGTCTGATTAACATTAATTGTCAACCTAGGATACATATGCTTTTCAAATATGTCAAAACTATATATCCATTATTGATTCATATATTAACTTTCTTTACTAGTTGCAGTACAATGAACTTATGTTGAATTCACTAGGTAGTTATACTATTAAACTATTATAACAAAAATATTGAAATATTGAAATACTTCAAACTTATGAGTCAAACATTCATCACACTTTATAATCAAACTATTAATGAGATCAACTTACACAACACACTTTAACTAAAAAGGGTCAGGATCTTCACTACAAATCCTTTCGAGGGGGCCCTACCTCATTCAGAACTAAGTTCCAATCCTTTTTTGAGAGACTTAAAAAATATTCTTATAGAATCAACCTTCTCATTACTCATATCTATAGCAAGTAAATATTTCTATAAAATATTACAATATTTATAATGCAATGACTTTTACAATTCTACTATTTTATTATCCTCTATCCAACTCTTAATCTAATCTAGGTTTTTTCATTAAATATAGAAGGCAATTTATTAGCTTTAACCAAAAACACTAAACTATGGAAACTATAAATACTTTAGGAACTACCCCAGTTAACCTTCAAGTGGTTAGTAACTAAATTTACTTATTTTAGGCTTGACTGGGTTATATATAATGTATAATGTTTTATTGTTTTACTTCTTTTTGTCTCCTTTCCATTGTCCATATCTTTCTCATATTTGGTAGCAAATCTAATATTATTTGCATTTGGGGAGTGTGTACAATAGTTATCAAATATCCTCTCCAATCATCCACTTGGTTCCTAAGATAGTTGGATGTGTCATTAATATTTGATCACAATAATAGTTATGTTCTACATAGTGGCTACAAGCTACCTATAGGTGAAACACTGTAGTTGCTACAAGTAACCTATAGTTGATATTAAAAACTTGTAGGTGGAAGCTAGTAGTTGTTTTGGGCAACCTATAGGTAGAAACTAATAGTGGTTATGGGAAACCTATAGGTGGAAGCCAATAGTTGCTATGGTAACCTATAGTTTCTATGGGAAACCTATAGGTGGAAACCAATAGTTTCTATGGTAACCAATTGACAAAACAAAGGATAAGACCTATGATATTATGTATTAGTTGAATAAGACACCCTTGCATATCTCTATCATGGATTTACTACATGTGTCTAACATCCATAAATACATTTTGAATTAGTACTTAAACCAATCCATCATGCCAAATGACACCACTCCAAATAAATTTTAAGCCATGGTAGGAAACTTGGCCTCTAAATAAATTATTACCTTTGACCAAAGTTAAATGTCATCCTCAAGCCCTATGTACAATAACATGTTATACATCAAGGTTTTGTATAAAAAACCATAAAGTTAAACACGTCCTTATAGACAATAGTTTAAGACTCAACTTTGTGTCTCTAAAGTTGATCAAACATATTGGACATACATTAGTTAAATTGCATCTAGATAACATCATTATCAAGGCATATGATAACAAAGAATGGGAATCTCAAGGTACTATTAGCTTTCTAGTGGTCAATGGGCTTTGACCCGTGACACTCTATGCCATGTTTTGGACCTAGAATTATATTACAATATTTTATTGGGCTAACCCTAGATCCATGATATCAAGGTTATACCTTCCACATTGTATTAGTGTATAAAATTCACACATTCAGGAATGGAAGTGACTATACTAGTTGATCTTTATCCATATTAGTATTGTAAACATATTGAGACTAAGTATGAACTCTATAACTAATAATTTGGCATGAATCATATGCCCAAATCTAATTAAGAACATGTTGAAAAAATAAAATCCATTGAATTATGATTAGAAGCTAAATACATTAACCCAAACATCTTCTCTTCTACCTCAGCCATGTCTCCATCCATGGTAAATTTTAGTAGTGAATATTCATTAATTTACAAATATTCCAATTTTTAGATTTTGGTTTTGGTGATTTTTTAGGGTCGATAGATGGGATTAGATCGATAAAATTTTAGGAATATAAATTAGTTTTGGGGTTAAATTTACAACCATTTATAGAATTATCTTAGAATACCATTTGATTCACCACATATATATATACCCCGACCCCTATATCAAATAAGAAAACCAGCAAAACCCAAACTAAGGAACTAGGTAGTGACACCAAATAGTGAATGCTAATAATGCCAATTAGAGGAGCCAAATGACAATACCAAATGAAAACACCTTTGATATTTTCTAATGGAAGTTATGAATAATAATGACAAATGATGCTTCCAAATGGTATTGATGAATGATAGACTAAATGACAGTGTTGATTAGAACTACAAGAACATTCATTGGAGTTAAAGATTAAGGGCATGGGAAGAAAAAATGAAAACAAAAAAATCAAGGATTATATCCCAAAAACCTACTAGTGAAAGGTGCAAAAGAATAAGGAAACCAAATTTGAAACCTTGAAATATAGAAAACCATTAAATTTACCTCACCTATTAAAGGATACCAAAGTGACTTTAAATGGAATGTACAAACAAAACACTGCATGTGCACCTTTACATTTGCCTAGCTATCTTATAGAAATAAGAAGTTCAAATTTTGTTAGAGGAGAGATTTCTAAATATGAAGAGAAATCAAATTTAAAAGGGGTTTATAAGGGGAATTAAGATTTCATGTGTTATGAGTTATAAAAAATGATGGTGCATATTCTATAAGTATTGCCTTTGATTTAAAAATAAGTTGATACAAAATAGAGTAAATCAAGAACTGATTTAGCTGGATATGTTAATAATGTCATGGATCTATTAGATAGATTTAGAATCCATCTAGAATCATATAAAATAGCTAAAAAAATGGTCAAGAATGTCTATTGGTAAGATGTGGGGCACAATTTAGATGATAGGGATAAATAATAATAAGAGATAGTAATTAAACAATGATCAAACAATAAAAAAGATGAAACCCTTGGTGACATAAATATTGAACTGTTGTATGGAATTTAGGATTAGTGACCATCATATAAATTGATCCTAATCTTGATTTCTATGTAATAGTTTAATCTTTATGTCACCAAGGGCTTCATTTTTGTATTGATTGATCATTGTTTAATTTCCATCTCTTGTAATTTATTATCCCTATCATCTAAATCATGCCCCACAACTTCATAATAGACATTCTCAACCACTTTTTTAGCTAGCTCATATGATTCCAAATGGATTTTGAATTTATCCAATGGATCCATGACATTAGTTACCATAGGTAGCTTTAATAGTTCCTAATTTAATATTTTTTGTATCATCTTGTCTAAAATAATGGTAATAATTAAAAAAGTATAACCATCATTTTTGTTAACTCATGACACATGGAATCTAAATTCTGATTATAAAACCCCTATAAATTTGATTTTTCTTCATATTCTGAAATCTCTCTTTGAACAATGTAAACTTATTTTTGTAGGATATAGATAGGTAAATCTAAATTAGGGTGTCAAGACTCAAAAATTCATTTTGAAATCCAATCATTGTACCATGTATGCATCTAGTAATGGCTACTATATGGTCTTAAAACTATATAGGCTTGGCATTATGATAAGTTATTCAAAACATATTTTCTTGCCATTGTGAATTACTATGGGTGGGGTTGAAGGGGGATAAGGAATAAAATGTGAAAATGTGAAAAATAAGGGCTAAGGTCATATTTATAAGACTAGGGAGGTGATTGGGAAACTAGATAATAGATTTGACACAATAGTAAACTTCCAGATTGTTCCATCTTTGTCAATTGACATAGTCATCTAGCATAGCCATTCAACACTTCATCTAACACAGTCATTTGAAAGATCCATTTAACATATCCATCCAAGACATATATTCATCACATTCATCTATCACAGCCATTTAGAATAGCCATCTAGCTCAGATGTTTGGTGGATGTATTTGGTGCAATCAAACATTTATATGAAAAAATTACCTATTTTGGCTCCTTCATAACCAACATAGATTAGCCATCATCCATGGAGGATTCACCAAAGTTACAATTTAATTTTTTTAGATTATCCAAATATTTCCATTAGGATATCAATTAGGGCCTATTAAAATTAACCCTACCTTCACCAAATATTTCCAATCATTTATATATAACTAACAAAGGTTTCATAGAATATAGTACCCATAATGCATTACATATTGCCAAATTTCTACAAAATCCAAAAACCTAAAAAAGACCCAAGGTTAAATATAATTTCATGGAGATACAAACCAAAGTAAAATCTTAGTTGAATAAACCCATTATTTTCAAACTGGTCTCTAGCTTAAAACAAGATCCCTTAACCAAAATCAATTCATGTCTTTAAATTGATGAGTTAGTTGACTTTTATTAAACTATAAAGTATCCTATTCCTAATCATATTATGAATCACATAGCTTATAAAGGTAAAGTCCTAGGGTTACATCAACAAGGTACCATCAAACCAATCTCAATGACCAAGTATTAGGGAACCCATGATATTAGATTTAAACTGCTTGGGGGTGACCTTGATTACCTTATTTGCATTTTAACATCATCGACTAGTGAATATAATGTTGATATTGATTTAGGGTCTAATTATAGCATATACGATGTCCTTACCACTATAAATTTGTTTAACCTCCATGTCATTTACATTATTAACTATATTTATCAATCTTCATCATTAACCCTTTATCATCCATAACTCATAGACTAGGGCAAACATTAGTTAATGGTTCCATTAGAGGAGTTTGAAAATGATGAGGCCATATGTGACTTTCTTAGATTGAGGATTCACATTCTTCTTGGAGATCACAAGTAAGTATTTTCTATTATATTAGATCATATTGCCTAATTCAAAGAGTGGGTAAACTTCCTTGGCCAAAAATAAAAATAAAATCAAACATTGAGGTCTAAAAGTGAAAACCTCTTTAAATCACTTTCTAACCAAGGTAAAAGTAAAGAGAAAGGCAAGTCTCTTGGTGAAAACTGATTTTTAGTGTAATTAAATGGGGATGTTCACCCCTCTTCCTATGAATAACAAGAGACCTATGGTCAAAAACATATATATGGATCAAATATTAGTACTAAGGAGTGGTAATCTTTTACAAAAATTATTCAAGAGTTCCATAAAGTATTTGTTTCATGACCTTTGCCAACATTAAGAGATTTTGATTCATCCCACTTAGGAGAATTAGATGAGCGGCTCTAGCTAGAGGAATTTGCCATTGCTAACTAGTTTATCTCCTTGTCATATATTTTACATGATATTTATACACTTATTGTGAAGGACACTTTAGAGGTTAATATTGGGACTCTAAATGACCCAAATTGGATCAAATTAGGTGTCTCCCTCACAAAGGAGCAATGTGAAGTTTTTACATCACTTTTGAGGGAGTTTGTGAACATATTTACATGGGATTATTTAGACATACCAAGTTTAGACCCCACCTTAGTTGTACACCATCTTTTTTTACATCATAATTCCAATCTTATTTAGTAGAAGATATGAAAGATGCATCCTTGTATTGTTTTGCTAGTCAAGAAAGAGATGGAAAAAATCTTAAATGAAAAATGCATCAGGATGATTGACTATTCAGAGTGGATTTCAAACATTGTGCTAGTGAACAAGAAAGTATAAGGTATCAAAATCTACACTAATTTTAGAAATATCAAAAAAATTAACCAAAATACAACTTTCCTTTACCTAACATTGACATGATATTCAACTCAATGGCTGGATATGAAATTATTTATCTTATGGTTCACTTTTTAAGATATAATCAGATCATAATTATATCAAAAACCAACACAATATAATGTTCACCACTCTATGGGGAATGTTTTTTTATCTGGTGATGTCATTTTCACTTAAGAATGCTATTTCCACTTACCAAAGAGACATGATAATTAATTTCCATGATATTATGCATGATATCATTGAGGACTATGTCGATGACATCCTAGGTAAATCAAAGGCCCATGTTGATCATCCATCTATACTAAAAATAATATTTGAGAGACTTCATGAGTATAACATTAGGGTTAATCTAAAGAAGTGTGTATTTGGAATAACTTATATAAAATTTTTAGGCTTCATTGTCTCTCACAGGGGCATTGAAGTTGATCCAACTAAATTTTGTGTATTACTAAAATGTTTCCACCTTCTACTTTGAAGCAACTCCATAGTTTGCAGAGTAAGATACAATATATCTGATGCTTCATATCATAGTTTATAGAAAAAGTCCATCCATTTATTCACTTGATAAATAAGGTAATTACATTCTCTTGGAATTAAGAGTGTTATTAAATATTTGATCATCTTAAGGAATTTATAGCCAATCACCAATTTTATTTCCACCCACATCGAACAAGCCATTATTACTTTACATGTCAATGACTGAAAATGCCTTGGGAGAACTTTTTGCCCAACTTGATGAATAGGGTAAAGAGAATGTTGTGTATTATCTAAACTACACATTGGTTGCATATGAAATAAATTATATACTGATTAAAAAATCCTATTTAGTTATAGGTTTCATAGCCCAAAAGTTACATCATTACATATTGAAAAATAATACCATTGTTACTGCTAAATTAGATCCACTCAAGTATCTACTTTATAAAACAACTCTATAAGGCTACTTGGGAAAATGGATAATGCTTTTGATTGAGTTTGAAATTCAATATGCCAATCAAAAGGCCACTAAGGGGCAAGTAATCAAAGATCAGGTTGTAGAATCTCCTCTTCATAATATTCAACATCGTACATTTATATTTCCAAATGAGGCCATTATGACAACTAAAAAAATAGAAACACCTCCCAAGGTAGAATAGTGGAATATTTAATTTTATGGTTAATTCATAACTCATAGATTAGGTACCAAAATATTATTTGTTATGCCATAAGGGGGTCTCATTCCCAAGTCCTTTTACATTAATTTTCCTTTTACCAATAATATGGTTGAGTATGAAGTAATCATTATAGGGATTTCTCAAGTAGTACAGTAGAACATCCAACATTTATTGGTTCATAGTGATTCTCAGCTAATCATCAATTAGGTCACAGACCAGTATTAGACCAAGGATGAGAAGCTAGTACCCTATAAAAATATGGTTGATACTCTTAAGAAAAACATTGCCAACCTCTAATTTGAAAGAATACCTTGATCTAATAGTAAAATAGTTGATGTTATGTTGATTATTGGCTCCATGATTTAGATCACAGACAGAGTAAGGGATTATTAATTACTTTTATAATATCTCTTAGCATTGACACACAAATAATCAGTCATCGAGATGGTTTGAAACATTATTGGTTCTATGTATCCTTGGTATTTTGATATATATGCCTATCTTTAAGACCAAAATATACCACCTAACCTATTACAAAAAAAAAATCCTGCATTCATAAATCCTCTCATTATAGCTTACTCAGACCTACTTTGCATCGTATAAGTTATGATGTAACTCTTCTTCATTGTTTATAGAATCCAAACTAGATTTGAGGTAAGCTCACAAAACAGTGTGTGGAGATCACACTAGTGAGGTAATCTTAGCCAAAAATTTATTTCAAACTCATTATTACTAGTGGATTATATAAGTATATGTAGTTACATATGTGAAGAGGTATGTAAAGTGTCAGAAGCATGCTAATCTAATTCATGCTCCATTTAAGACACTCAAACCATTGACACAACCATGTATGTACTCAATGTGTGGACTCAAAGTCATAGGTAAGATTAATCCTACATCCTCAGATGGCCATAAAAATTTCCTAACTACTACCAAATACTTCACTAAGTGGGTGGAATCCATTCCCCTCATTTACATCACTGGTAAGCAAATATCCAAGTTCATATTCAACCATCTCATCTATCATTATGGTATCTACTCCAACATTATATATGATAATGGTAGATCATTTAAAAACAAATATGTGAAATTATTTTGTATCCAATATCATATCAAACAAAATTTATCTGCCACCTATTACCCATAAGGCAACAACCAAACTGAGGCTTCTAATAAAACCATTTTTAATATTATGAATAATATTATCAATGATACTCATTTAAATTAGAATTTTTAGTTGTTTAATTCCATTTGAACATACCAAACCACATTCTATACTCTAATAAGAGCTACCCCTATTCACATTTTTATGTAACTGAAGCCATTATTCCCATTGATGTCAATTTTCCTTCTCTCTGAATTTCATTACAACACATCATTGATGATGACTATAGAGTATCTCTCTTGAAATATCTATACTTGCTTGATGTAAGACACATGGCCACCTTGAATAACCTTCATGCCTATCAAAATAGATTAAGAGGCCAATAAAATAGGTTCATTAAGCATCTTGAATTTGAGCTTGGTGACCTAGTGTTAGAATAAAATTAAAAAAATGTCAATGTTGAGACAAATAAATAAATAAATTTGTAACCAAACTGGTTAGGGTTCTATGTATTTATTTATAACTATGGTTTTGGAGCATATAGGCTAACAAATTCATAAGGATATGAACTTTATAAACTAATGAACATAATTCATATCAAACATTTTTACATTTGAGAGACTTGAATTATTATTTATAAGGATAATTTAAGTTAGGCCACATTATGCTTATTCTTTGTACTATACCCCTTAACATTCTACCATTACATTAAACCCTTACCAACCAACTCTTTTTACCTTACCCTACCTATTATGTTTGGCCTTGGTTTTTATTCATTTGTACTTTAGGCACATTTAGTGGTTGATAATTTATTACGTTCCAATAGTTGTTTCAAAAGTAAACATTGAATGGAAGGATATGAAAGTAGTATGGCAATGATCCTGGCAATTGCATCCTTCATTTATTTTTACATTTTCATAGTGCCATTGATTATAAGCACCTTTGGTAAAATCAATGTCCCACCTCATGCTACTAATTACAACCACTTGTGGCAAATTAATACCACTAACTCTTTGTTGTTATTTCCTAATTATAACCACCTTTGGGTAAATTAGGAAAAACACCTTTACCATGCATTGACACATCACCTTTACATTAATGTTTCCACTTACCTTTCCATTGGACTATGCTTGAACTTACTCATACTATGTAGGTAGAACTACAGTGACATGAGGTCATGTTGGACTATGCAAGTAGTGCTTGATTTACATTGAGGTCAATTTAGTCACCTCTTTGCCCCACTCTCACCATTTTTTGAGAATTTTAAATCCATATTATCTTACCATTTTTTGAGTTTAGACCATCTTTTATCTTGTAATTATCTATTGAGTTGAAATACCGAATACACTAAAAACATTAGAAACATTTCCCTAACTTTCACTATTGTAGAATAACTACAATGACTTGAGGCCCTATGGGATTATGTAGTTAACACTCAATTTATTTTGAGGTCAACACAATCACCCCTTTTCAAATATTTAACTATTTTGTTATCATTTTAATTTTTAATACTCTTGATGTTTTATGATCATTTCAAGTTACATTATCATCATTTTTCAAGTAACCTAAGACATGCTCTCATAATTTTTCAAGTTAGACCATTATATATCTCATGATTCTAAATTAATTTTAGATGCCTAGAAAATTATAAAAACATTTGGAATATTTCAAAACCCCTAAGCATTCAGAAAGACCTGGAAAATCCTAAAAGTCATAAAATCATGAAAATTGGTTTAAAATTTCCATGTGAGATGTAAATCCATCAATGTTTATTGGGATGGGTCATATTGTCTTTTCATATTTATTTTTAGGCCACCTTAGTATTTTTCCTCCCATTTATAAGAGAACTACATCGACATAAGGTCCACACAAACTATGTAGGTAGTACTTAGATACATGGGATATCTCAAGTTAGCTTGACTACCATCACTTTGCCTTCCTCTATTTTTTGACCACTTATTTGCCTTAAGGTTTCTAGGACTCCTAGCTATTTAAAAAGCAACCAATTATCTTTTTATTTCCCCATCCTTATTATCCTTATTTGTGCACTCTCACCATTTTGTGAGTTCATATTGTGAACATTATGCATTTAGGGTTGATGCACTAATGACCACTTGTATTTTCATATGCTCTCTCCATTTTGCAATAAATTTTAGTTTGAATACTCTTGATGTTTTATGATAAAACATTGCCTATGATCTTACTATTTTATGAGATTATTATCATTCCAATCCATAGTTGTAGTAAACACTATGAATTATCAATTCAGTTAATTTGTGGATACTCATCTTTTATCTTTTAGTGTGGTTTTAGCCTAATCCATTATCTCATGCTTGCATAGTTTATTTGTGTTGAATATTTCATGATTGTGAATTTCATGCCTCTATTTTATTACACACTCACCATTTTATGAGACCATTCATATTTTCATAAATAATACAATCATGTTTTCTTATCATCATTTTCTTCTATCCCATATCTTGGGAGAACTACATTTGGCCTAAATTTCACATTGGACCTTATGTCCATGGAAATATGTAGGCAAAATATACTTTCTTAGTGCATATGGAGTCAACTCATCTACCCCTTCCTTTTATTATTCCTCCGACTTTTGTTTTTTTTTCATTGTCTCCTATAGCCTAGGGTCAATGTTTGTCATCTTGTTTGTGTCAGTGTTCCCTATAGTCTAGGGGAAATCTTGTGTTATTTGTTCTTGTGTTATTTTACCTATGTTTTTGATACCTAGATTACGGGTCACCCTATTTCCAAGAGTAATACCTATATTATAAATGCATGAACAATTTGTATTTTATTTGCACTAACATTGTGATTAACATTATTTGTATATTATCATTTGATAATATTAGCTTGTTTGTTTGTCATTACATGTTTAGATTATTTCATTTATTGGACACTTCTTGTATTTGGATTTTTTATTTCTTTTGATTATTTTTTTTTAATTTTTTTTATAGCTTTGTTTATTTTATTTGTCCATTTTTTTGTTTTATTTGTCTTTGTTTGTTATGTTGTTTTGTTAGTGATTGTGTGTGTTTATTTAGTTTTTTATTGTTTGTTTGTTTATTTTGGTTATTGGTGTTTTGTTTTTTTATGTACATTGTTGTGTTTGTTTGTTACATATTCTTTTTTATTTATTTGTGTTTTATTGTTTGTTTGTCTAGTTGTTTTTATTTATTTATATCATTATTATTTGTTTTTGGACTTATTTGTTATTTTGTTTGTACATTTATTTGTGTTTATCTATTTGTTCATTTTTTTGGTTATTTTGTTTTCATTTACCCTTTTGCCTTTTTTTGTTTTCGTAGGATTATTACATTTTTTTTACACTTAAGTCTTGATTATCCATATCATGTACTTTGGTTATGAATATTTGTATTTAGTCTTATAGTTGGTTTGTTTGTTATATATACACTTAGGATTTGATTATTCATATCTTATTCATAGTTTTTTTTATATTTACATTTAAACTAAGTTTTCCATGCTTAGGGTATATATTTTCATTTTATTTGTTCATAACTATGATTCATAATATCACAAGCTATAGAAAAAACTAAGCATAAGGAGACTAACAAATCAATGCAATGGAGGTAATTTTATGATATATCAAAACCATCCAGATACTGAAACACATGCTTGGATCTATGAGTAATAAACAAGATTAAAAATTATTTATTATGTGTTTATATAGATATGCATCTCTAAATAAACATATATATGAGTCGTATAACATAAATAGATGATAATCAACAGAACATCTTATAAACATGGCATAAGTAATTAATGAATAGAGCATACATGATCATAAACATCAATAATGTTAACCATCCAATGATAATCAATGCTACTCAATTTTAAATATGAGATAAATAACATAAGTATGGAATCATATATATATCAAATAAATATCATATACATGTAAATTGAATGTCAATGTATCTCAAATGTCATATACATAAAAGATATATACATATCACAATGGTGTATCAAGATATATTGATATGCCAATATAATTAAGTAAAATTCCATATGCCAAAATAGTGCCAAAATGTTAAGATCCCTATGCTTAACTCTAGCTTTATGCGTCCATGGAACCTATGGCTAGAGGTTGCCTTAATGACCTTGATGGTCCTAGTGGTGGTGGTCATGTATCATGGATTGACTAACTTGAGGCACCTATAACATGAGTCCTAATACAAGGCCAACTAGATCTATTAACTATCCTCTGTGCATCCTAAACCTCAAAAAACACAACATGTTGGTCTCTGGGCATAGTTATATTATAAGATTAAAGGTAATAATATGCCTCATCCTTCCCCAAAGTAACTCCCCAACCATTTATGATAACACAACATGTGTAATATATCCCTAGGCTACATCTCACTCTCTTTTAAGCCTATCAATATTAACCAATGCCTGATCTTTATTGCTAATGGCATGATCCTTCTTGGTGGTTAGATGGTTCTACACCTATACCATCCTATCTATCTCAACCTTCATCTAAGTGATCTTTGAATAATTATAAGTCATATCATAATCCCACATATTTATGGTGCTCCATAAATAATCCACCTTCCATTGTAAGCCTACAATTTCCATTAACTAAGTAGTGATCTCCTACTAACATGCCAATATCCCTACCTAATTTAACTATTTTAAAAGACCCTACCTAGCCTATATCCACTTGATCCATTATAATATATACCATACTTAGATATAACACCATTTCATCGCATCCATTATCCCCATCATATATGTCTCAATCTCCCCTACCATTTCCTCCATCAAATCTATCATCATTATCATTTTTTGCCTCACTATCACTGTCCTACTAGGTGATATTTTTGTTACTCAATGTCTTGGCCTCCATCTCCTTAATTTCCATGGGCACCTATCCTTTTTCATGTACTAGAACCATCAACCTTAGAGGGCATATTTATATGCACCAATCTATATAGATCAGAATGACCACTGCATCTATTATTCCTCTTACATAAGCCCAAGCTATTTGAGGAACATTGATTTAGCTTATAATATCCTCATGGCTCTAAATCATTGGATTATCTAAATTTATCTCTAATTTTATATGGGTAAACCATAGCAGTCCCTTAGGTACATCTTATGTATAACCAAACTATCAAAGTACTCGATTAGGGTGGTAATCCTACATAATGTGAGACTATCTCCTAATAAAAAATCATTTAGTCATCATGTAAGCCATGTAATATTATTAATTAAAATAATATATCCATTATATAAGGTAGGGAATCTAAATGAAAAAATATGGTGTAATATTGTCAAATATCTAATGATAGAATGTAATATCCCCCTATGCCCCTGCCTACCTTCTCATGTCTAAGCCCATATATATGCCAATGGATCTTATATATGTTGTAATTTGTATAGCCTTACTAGTTGCTCAATCAAAACGTGATCCTATCTCTAGACCATCAAAATATTGGAAGACCCAATGTTCCATCCATCATGATATGCTATCATATGTAGATCCCTATAAAGTTATGCCAAGATAGTTGGCCCCCAAGAAAAGCATGTAAAATCATCAATAATATTATACATGAAACCTTTAAGGCCCATAAGTATGTGCTAACCAATATTTTGAGGTAACATGATGCTACTGAAAATGGCCATGAGTATAATTACCTCTCTATAAATAAGAGAGAGTGGTGATTGATCTCAAATAGGTAGGTCATTAGTTTAGATGTTTATGTATGTCTTAATAAGTCCTATATCAACCTTCCATTAAAAAATGGGGATACCCCTATAACTAATTAGATGATCAAGAAACCCTTATTATTGTGCTAGTGGTGTCCAAAAAAGTCTTTGTCTAGGCATTGAAAATTTGAGGATACATTAGGTATCCTCAAGTGTCATAGTAGCCTCTCTAGTAGGTAAGTGAAATGTGAAAATCTTTTTATGCTAGTGCTTATCAAACATTATCAAATATGCATGATCTACTTAGATTACAAGCATCCATGACACATCATAAAGGAAAAACATCTATAATAAGGAAACCATATCCTCTATCCAGACATGAGGGGTATAAAGATAGTGTGAATGTCACTTTAACCATGTCAAGATAGCTAATCACTTCTACAAGCATAAAAACATTAGTGTCAACCTAATTGTATATAGTTACCTAAGCTTAAGCCTAGCCTAATAAGCCTAATTGACCCTCTTTAAGATGTTAGATCCCTATTGGGTCCCCAAACTAATGTTTTTGGCTTCTAAGGTGAATCCATCATTTTCCTAAATAGGTAAAGTTGTTTTTTAGGTGACATTGCACATTTTTAAGAGATAGCATTGTTTTTGTTTTCATGAAAACGGCAACTTTACTTAAAATGGGTGAAATTTCCATTTCAATGATTTCCATTTAATTTTGGTGTTTCTACCATTTCTAGGAATAAATTTGTACGAAGTCATCATTTTTTTTGGTGAATTTGTCATTTTGCCTAGAATGAAAATGATAACTTAACATTTTTTAGACCTAAAAGTAATAATGAATGCATGAAAAATGACATTAATGATATGTTTGGAATTACTCACTGGTAGTCCATCATGGGGTAGATGCATGTGCTCCGTCACACATTTGTAAACATGGCATTTAGCTTCTCCATAGGTCATTTTTCTTAACTCACTATAAAAAAAACAAGAGCTCAAAAAATTTAATTGGATAGGGTGAAAATAAATTATTTGTCATCCCAGTAGTGAATATATAGCCAAAATTTTGAATTTTTACCCCCTATGGCCTATAGTTCATTTTGCATGCTCTAAGAAGTGTTTTTTTTCACATCCATGGTCCATTTTATACATTGTTTAATCCTATATGCCTTTTTTTTACACTATATTATAACCATACCATCTATTTATAATTCTGTTGAGACATATTTAGTAACATTATTTTTATGCCTATACCCTGTGTTTATTAAAATGTGCATCTTTGAACTCACATTAGGCTAGACACATGTTATTCTTTAATATATTATCATAAATATATTTTTATGGATTTTTCAAAAAGCTACCCTTACCAATTTCTCCTGATATGACAAATTCCTTTCTGATCGATGAATGATATATTTTTACTTTTTGGGGTAAATGTGTTTTAAATCATGTAATTTAAATGTGTGAATGATTATAATTGCCTTCAAGTAAATTATTCTTTTTTCGATGAATTTAATGATTATAACTACCTATGGGAAAAATAGTATTTTTATGTCACGTGCTAATGATTATAACTACCTTTGGACAAATCATTAATTTTCTTACTCCACCTACCCTATCGGGGTAAATGCCAATGTCACTAATTATAACTACCTTTGGGAAAATTAGTGTGTGTTACCATTCTACCACTGATTATAACTACCTTTGGGAATTTTTTTTTTCATTCCATTACTAGTTATAACCACCTTTGGTAAAATTAGTAGTCATCCCACTTCCCTATAGGGGCAAATACATGTGCCACTGATTATAACCACCTTTGGTCAAACTAGTGTCACACCCTTTGTTATTGATTATAACCACCTTTGGGTAAATCAATGAATCTGATACCATTACTATTTATAACCACCTTTGATAAATTTAGTAATTCCACCCCCTATTGCCACTAGATCATGTCATTTTATTCATTTTGAAGGAATGTTCAAAGACTCTATTTTGCCAACTACTCCCTTTAGGGGGAATCAAGGGATAATCAACCATCCTTGCGGCATGAACCATTCCGATTAATGACATTTTAATTATTTTACAAGAATTTATATTGATTATGTCTAATAATGCCTTTGAAAATAAGGGAAACCTATATACACTTAGTTATGGCCACATTCGTGCCTAAACTAGGATTTAGTTCATTTTTTAGCACATAATGCAATCTAAGCGTAGAAATCGCCTGAATTTCCCAAATTCATCTACATAAGGGATTTAATCACTCATAAATGTGGTGAGGCTTACTTATTTGGGGTATTACCTTGTATGCACCAATAACCTAGTTCATTTTCAACCTTAGTTAGATTACAACCTAGTAATTTAACACTTTTGGCTAGTCAAGTTATTAATCAAAACATTTAAAATAATTTCAAAAAGCCAAAAATCACTAAGTAATTATATTTAAAATATTAATTAAATTAATTAAGTAAATATTCTAAGTGAAATTAATGAATTTAATTTATAAAAAAAATCCAAATATGAATTCAAAGATCAAAGGAGCTACTAAAGTGAATTATTAATTCATAAATATTCTAAAAAGGTGATTCACAACCTCACAAATATCTAAAGTTAGTTGTCACACCTCATAAATATCTAAAAATGAGATGTCAATATTTCATGAGTGATTTAACCTAAACCAGGGTTAGAATGACTCAATTTAGGTTATTTTGGACTCAACTAAATTTAGAATTTAACCTAACCTCCTTAAAGTTAGAATTAGTTCTCAGAGCTATAAAAATAAGTGCCCACATAATATGCCAACAAGATTTTGTGTGTAAGGTTATTATATTATAATACCTTCAAAAAGCCATTGAGAGTAGTGTTATAATGCCCATTTTATGTCAAGATTCACACCAAACCATAAGTTACTATTGGATAAGTGCTACCACCATGGATAAGCTTTTATAGAATTCTCTAATTTTCATAGTCTGAGTACGAACATCCTTATGCCAAAAAGTGGACATCAAATTTGAAAAAAGAGGTAAATTACTTATGTTTTTTTATCTATATTTTGTGATCTTTATTCATTATGTTATATTCCCCTAGTTCTTAGGAAATATTATTTAGTTATAGTGTATTTAATGCATGGATTTTAATTATTTTGACTAATAATAAACTAATCAACATTTCTATGCTCTTATAACTCCTAAGATACAATCATTCGATATGGAGGGACCTTCAATTATTAGGAGATCCATTAATCCTACTTCTCTAGCATTAAGTATTTGACCTATAGAGATACCTTAGGTAGCCACTCATCCTACTTAAAAAATCCAATCACTAATGCTCCTTTCCCAATAGTAACATACAATAAAAATAAAATGACTCTCCTCACCAATCTAGAAGCTATAAATATCATAGGAGTGGGGAAAACACCATTAAATCATGTAATTATGCCTTCAAGACCTTTATATGTTAATATTTAATCCAAGAGGATCCCCACACTGATATAATTAAATGTTCTTCAATATTATTTAAAACATCTCAACATTAAAGAGCTTCTTGAGACAAATACAAAACATTTTGAATGAGATCAAATGAAATTCATATGAAAAATTTATGACTGCTGAAGTAATTAGGGTACACTGATGATATTATCATGGTGATTGACATGTATCAGTGGCCCAATCAAATATTGACACATGTACCAATGATATTTTAACACATGAAACATCCAAAAAAAAGTCCCAAATATATGTTATGAGTTAAAAAAAAAGGGTCCTAATACTAATTCATATGGTGTTAAAACTTTTATTAGAACATTATTATTAAAAAAGCCCTCTTGATATGGGATTGAATCCCACCAAAAATGCATGGAAGATTTATCCAATACTAAAAACAAGGCAATGGAAGGAATACTAGTGTATTAGGTAAATAGATAAGGCTTCATCCCATGAAACAATGGTCTTGAGGGCATTATAAAAGGCTGATTTTTTGCATTCGAGAAACATATACATGGAGAGAACAAAACTTGTTTTTAAGCCTTTGAAAGAGAGCAAGTAAGAAACAAGTAAGCAAGTGTCCTTTTATGTAGGAAGAAAAACTAACATATAGGATATTATTTATAGATTTCCTAAAGGTAGATTAAAGGTATTTTTTTTTTAAAGTCATAATTTGGTGTAAATAGTACATGTAAAGTCATTTAATAGATTGGTTTGAGTAATTTTCAAACCTGGAGATGTAGCCTCCAAAAGGGTGAACTCTGTTATCAATTTTTTTTAATTTTCTCATTTATATCTATTTAATTAATGTTTTTAATCAATACTAAACTAGATTTTAATAAAATAATCTAATTTCATGTAAAAATATGGAAATTGAAAAAAAAATTATGAGTTTTTAAAATTGAAAAATATTGAGTGTTTTACATTAACTAACAATTTAGATCAAGTTTGGTATCATAGAAGTTGATAGGGGATATTTGAAAATGGATGTTGAATTTTGAATTTTTTGTTTTATATGATAAAAAAGTATAATATCAAGCATGGTGAAGTATTTATTTAATAATATAACCTTTAAATTGGTGTAAGATGTCCAATTCAAGCCATGCATACTTCTATAGGAGAACCATAATCAGAAGCAGCCTTCCGAAAGCCTTTCTTGAGATGAAGAGTATGGTGAAAGAGTTGTATCATGAAAGTAAGGTGAAAAGTGAAGGTAAATAAGATGAAGAAGCCTCAATTAGTGGTAAGTGTAAAGGATAATTATCTCCTAAATCTCCTCTACCTAAATCTTCTCCTTTCTATAAAAATAAGAAAAAGAAAGATTCTAATTATATTTATTCCAAGGTTAAGCTAAATGTTAAGTTTGATTTGCCAATATATAATGGAGATCTTAGTGCAGCATATTTGGATCATAGGATCAAGAAGATGGAAGTATAGTGTAGGGTTTAGAATGTTTATTATGAGGAATAAAAATTCAGCTATCTACTCTTTAGTTGGGTGTTACAACACTCATTTAGTGGGAGAGTAAGACACAAGAGGATCTCATTAAGCATGGTAAAGTGATTTATTCTTAGGCTAGTTTTGTTTATGAATTAAAAATGAAATTCTATCCATTATGCTATATACAAAAAGCTACTATGGATTGACAAAATTTAAGGAAAATTAAGGGTCAAAATTTACATGATTATACTCAAGAGTTTATAAAGAGGGATTTGGTGTTATGTATTCCTCTTTGGGTTACATAGTTACTTATGGCATACAATCCTTATGTTTAATCTCACTAATCTTGATGAAGTTTATGTCCAAGCTATCTATATGGAATCTAGGGGTAAAGTGACTAAGGATAGGGAACACTTCACAAAGAATCAAACCACCTAGAAATAAAGGTAAAAGAAAGGGTAAGATGAAACATACCTCCATAATTAAGAAAGATAATGATAATCCATTTTTATGTCATTAAAAGATATAATTCCATGAATAAACTAAGTATTGGAAGCTCCATCTACAACCTAGGCCAAAATGGCTTGCAAAGAAAAAGGTAAGAAGACTATTGTATTAGTACAACAAGATCTTGGCTCTGATTCTAGTGATGAGACTAAGGTCACCACCATGGGAATGCAAGGTTCATATTCTTACTCTTCTATCACTAAATCTCAAAGTCTCATTCTTTTTTTAATTCTAAATCTATGCATGATGAAAAGAAAAGAAATGAATTAATCATACTAAGATAGCTACTCTTTTTTATATTATATCTCAAGATAATATAATTTTTAAAGAAGTTGTGAAAAAAATAGGACTTGAAATTAAACCAAATATTAAGCCTTACCCTTTAGGATGTGTATGTGATGATGCTAAAATACAAGTCATGAAAACATGTAGGTTGATATTTTCAATCGCCTCCAAATTCATGGATGAGGTAGAGTGAGATGTGATTCTACTTGATATTTTTGCTATTGTACTTGGAAGTACTTATTTTTATGATATAAAATCAATATTATATAGGGAAGATAATAAATATTTTATTGTAAAATATGGATTTGAATACATTTTTAGATCCCATTGGATAAAAGTAAACTTATCACTTGTATCTATAAGACATATGAAAAGGCTTGTCAATTCAAGCAATAAAATTATACTCATGGTTGTAAAAGCCAAGGATGATGATAAATCCAAGGTTATAGAAGGTTTTGATACTAACATATAAATGAAATATTTAAGATTGGGTCTACCTATAATGATTTTTTTAAGGATCCAAAAGGCTTACCTCTTAATAACATATTCAACATGAGATAAAACTATAAGAAGATGCACCTCTTACTAATATTGGTATATACAAGTTATCTATGGTATAAAATGAAGAGATAACTAATAAATATAAAGAGTTTCTTGAGAGAGGATTAATATGACAAAACACCTCTCCATGTGGTTCACTAATTATTTTGGTGTCAAGTAAATATAGAACTTGGTAGATATGTATAGATGTATGAGCATTAAACAAGATTACAGTGAAAACCCACTACCTATTCATCATATTTATGATTTTTTATATTAATTGAAAAATGATGTTTGTTTCAATAAGTTATACATAATAAGTTGTTATCACCAATCTAGAATTAGTGAAGGTGATAATTGGAAAACTATTTTCAAAACTACGTAAGGTCTTTTTGAGTGGATTGTTATGCATTTTGGGCTTTGTAATTTTCTTGACACTTTCATGTGGGTTATGAATTATGTATTTAGGCCATTATTATATGATTTATTAATAGTATAATTATATGATATTTTTATCTTTAGTCAAAATTAGGAAGATCATACACAACATATTAATAAAGTCTTAGAAATTTTACAAAGAGATAAATTGTACCTAAAGATGTCTAAATGTGAATTTGGAAAAACATCTTTAGAATATTTTGGATATGTTTTAGGGGATAATATACTGAAAAATTGATCCCTCTAAAGTTGAATCCATAATGAAATGGCTAAATCCTAATGATGTAACTACAGTTAGAAGTTTCCTAGGGGTAGTCTAATATTGGAGGAAGTTTATTGCTAACTTTTCATTGATTTCATCTCATTTCAATGCTTTAAAAAGTATGAAACATATATTATAGTGGGGAGGAAAGTATAAAAAATCCTTTTAAATGTTGAAAAAAAAGATAAGCATAGCTTGGGTGTTAGAACTTCCATATTAAAAACAACCATTCAAGATGGAAATTGATACAAGTGATTGTACCATGGGTGCAATTTTGATGCATAAGTGAAATCATGTTTGTTACCATTATAAAACCTTCATAAGTGGGGTTAAGGGATATCCTACCTATGATAAATAGTTATATGATTTGGTTTCAAGTATGAAAAAATGGAAAAATTACTTAATGGGAAAATAGACAATCACCCTTATGGATCACTATCCTTTTTAATAACTCTAATCATAATCAAAGATAAAATTACCAAGGCACGTTCATTGGCTGGGATTTATAAATAATTCTATCTTATAATATCATATAATAAAGGTACATAAAACTAGTTAGCTGATATGATTTAAATACCTCATATTCTTATATTTATTCTTTTACAACATAGTTCTTTGATGAATGAATGTTATAAGGAAGAATAGGATAGAGATGCTAATTTTTAGGATGTCTATGAATATCTAACCCATGGAAAGTAGATAGAATAATTTGACTATCACATGAATTATGGATTACTATATAATATTGGTAAGTTATTCATTCTATAAGATGAAAGAGTCCATGTGATTACAGAAGCACATACTTCTCTTATTTCAAGTCATTTTGGAATTGGGAAAACATTTGCACAATTGAAAATAGATTGTTATTGGCCTTATATGTATCCAAATATGTTAAAGTTTGTATTATTTGTGCCAATATAAATGCTTTTAATAAGAATTTGGGCTTGCATACCCCACTTCCCATACCAAACCATCCATTGGAAAGTAATTCTATTGACTTTGTGTATGGCTTGCCTATGTCTAAAAAAAACATGACTATTTGTTTGTGTTTGTGGATAAATTTTATAAAAATGTCTATATTGGTGACCTATAAAGAAATGGTCATAGAAAATAAAACTACACATTTATTATTTGACAGTGTTTGTGTTCATTTTTGTTTACCCACATCCATAATTTAAGATCAGGATTATCGATTCATTAGGAAAATTTTATAAGATTTTTGGGACATGGATGAAAAACTCAAGGATAACACTACCTTTATTCCACAAACTGATAGTCAAATAGAAGTGGTTAATGAAATAGTGGTTCGTTTTATCCAAAGGTATTTAAATAAGCATCATAATTTTTGGGATGAATAATTGTGTTATGTACAACATGCCTATAATTTTTCCATACATTATTCTACACAAAAGTCTCCTTTTGAGATTTTTTTGGTTATTTGCCTAAATCATCTTTGGACTTCTCTTTTGGTAAAAATTTTGTGTTGGATGGACAAGAAGGTGTAGATAAATAAAATAAATTGATCTAAAAGATCTAATTAGTTTATCAAGTTGTCCAAGAGAAATTAGAGAATAGCCAAGTCAAGTACACAGTTACTCATGACAAGCATAGGGTTGATCACCACTTCCAATTTGGTGATCTAGTTTGAATTAATATAAGCAAATAACATTACAAAGGAGAAGGTAAAAAATCTCAAACAAATCAAATATGGTTAGTTTTAATTTTTAGAGAAGATTGGTAATAATTATTTTTGGTTAGAACTACCACTATACATGTAGATGTATTCAGTTGTAAATGTTTAAAACTTGATATTGTATGAGTCACTTACGATCACTGATCAAGGTGAGAGTATTTAAGTATCCTTTATTGATGTTTTCTCTCCTAAATATATTGATAAGTTGTATGAAGACATGATTATTGATAGTAAGACAAGGGCATCATGAAGAAGAGATGTTGAATACCAACTTAGCCTAAAAAGATTAAATCTAAGAAAGGCAAGGTGGATGGAATCTAAAAAAGTAAGGGAGTTTTAACCTCACTTATTTTCAAATTAAAACTAATTTTTTTGTGGTTCAAAATCTTTTTAGTGTGGAAGAGTGATCAATTAAATCAAATGGTCTTAAATCCTATTAGAAACATCCCAATATCAAAAAGCTCACTAAAATGAATCTAACACATTTTGAATGGGTTTAAATGGACTTTATATGTGAAAGCTATACTTTTTAAAGAAATAATTTTACAATGATGATGTTATCATAGTGACTGGATGTGTACTAGTGGCCCAACCTAGGCTTGACACATGTACCAATGGTATATTTACATATGGAACGCCCAAAAACAAGTCTCGAAGATATGTTATGAGTTTAAAGAAAATATTTGTCTTAATAATAATTCATATGGTGTTGAAAATTTTATTAAAACATTAATATTCAAAAACATCTTAACATGGGATAAAACCCACCCAAAATGCATGGAAGCTTTATCCAAGCCTAAAAATAATGAAATAGAGGAAATTTAAATGTATTGGGTAAATAGATAAGACTTTAACCCATGAAATATAGGCATTTGGAGAATTATTAAATGTTCATGGTTGCATTTGAAAAACATATACATGGAGAGAATATAAATTATTTTTAGCCTTTGAAGGAGATAAAGTAAGAAACAAGTACGCTAGTGTCCTTTTATCTAGGAAGAGAAACTCCCATACAAGATATTATTATATATACTCCCTAAAGGTAGAGTAGAGATTATATTTTTAGACCAAATTCATATTTTGGTATAAATAGTATAAACAAAGTGTGTTTTTCACTATTTAATAGATGGGTTTAAGTGCTTTTCAAACCCATAGATGTTATCCCCCTAAAGGGTGAACTATGCTATCAATTTAGTTTGTATTTTCTCTATTTATATTCATTTAATTAATGTTTTTAATCAATATAAAACCTTATTTTAATAAAATAATCCCATTTCACATAAAAATATATAAATTGAGAAAATTATTATGAGTATCTAAAATTGAAAAATAGTGAGTGTTTTGCGTTAACTAATAATTTAGGTCAATATCAAAGAGGATGACTCTATAGAGGATACTGGACTGGGTAATATTGTATAGGATGTAGTTCAAGGATAGACTAAAGGTCACCCTCATAGCCATTTTCTTCCTCTTTTAGATGTTATAAATTAACAAACAACAAATATAATGAGTATAGGGCCTTTATTCAATTTAAAATACACTATGGAAAGTAGTCTAAATAAACCCCTTCTACTACTATGATTTATACATTAATTTATACTAGGCCTATTGTTGTTTATACTACAAAGGATTATATAACTATATAAATAGTTTCAATACACAATTTAGTTACTCCTATTATAATAGGTTTGGGAACAACTATTGTTCTTAATATTAGTATAACAAAGGAAATTTCTATTTTTCATTATTTAGATTATTTTACTATTGACCCCATAGAAGTTTCTTTGACACAATTTTCACTCACCCAAGTTTCATTAATTTTGTTAGAGTATGTATTTCTCATATTTTCTAGTCAATTAGCTTGTTATTTTGTCCTTTTTATAGCCCATCCTAAGTGAGGATTTATCCCACACTACTTAGTTAGGATAGTTCTTTGTTTTTCCTTGCCTACTTATGTGATGGCTTCTTATTGTACTAGCATCTCATTATGAATAATCATTTGACTCTCTCTAATTTGCATTTCATTTGAAAATTCATATGTGATGTTATTAATACTAACTCTTCAAATCTTAGCTTCTTGTAATTTTTTTACCATTCTTAACATGGTGTGAGAACTTTGAGGGTTAAAACTATCCATACTGTTGAAATTTTTTAGATAATTTACTACTACTTCCCTTACCACTAATTCTATTATTGAAACTGCTACTTCACTTGTCATACATCCTCAGCTTTTTTTTCTTCATTACATTGGAGATGCACTTTCATTTAAGCTTTGAAGAAACAAAGTTGATTGAAGTTTTGAATAAATTGAATATAAGAAGACATTGGGGTCTCTAGGGGCATTAGAACATGGAAAAAGGAGGCATTAAAATCCCTCATTAAGATTAGTGTTGCATTTGGAGTGTGGCATTGGAGGAGAGAAGGACAACATTGGAGTGAGAAAGGAATTTTAAGGACTACACTTTACTTTTTCATATTTGGAATTCAAAATTCCTTTTGAAAAGGCATCCCATTATGTTGGATAGAATTTTTGGTTTTGATGTTGCATTAGAACTCAATGAGGTGTGTATTCTTGTATGGCATTAAAGGAGATAAGAGGTTGGAAGGATTTTGTTTTATTCATGTCTAAATTCTACCCAGGCACTGAAAGTGCATTGGAATAAAGGTGTTATATCTTTCTATGGAACATTAACCTTATTCAGGAGATTTTAGTCTGTAGAGATCTATTTTTTCACCCAAGTGGTTGATTTAACAATTTTGAGAATATTGGTGTATTATTCCTAATTTAGTTAAAGGGTCTAAGTAGTAAAAAAAGTAAATAAACATGTAATTATTAAGCTAATAACTTGTGAAATTTGAGTTAAATTCAAACTTTTCTAAAAATAGTAATAAGGGGAATAAAACAAGACTTAGCTAGAAACTAATTGATTTAACTGAGATAAAGGATAGAACTCACTATGAAGGATGAAGACACTATCACAAACTAAGATCTAAAATTTGTTTTGTGATTAGATAAGAGAGTTAGAACTAGACAAGAGTGGCACTTGAACTTTAGTCTACCTCTTCTATTGTTTTCTTGAGGATATGAGCTTTTTAAGTTTTGTTCACTACATCTATGTGACCCTGTCTATGAAGTTTCGATAGATGAAAGTCTGTAGAGATCCCAATAGATAATATTTTATATTCAAACCCTATGTTCCATTATGATTTGACCAATTTTGATAAATAGGGGGTAGTTAGTATGTGTAGGATTCACTGGATATGGATCCATACCCCTTATGTGGAAATGTTGCCTACATACCAATAATTTAAAGAGGGATCAAGCCATATGTAGTTCTCCCACTTTATGTGCTTTTTGAAATTATGTGTATGAAGATGTAAAATGATAAATTAGATGTGCTTGAGGTGGATAGGGACTAGTGTAAGGATTTAAATAAGCTTGTAAGTGTGTTGGCTAGCTGTATGTAGAGAATAAGGAATATTTCTTGGGTAGTCTTGCTTTCTTAGTGATAATTGCCAACCTTTTCCAAATGATCTTTGAATGGGATTTTATAGGGGTCTATTAGTCGTGGGTTGAATGTAATGACATTAGGACATTAAGGATAAGGATGGGGAAATAAAAAAATGACCATTAGGGCTAGAAATGGACTTGAATAAGAGTGCCAAAAGTGTATAGGAGTGGCATTGGCACTATAGACCTAGTGTGGTGCTATTGTCCTGAGTAGATGGGACCTAGGGGGATGGATATGTCATGGAAAGAGGGGTCTAGTTTAGTTGGGATCAAGTTTGGAAGGCTAAAAATGATTGAGAATCAGTGAAAAGATGCCTATGAGGGTCATGAGATCAAACTAGAGGGACATAAGGGTTGGGTGTCAATAGACATGCTCAAGTTACCGATTTTTTCATTTTATATGACTACATTTTCCCCCCATTTATTCTAGTGATGCAGTAAAGTGAAATACTAGGATGAAGGAAATATAGAAAGTGTGCTTAAACTTACCTATAAGGGTGAAACTCATGAATTTGTGTGATGTTGGGTGTACATAGAGTTAGCATGTTGTAAAGTTTAAATCTACACTAAAAACAAAGAGTAAATCAGTTCTTACTAGATACACTATATATAAAATAAGAACGTACAAGGATGGGTAATAAATAGAGAGGAAGAGAAAGGAATGAATACACCTCACTAGGTATGTAGACTAATACAAAACCTATTGTGATACTGAGTGATGTTGAGTAATGATGGATAATACTATATGATGTTATACTAAGAGTATCGTAAATGAAGCTAAGTGCTCAATTCCCCTAAGAGTGGCTCAAGAATGCAAAGGTTAGCCCTTTGGCTCCATCATTACCCACTAAGTGAAGCTAGGTGATCATGTGTGTGTTGATTGGTGTTTGGACTATGTGTCCAATCCCTTTGAATAGGTGTCTCAAGAATACAAAGGCTAGGTAGTCTTTTAGGTTCATCATTGCCCCATGAAGTGAAGCTATAAATTGATACCGGTATGAAATGTGCATCTTATGAGATGGATCTTGAAGCTAATGAATGTACTATGATCTAATAATGTTGGCATGGATATTTGAATGTATGGTGGAAACTAAGCCTCTCTTAGCCACTCTAAAAGATGGATATTAGGCTTGTATGAAAGCCACTCTGAAATTGGTGCACTAGGCTTATATGAAATCCACTTGGGAACTTGAAAACTCAAGAATGTAGAAGTTAGGATTGTATGAAAGCCATTCCAAAATTATTCCAACCACCTATAGATGGATTCAATAATATAATTGTCAAGAATGCTTAGGTAATGCTAAACTTGGAAAAGAAATAAAATAAATGGATCATGCACATTACCCCCAATCACTGGTGTCTAAAACATGGATTCTAATCTAGAAGTTATATCAACTATCATATCTAAAATTGGAAGCGAGATCCATCATGTTATGCATGATGCCCCATATATATAGATTTTTTGAGAAAAAGTATACTAAAAACTACTAATTCTAAACTATTTTAGTTTTGTAAAATTATAGTTGAACCTACTTTTCTACCTACTTCTAGAAAGTTTAGTTTTTTTCCTATTTGGATAGAAGTATTGAAAGTGGACACTAGAGATATTGGCACTATAGTCTAAGTTGGGAACTATTTTCCTAGGCTAAATCTAGTAATTATTTTGATATTATCACTATGTAGCTAGTTTATTTTGACTGGTTTGATGTCTAATTGTTGTTTTGGGTGTGATGAATGCTATTTTTTACTATTAGGAGATTTGATCTCTATGACAAAACCCCTATTTGTTGTTGCCTCTTCTGAGGCTAGGAATGAAAACCTTGTAATGACCTCCCTCAAAAGAAAGAGCCCTGCAAGTGTGTTATGCTACAAAGATACATGATATAGCAATGATAATTGACAAGATGTCTCAAGATATAATGTGATTTGTATTGAGATATTGTTAGATAAACAAGGGTATGCCTAGATAGAAATAATAGTGTAATAACATGTGAAATGTACTAAACTAGAAATGAATGTCTGGTTAGTTATTAGTTTTTAATTCGAGTGATAGAGCATGATGTCCATCATGGCATCCAAGAAAGTGAGATAAATTCATGATGTGGATCATGGAATTACAAACAATAAAAAATAACATAAGGGAAGACACAAGAAGCATACAAGGGTGGCCAAGGGGCTACACAAACAATGGACATGGGCACATGTCACTCATACTAGAAGGAAAACATACAAGGCATGTTCAAATGGCATGTAAACATATAATTGAAACAAGCAAGGGTTGGCACAAGGGCCAAAATCACATATAAGAATATAGATAATGAACATTGAAAAATGTCCTAAGTCACACACATGAATAGAAGCAAAGGACATTGGTAAATGTCCTAAAGTACATATAGGAGACAAACAAGAACTAAGAAATGCAATCAAATCAAGCTACACTAAGCAAAAAAAGAAAGCATGTAATAATTATAAATACAATCGTATCTAAGTAATCAAATCAAGAGGAAAAGTATGTAAGACATGTTAGTACAATAATAGGTATATGCTAAGAAATACATAAGTGTTATATACTAGTGAGATGTTGATATAGTAATCTATGTAAGCTAGTAAATAATGTACATCAACATGATAAATAGAGTGTGTGGTGTAGGAATGACATAAATTTTATGGTGTATTCATATATAAGATGCCCCTAGTGGGTATGTATATTGATGTATGTCTCGATGTAGAAGTAGGATGCCCCCTCAATGGGTAGAGTGAAGTAATCAAAGAGATGGATGTCAGTACACACACTCAAAAGAGATCAAGTGAAGCATGGTAATGTAGATAAATAAACAAATAATAACATAGAATAGTAGATGTAAGTATAGCATGATAGTAAAAATTTAAAGCATGGATAATACATACAATCAAAATGTTTTGGGTATTTTGACATATTTGAATGTTTTTGTATTTTAAAACGTTATTTGTTAATAGATTTTTATTATTTTTGATCTATGTACAATCAATCATAGGAAGACTATGTATAATAAATTGAAGAGAATATATGTACAAGTAAATGGAGAAGGGATGATACTAACCATTTAGTCTCATGGGATACTCCTTATCATGGTATCCTATATTAAGGAGAAGAATTATGTGTGATTATGAAGTATGACATAAATTGTGAGATGATGGCTTTGAAAGCTATATATGCTATAAATTATCTAAAATATTTCAAGTAAAAACCAATTGTGGGATCCCCCTATAACTCTAAGAAGTGGAGGCAAATGTAGGGCTCTTAGGGACCCATCTAGTAGTAGGATAATTTCTCTAAACATGTGATTTATGAATAGATGCATGATATCTCAATGATACTTCCCTGGGTGTGAACATTATATCTAAAAGATGTCTAGAATATTTAAGATATGGAGGTGTATGAACTCTTTGTGTTGGTCATGGATACCTCAACTATGTCTAAATAAAAACTAGAGGAGGAACTATAACTAGTGGAAAAATTAAAACTGGTGGCAAAACTAAAATTAGTGACTACAAAGTAGAAGATGGATCTAGAGTGGGGAGTGGTAACTCATATAAAAATCCACCAATTATAACAACCTAATTATCATGAATGGATTTCATGCATATATGAACTATATAAGGTACTACTCAAAGTTTCTAGATCTATGGTCAACCAAGTAACATATCAAACACTCCTTCACTTGGAATAATAGTGAATGGTGTGTCCATGTGTGTTGGGCCTACCTATAAATTAAGTATGATATCATCTAATAAACTCTATATGTGCCCACTAAATCCATTGATAATTATGTCCATTGGAGCAATGTCCTAATTAGAATATCGCAAATCTTATAATAATGTCATGGTACACATGTTCACACTAGTTTCATTATCTATGAGAAAACTATGAATAAGATGATTATGAATATAAGATATAATAAAGAGTGCATGATAATCTTAATCATCCTCGATTATCTCTTGCTCTAAGAAGGAGATGTAAGGTCTAGCTAAAACTATAGAATTATATACACCAATAATGTTGCTCAAAGGATGTGTCTCAACTGAAGGTGCCCTGTATCTATCTGGTGGTGGATGTACATGATATATATGGTGAAACCCTAATGTGTCCCTTGTCTCTTATTTATAATACTATAGAAATGGGTCAAAGATTATTTTCAATGCCTTATCCTATGTTTACTTTTCTTGAGGAGGCTCAATTGAAGTGCCAAGATCAATATGATTATCGTCAATCAAATCTTGTATCTTGTGTCTAAAATTGATGCATATGTTTGTTGTATGGCTTGGTGCCCTATGAAACTCACAAAATTCATGTCGATCATATCCCCATGGAAGAGGCTTTGTCAGGTCAACTTCTTGAATAAGAAGGAGAGATATAGTGTTACATTCCAATAGATGTTATATAACTCTAGTTGGATAAACTGGCAAATTGGTGAAGGTTCACTGAGGAGTTGTTGATAAAATAAGTCATAGAGGGTAATCAAAGGCCACATTAGCTATAAGTTAATTCTAACTCTTTCTATCATTGACCTTGACTTTGTATGTGACTTTGTTGTTACTTTTGTTTTTTTGTGTTTGAGATACTTGTGTACTTGAGTTTGCCCATTGAAATTAGTTTGACTTCTCATTCCTTTAGTGTGTGACACAAATCAGTGAAGGAAGAGAATTTTTTGAACATGATTGATTCATGCAAAGCTTGTAGAAGACTCTATTTGAAGATATCTTGTAACTCTTGATCAGCCATGGGGCTAGTAATCTTAACCAAAATAGTCTTATATCAGAGAACATAATCTATGAGATGCTCATTTGAACTTTATTTTTTTATGAAACTTGGGAATATGAGATCTTATCACCAATGTTAATGTTGAAATGAGCTAGGAACATATTGGTGAAAGCATTGAATGCATTAACCAACTGATTCGGTAGACTATAGAACCATTGTAAAGAATAATCATTTAGGATTCATGGAAATAACTTGGTAAGTATCCATTTATTGTGTACATAGTCCAAGCATGCTATGTGAAAAGCTCTCAAATATATCTCTGGATCACCCTTTCCATCATATAGAGTAAGCTTAGGTTGAACAAAACCTTATGGCAATGGTGTAGAATAAATGTGACATGCCAATGGTGTATATAATATAGAAAAATAATCCAAAGCTTGTATAGGTCTAGAGGCACCTTGATCAAGATGTAGCACCTTTGATTGAAGAGATATTATCTCTTACACAAGGGCTGCCACATTAGGATAAGAAGATGTACTAGTTGTAGCTAGTGGCATAGAGGTAGGTTGGGATGATATAGGGGGTTGTTGAGACAAAGTTGTCCCCATAGTGTCATTTGTAACTAATTACTCTAAAGGAATGGAAGATTCAAGTTGTTTATATTTTTTAATTTCCATGATAGATTACAAGGTAAGATTATGATATCAAGGCTGGTCCTAGAGTCTTTCTCAAAAAGTTTGTAGGATAAAATCTTTGTTGAGGACAACTTCATTATCAACAATTGGTGGAAGTGGATCAGTAGTCCAATGTGGTAGAGCATGAGAATCAGTGTGTAAATCATCATTATTATTTCCATATTGCTCATTATTAGAGTTACCTTTATTGAAATTATTGTAATTTAGATGTGTAGAATCTATAACAAGAACCTAAATTAATTATCTATTCATGGTATATGGTTGAGTTGTTAGAATCTGGGTGAATTTAGGAGGATTGCCACTGAGTTTTGAACTTCATCTTAAAGGAAGAGATGTAAGAAAATTAGGTGGCATAAGGAAAAAAACTTGGAAAATAGTAGAAAAGATTAAATAGATATAATCTAAATAAGAAACTAGAATATGCATAAAAAAGATACAAATTTATCACACATGTAAGGTGATACCTCAAGAAGAAAATAAGAACTAGTACATGTAACTAGGGTTTGAAAGATAATTATTTGAACAATTTAATATGAAAATTTGAATTTGAAAGTGAATTTTTAAGTTAGATATGCAAGTAAAAATTCAAAAAATTATTGGAAAATGCTTGATTAAATAGGACCTATTGTCAATTAGACTTGCACCCCTATGAAGGTAGTTTCAAGCCTTCACAGTCTACTAAAACATGGAAATAGTCCTAGTTTGTGGGTGTCCTAATCAATGGATTGAATCTATATATGATAAGGGATATATCCCTTCAGTGTATCAATTAGGATATTTGCTCTACACTACAAATTGCTGGGGAAAAGAGAGAACAAAAACTTGAAATAAAATCCTATATAATGATGGTGATACACCTATATTTGATCCACTCAATTTTAGATCCTAAGAACACTAATTTATATAATAAAAGGGTTGATCTTTCAACTCTAATTGACCAATATGCATAAGTATTTCATTAAAAGGTTTTATCTGGTGATCCAAGCTTAAGGGAAATGAAAGAATAGGCCTAATTTAAGGCACTGATCAGCCACTTATGTCCACTATAAACTTAGCCAAGAGACATAAAACATAGAACATGACCTACATAAGTTGATCAACTATGCTGCTTGATAAGAATCAAGACTTGACAAGGAAGAGAAATTTTATCACTTATGCAAATAACTGACATGAATACACTATACCATCATTCTAGAAAATAAAAATAGTCTTTCTATTAATCTAAAAAAGGTTACAAACTCAGTATTTCATGGAATTTGATATTTCCAAAAGAGGCATACCATTCAAGGATAAAAATCTAACTTATATAGAAAACATAGAATAGCCAAGAGGTTGGTGCTGAAAAAATAGAAAAGGAGGTCAACTCTTACATTGACCAAGTCCAATTTGTGTTATCACTTGCATGAAAAATCTTTGATGTTGAAAAATTGATGGTGGGCTTAAGCTTGCGATATTATTTTTCATTCATGAAATCTACACCAACTTTGGATGTCTTGACTTAAGATTGAACTAATTTGAAGTTGAGTTAAAACATTTGAAAGTATTTCCTTTGCATGAAATCAATGATTAGATGTGGTACTTGATAACCAATTAAATTTGAAGAATGATCAACTCCATAAATAAGAATAGTTAACTCCACATCTAAATTTAGAACTCTTTTTGAACTACTGGAATGTTTGGAAGGCTTAGGTTAACAAGAGTGCATGCATGAAATCAATGTTAAGATCTCCAACCTTAAACTCTTTAAGTCCTTCATGCAAATAAGTCTCCATTTTTTAGAATTAAAGGTGTCATGTTTGAAATGGTTACACGTCTTGGACATGTCTAATCCTATTTAGACCACTTTGGATGCTGTAGAACATGTTAATCCATTTATTAGGCTATTGAAATCTCTTACATTTTTTAGTTTTTCATCTCTGTCTATTATATTCCTTTTATTTGTCTATCTTTTCTATAGACTTTTCTTCTACGTGTATTTATATCAGGCTTATTCCTTGAGTCATTTCCTTTAGACTTATTTCCTTGTTTATTCCTCTACTAATAGGTCTTTCGAAGGAATTCTTTCAGATAATTTTTTATAAAGGAATTCCTTCAAACTTTTTGTCCATAATCTTCCTCTTTGTATTTGTCTTTCTATCAAAATTTTCCTCTTTACCATTTCCTTTAGAGTTTGTTGAGTTGGGAATTTATTCTTTGGCCTTTTGCTCAGACTTCCCCTTCTAAAGTAATTCTTTCAAATAATTTGTCTGAAGGAATTCCTTTAGAATTTTCCTTTGTCATTTTCTTATAGACAAATTGTCCATGGGAATTGTCTTTCCAAATTACCCTTTAGACTTTTGTAAAAGTCCTTCAAAATTATTGACAATGGCCCTCTTACCCTTCAAGCTTTTGGAAATTTCCCTCAAGATTTTGAAAAGGGTCCTTCCTTCAGAAAAGTTGCCTTTTGAGACTTTGCAAATGTCCCTATCATAAAATTTGAAAATCCCTTCGGAGTTCTTGAATTTATCCCTTCAGACTTTCTACACAGGTCCTTTCAAGATTTTAACATGTGCCTCTTGCCCTTTGAAAAGGTCCCTTTGAAATCCTTTGGAAAAATTAAAACTGTCCTTTAGGAATATTTAAATTGACTTTTTTGAAGGAAAATAACCCTTCAAAAAGTTTGAAAAGAGCCCTTTGAAAATTTTGAAAAGTCCTTTTGCCTTCTAAAATGTGCCTTTCAAACTTTTTAGAAAGTCCTGCTTTTGAAATCCCTTTAGATTTTTTGTCATGAACCCCTGGTAACTTTTGAAAAAGACCCCTTAGAATTTTTGTAATGGTCCTCTATAATTTTAAAAATTCCCTTCAATAAAATCATAAGTGTCCCTCAGAATTATTTGTAAAGTCCTTTTTCAAAGGGTAATAAACCTTTAGATTTTTTTTTTAAACTTTCCCAAAGGGTAGATACCCTTTAGGATTTTTAAAATGAACCTTCCTAAAGTGCACATACCCTTCAATATTCCTAAATGGACCATTTCCTTTCCTTCAAACAAAATGTATGAAGTATTTGAACCTTTCTTTCCCTTTTCAAGTTGCCTTTGATACTTTTCCAAGTGTGTATCAGATCTTCTAAAAGAGAACATTACTAAAGGGATTATACCCTTTAGGATTTTTGCTAATGATCTTTTCTAAATGGATCGTTACCCTTCAAAAAATCTGAAAGTAACCCTTGAGAAAATGTAATAGACCTTTGGAAGCACCTTTTACCTTTGTTCATTTCCTTCAAACAAAAAGTTCAAAGGAATTAGTTCCTTTGTAAATTGATTTTAAAGATGACCTTAGATATTTATATTTGTCCAATTCTCCTTAAATAAAGAGACCATGTAGATGAATAATTCCTTTGGACTATTCAAAAGCTATAACTGATTCACAAGACAAACTGTAAAGTTTCAAATGGTAGAAGTTGCAACTTTGACTTGTAGGGTCAAAATTGTCAATAAGACCTAGTATGTGTAACTAGGGTTTTGAAGAATAAATATTTTTGAAAATTAATATTGAATTTTAAAATTTTAATTATTTTTTAATTTAAATATTATATTAAAAAATCAAAAAAATATTGGAAAATTAGTAGGAAAATACTAGGACTTAGTATGGGCAACTAGGGTTGGAAAGAAAAATTATTTTAAAATTACTAAAAAAAATTAAAATTTAATGCTAATTTTTTATTTTATTATGTAGGTAAAAAATAAAATAAATATAGGAAAAATCAATAGGAAATTTACCCTAGGTTTTCTAGGGTTTTTATGTGCAAAAGAAGTAAGTCAGGTTCACTCAATGATTTAATAATTTTGGGACTATTGGTGTATTATTCTTAATTTAGTTAAAGGGTCTGAGTAGTAAAATTAGTAAATAAATATGAAATTATTAATCTATTGACTTGTGAAATTTTATTTCAATTCAATTTTTTTTAAATAGTAATAAGGGGAAGAAAACAAGACTTACCTAGAAATTAATTGATCTGACTGAGATAGAGGCTCGAATTCATTGTGCAGGATTGGGAAACTATCATAAACTAAGATATGAAATTTATTTTATGATTGGATAGGAGTGATATAATTAGATAGGAGTGGCACTATCATTTTAGTCCACATCTACCTCTATTGTCCTAAGGATCTGAGCTTTCTATGTTTTGTTTGTTATGCCTATGTGACCCTGTTTTTGAAGTTTTGATAGATAGAAGTTTGTAGATCTCCCTATAGAGAATATTTTTTATTCAAACCCTATGTTCCATTTTGATTTTACCAAATTTGAGAAAGAGGGTGTTTAGTGTTTATAAGAATCACTGGACATGTATCCACACCCTTTATGTGGGCATGTTGCCTACATACCAATACTCTGAAGAGGGATCAAGCCATATGTAGTTCTCCTACTTGATTTGATTTATGAAATTATGTTTATGAAGATGAATAATGATAAACTAGATGTGTTTAAGGTGACAAAGGATAGGTTCAAGGATTAAATAAGCTTGTAAGTGTGTTCACTGGCTGTATGCAAAGAATAGGGAAGATTGCTTGAGTAGTCTTGTTTGTATTCTTATTTACTTAGTGATAATTGCCAATCATTTCTAAATGATATTTTAATGGGATTTTATAGGTATCTATTGGTCATGGGTTTAATGTACTCACATTAGGATGACAAGGAGAAGGATGGGTAACTAGAATAAATTGACTGTTAAGGCCATAAATAGACTTGGACAAGAACACCGAAAGCAGATAGGAGTGGCACTAGCACTATAGTCCTAGTGTGGTGTTATTTACCTAAGTATAAAATACATGTGGTGATGGATCTATCATGGAAAAAGGGGTTTGGTTTAATTGGGATCAAGTTTGGAAGGCTATAGATGATTGGAAATTAGTGAAAAGATGCATATGAGGGTCATGAGAGGAAGCAAGAGGGAACTAAGGGTTAGGTGTAATTAGCCACACTCAAGTTACCAATTTTTACATTTTATATGACTACAATCACATTTTTTTTCATCTACATGGAAATTTTATGGATTGCTTAATTCTTTGTGACTACACATTGCATGAGAGATTGGACTATATAAAGCATTGGAAGAGCTTAGGATGGTGCTACTCTATATCTAATGAGCATTAGAGTTTTATTTCTTATTTGGACTACACATTGGTGCTCTTTATATAGGTATGCATGTTTCATATAGGTATGTGTGATATGATTCCTCTAATTTTGTGTTGGCCTTAGAGGAAAACTTGGAGTGCTAATATGAGTTGGAGGTGTTAGACTTTTCCTTGGATGGTGTTCAAAAACTTTTGAGTGGCATCTCACTTTCTCACCTGGACATTCTCTTTTGGTAGTGCTTATCTAGGATTAAGACACCTGATCTTCACCTGAAAAAACTAATTCCTTATTCTATCCTCTCAAATAACCTATTATTTCATTATTTTCTTTTATAAATTTATTTTTTACCTCAAGAGGAAGTAAAATTTGCTTATACAAGCATAGAGGTCACTGGCAAATTTTTTCACTTTGGTTGGAATTTATAAATTTGTGGTTAGATTCTTGTTCTAATGAGTGGTTTTAAACTTACCTTCAATTCCATTTTGGTCACTAAAATATATTTTTAGTGTAATTTCTATTATTTTTGACCCATTTATGGGAATTCATAAAGCCTATAACTTTTGAATTATAACTCAAATTTGAGTTCCATTTTTTTCAAAAGTGTATGGTTTTCAATTATCCATCCATTGGTATCATTATTTTTTAAAAATTCACTACTTTTATAAAGTACCAAAATTATGGAGGTCCTTATTATAATATTTTTTACGGTTATCTTGGTATGAATCTATCAACCCTTTTGCATTATTTTTTCTTTTTGGTGATTCACTAACATGGATTATACTTTTGGCATTAACCATTATGATCCTTTAACTACACATATTTACCATATATTGAGACCTTGAATGGAGAAAATCATAAAATGTAAAGGATCATGGTCCCTAATGAGTGAAACTCCACCATAGTTCACAAGTGAGTTTGAAAATTTCAGCACCCATGTAAGTTTAAAGAGTGTATGGGATTAATAAGGACTTATGTGAGTGATATTTTGTTGTTTCATTTGGATGTATATGATACACCATTAAAAATATTGGATAAGCTAAAGGGTTTATTTGGGAAAGTAGATCACTTGAGAGTCATGCATCTTAAATTGGAGCTTACTTCACTCAATCTAGATGACTTTACCTCTATTTTAAACTACCTCACTAAATTTAAGCATTTGTTGACATAGTTGAAGGGGAGTGGATAAGATAAGAAATATTAAGAGTGTGTGTACTTGATTTTTTTCAATTTAAGTGATCAATTCCTAATATTTGATTATACCTTTTTTCTAGCATGGATGCCTGAAGTGTCACATTTAAAATACCATATTTAGAGTTACTTTGTGAGAGATATACTAGGAAAGAATTTAAATTGTCTCACCTCGAGTCTTGCACCTCTCAAAAAAAATTCATAACATCACATCCTAAGAACAAGGGAGAAATAAAGAGTATGAAGAAGGACACTCCTCCTCCATCTAAAAATGCACCTAATCCTAACACCAACACATCTACACCCAAATCATCTTCCAAATCAAGGAATAAGTTTGACCTATCATGTTCCTATTGTCAGTGGAGTGGTCATGAATAGTCTTGGTGTTTCAAGATAATGCAAGCCCTAGAGGATGTTATTAGGAAACACAAGATTTCTATCTCCACTCCTCCATCTCATGAGAATGGGAAAGCACTTAATGTTATTAAGAGATGATAGTCACCTATTTTAGATAGTTGGGTTCTAGATTCTGGTGTTTTGCACCATATGACTTCTTTCAAGGAGTCATTTGTATCTCTTACTTTGAACATTGAGGTTGGAGATTCCTCTTTTATTTTTTTTAGGGGAAAGAGTGACATATATATAGATGGTGGACACATCAATGATACATTATGTGTTCCATACATTACCACCAATCTAATTTTAGTTTATCAATTTTTTCATTCTAATTAGGACATGATAGTGAAATTCACACCATAGGGTGTTAAATTTTGAGATTTTTTAGATCCACACATAATTATTACATAGGTTTTTATTAATAATAGTTCTCAACTCTATTATTTTGAGGGTTTTGATAATACTCCTCTTCTATGGATGTATTTTATTTCGCATGCAAATTCTAAGAGTAGGTTTTGGCATGAGATATTTAGAGATCTCAATTATAGATATTTGAATGAGTTGAGCACTCATAGTATGGTAGAGGGTATTCCTATAGTTTCATGTCTTGATGGATTTTTCCCTAGTTGTGAATTAGGGAAACAACACCAAGATTTGTTTCCTAAGAGTATGTCCATGAGAAATTCTTCACACTTGAGCTTGTGCATAGTAATTTGATGGTCTTTATTACTTATTTAAATTAATATAAGTATGTAGTTACCTTTATTAATAACTTATCTAGGCATACTTGGGTTATTTCCTCAAGTAAAAAAGTGATGTGTTTTCTCACTTCAAAGTCTTTAAGGCTTTGGTCAAGAAACAATCTTCTATTTGCATCAAGAAGTTTCATACAGATAATGGGGTGGGGGAGTACTTTAGTCAAGAGTTATCTAATTTTTAGGTAGCTCATGGTGTTATTCACCAAAATTATATTTCACATCCTCCAAAGCAGAATGGATTACAAAATGCAAGTATCAAACTTTGAAGGAGATGTCTAACTACATGATGCATCCATGGGATTTACCTCATATATATTGGGTAGAGGAAATTAATTGTGTGAGTCAAATTCAAAACCACACATCACATAAAGTACTTGAGCATTTGAATCTAGAGGAGGCTTGGTTTTGAACCAAGCCTGATGTCTCATTTTTTTGAGTCTTTGAGAGCCTTGCTTGGGTTTTTATACCAAACAAGAAATGGAAATCATTATATAAGAAGAGAAAACCTTTGATTTTTTTAGGGTATTTTAAGGACATGAGTGATCATTGTCTTTTACATCCTAATACTCATGATGTTCATTTATGAACACATGTACAATTTAATGATCACCTCACATCTCATTCCTCTTCATCTTCTTCCTTGATTTCCTATTCTTATTTTGATGATTCATCACCTCTTCTTGAGGATTCATTCTTTGAGGAGCCAATTTATGATATTTTTGAGGAGGTTATAGAGGATGAAGTTCATATTCACATTGGTGTTACCACTATTCCTAGGTGGGATTATACCATAGTTTTTGAGGTATTGCCTTTCATAAAATATATTCCACTCACTCAACATCACTATGCACATTCTATAGGTATTGAACTTTTGTGTCATGCATTTTTGGGGGATTCATAGTCTTTTTCATAGGATCCTGGTATATAATAATGGGATGATGTGATGATAAATGAGTATTATTCATTGATGAAGAATCACACTTCATATTTGGTCACTCTTCCTAAGGGAAGAAAGTTGGTTAGGTGTAAGTGGATTTACCATACAAAGTATGAATTTGATGGGTCCATTGATAAGTATAAGCATGTTTTGTTGCAAAGGGGTTCTCATAAGTTGAAGGTATTGACTACTCTAATACTTTTATGCCCATTTCCAAGATGGATTATGTTCACCTTATACTTTATCTTATTGCAACATAGGGTTGTCCAATGTATTAGATGGATGTTAAGAGTGCTTTATTTCATGGAGACTTGAATGAGGAAATCTATATGGAGTATCATGTTGGGTTTATTCACAATTATTATCTTGTTTGTCATATTAGGAGGTCTTTTTGAGGTCTCAAATAGGCCCCTTGAGCTTAGCATGAGAAAATGGATTCATGTTTTCTATCCACTTGATTTTTTCACAACCACTTTGATCCCAGATTGTGTGTTCAACATATTGGGGAAGAATTTGTTATACTAGTCTTGTATGTTGATGATATGTTTATCACAAACAACTCTTGTTCTAATATTTAGTATATTCATTAGGTAGTTTTAGCACATTTTAACATGATATATCTTGGTATTTTATACTTATTACTTGGTTTATATATTTCACAGTCAGATACATGGATTAATTTGAGTTAGTAGAAGTACACCCTTGATCTCCTTCAGTGTTTTGGCATGGCTGATTTTAAGCCAAGTCCTTATCATTTTCAATCTAGAGTGACTCTCACTGCCACTTGTACTACTCCACTTTATAATCCTACATTTTATAGGTAGATGGTTGGGAGTCTTATGTATTTGAACCATACTCACCTTGACATTTAATTTGCAATTGGGATTATATCTAGGTTTGCACACATTCCTCATGGCAGTAATTAGTAGGATACCAAGAGGATTTTATGATATCTATAAGGCTCTACTCATTTTGGATTACATTACACTAGGGATATAAATTAGTGGTTGGGTACAATGATTCAATTGGGTAGGTTCTCTTAATGATAGGCATTCCAATTATAACTACATATTCTGTCTTCGTTCTTCACCTATTAATTTTTTATGTAAGAAATAATAGGCTATTGCACTTTCATCTATACAAATTGAGTATAGGGTAGTAGTTATAATGAGTTAGGAGATTCTTAAGATTCATCAATTATTGATAAAGTTTGGCTTCATTCAAGATTCACCTATTTTACTTTGGTGTGATAATCAGAGTATAATTCACGTATATGGCAACATATTTGAGCATCAATGGACCAAGCACATTGAGGTACATATGCACTTCATTCATTATCACATTCAAGATGGAGTTCTTAGCTTAGAATATATTCTGACTTAGTAGCAAGTTATAGACATCTTCATGAAACCTTTTCATCAGCTTATTTCCTTGAGGTTCATGGCATAATTAGGGTTTCATGCATTGTCTTTGAGAGGTGTTCATGAGAAAATCTTCTTCATTTCATGGATACATATTGTACATGAGTAACTTATCATGCCTAGTTGTTGGGACTCATACTATGTATATGCCACTATTTATTTTTTGGCTATTGTTATCCCATAGTTTCACTTGAGAAGGGGTGTTAGAGTATGTATTTCTCATGTTTTCTAGTATATTAACTTATTATTATAGATAGCTAAAACTAGCCACCAATGACCTTCAACTAGGCTTTTGACTAATTTCTACCAAAGTGTATAATTTTCCTTTAAAACACTAAAATATTGAAAAACATCATATAAAAGTGCCAATTTTGGCCAAAGTATTATCAAATAAGGCAATGCAATTTATGATACAACTAAATTTGATCAGATCATTTTGAGTCAAAATGACATTTTCACACCTGGGTGCTCTGGATTGTTCTTTTATACCAAATTTCTTTCATAGTGTGCCTTTGTTATTTTGTGTTTGCAACACCCTAAATGGGATAATAGGTATAATGCATCTAACATTGGCTTCCAATTCTAATCTAGTCAAATTTCAAAACAATAATATGACATTTGACCAATTTAATTAATTTATGCACCAATGGCCAAGATTTGCATCAAGGTTGACTAAACATATTTAAGACTAATTAATTTGAATCATGAACATAATTAATAATTCCATGGAGCTTTTTGAATATTTATTTTTAGATATTGATATTGAATATCTTCATCATCAAATGACATCATTTCTTGGAAAGACATCCCTAGGCCATAAATGCATAAAATATCTCATCAAGCCCTCCCATGCCTCATTTAGACCTTCCATGCCTCTTTAATGCCTCTCTATCCCAAATATTTATGAAGGAATTTATTGAATTTTACCTCAAAAATTGAATGGATTCTTAGCCACACACATTCATCTTGAGATGGATGATTTAGGTTCATTCTAATCAATTTGTAAAATCTATAAATAAAAGGCATTGCCTATTGACTTTTAAGATATTTTAAGCCAAAGTTACCATGCCCAAATAGCTTCAAACCACATCTTGATGTAATTTTATTATACACAAATATTGATCCAATGACATCACAAGTAAAAGGTGCCAAGAAGATATGAAGGTAACCACACTTCATTGATAAAGATCTCTTGAAGCACAAGCTGAGCAAGCTAAAGAAGGAACCTTTTGGAGCAATCAAGGATTTCATAAGAAGTTTGTGTTTTGTGTTAATATTTATCATTTATTTCCATTTATAGCTATGTTTTTAAATGGTTTTTACTCACTAATATCCCCCTAGTGACTAGGCCTAGGGATGTTATGTTAGTTAATGTGTTTCTTTCATTTTGTTTTTATTTTAGAACTAACATGATACTAACCATCCTCTCTTGAGTCAAATTCCAAATCTACACAATGGCATGCCTAGTGGGACATAACATCATAAATTTGATCAAATATCAACTAAAATCAAACTACTAACCATTATCATGTAAGACCTTGGAGTTTAGGAGTAAAGGGAGTGAAATTTTGAACAAAAATACATTTGTTTGGAAGTCATGGTTTTATCACTATGGAGTCATGGGTTTATCATCTAAACCCCAATCCCACCACCAAGACAGTCATGGATTTTTCATTATAAGTTATGATACTATGTTTTAACTATTTTTGGCTTAATATTTGTATCTATCTATAGGTCTAGTAGTGATATTGTAATCTCATTATTCACTAATAGTGATATTGTAATCCCATTACTTGAGAGTAGAGATATTGCAATCCCATGACTTCGAAGTCATGATATTACAATACCACTATTTGTTAATAGTGATATTATCAATTTGAGTCATGGTATTATAGTTAAACCATTATCAGTTAATGTAGACCATTAGGGTTAAGTGACAATACCATAACTCTCTTAGTTACAAGGTTGTGAACCTGAATAATGATATTGTGGACTTGACTTGTTATATTGTGAACCCAAATAGTGGGACTGTGGACCTAACTCACAAGATTATTATCATGAATAATAGGATTGTTGGCCTGAGTAGTGATATTGTGTTTTCTATTAATCTAACCCAAATAATGCTATAGTTTATCTGAGTCACAATTTTTTAGAGTCACGATATTGCACTATATGAAAAACCTGAGAGATTATTTTAGAAACTTATTTACTTAATCTCATAAGTGCTTCAAAGTAGGTAGTCCTAATCTTGTTTTTTCAAGTTGAAAGGCTATTTTGGAAGTTAATTTGGGTGTTTTTAAATAATTATACACATAAATTTAGGGTTTAAAATTAACTTAGTTAAAATCATTCACACTTTAAACTTTGGGATTAAAACAAACTTAGGTTCTTATTGATTCATATAGGTACAATATTTTCTATTTTTACATCATCAAGCCAAAGGGCTAAAAAACATCACCACACATTTCATTTAGTATTTTAAAATTGAACACACTTCAAGTTTTTAAAAAATTGTTATCATTGTTTGCCTAAATTTGATTTATTTGAGCAAATAGGGAGTTGTGTGTGTATGCTCTCCCATCCATCCCCTTAAGGAAAATTGTGGGATCAAAAGCACCAACTTCATTACAAAGTGCCTTAGTCTAAAGGTGTAAAAGAGTAGTTGAAAAGGCTCTCCCCAAGACCTACATGTCTTGAGTGACCTAGAAATAACCTTTAAATATATTTTACTTGTCATTTATTTCATTGCATCTTAGCTTGTGAGGGGGACTCCATTACCTCCCATGAGTTCTTTAGTGAAGCCTTAACCTAATAATTCATCTCCCAGCATTATCTTCAACCCCTCTCCATAGGGGGTATATAAATTGGGATCACCTACTAGGATGGTGGTTTGAGAAGTTAAACGATCTCATATTACAAGTCAAGTGCCATGGACCCAATTGATGTGTTGATTCTATTGTTTACTAATGTGAAAGTTGGTAGACATGGGATCCATTTAGAATGTTTGAAAAATTACTAGTTTATTAAACCCCACTTGTCCATACATTGTTAATTTAGGATTTAAGATGATTAGTTAGTTAATTTGGTTCTATTTTAGATTACTTGGTTTTTTTGTGGAGTCAAAACTTGGTGTTAATAAAAATGACATAACCAAACACATTGTCCCCAGATTTTCTTTGAAAAAGGAGGTGTTATGCTACCCAAATTAAAAAGAACATCTTTTTCCTTGTTCAAAAATCATCTTCATACACGTTGTGTCATATCCTCCAATTTGGCACATTATGCTGCCCATTTGAGTCTAGACCTTTTTCCACATTTTGTTTAAATAATTTATTGATAGTTTAAATTTGAAATTGGAATCTTTTAAATTTTAAAGGTTGATGTGTTAAATTGGGTTCACCACTTTGCCCTTGACTTGTTTTAACTTGAGTTCAATTCTTAATTTGAATTGAGGGACATTTTTAGACTCAACATCAATATCATCATTTCCTATAACTCAAGTCATATTGCATATCACTTATGCTTTGAGTCCTAGGATACATTTGATATTATCCATCTTATTTCACCTTTTGTCTTAGGTCCAATTGATAGCATATGTTTGCCTTAAATATTTATCAAAACTTGGTGTATGGGTATCATTTGAGTTGAGGAGAGAAGTGTTACACTACCAAAATTATGTTGAATCCTTTTAGACCTTTTTACATAGAGTCTAAGTTGTTTCAAAGTTTTAACCATTTTGGGTTTTATTTGAGAGCCTTTATCTAGCATGGTTATGCCATTAACTTTGCATACATTATCAACCAAAAGAATTTGGTTTATGCCATTGTTTGGGAGAAAATAAACTATATTTAAGTGCCTTTTTTTTCATGCCTCATATTTGATAATCAAGTTTATGTCCAAGATTCAAACGCCTAGTTTTTGTTAGAAGTGTTTCAAAACTGTTAGATTAAAATATCTCATCTTTTAAAGTCTAGCTTTTAATTTTGTTTGGAAAATAGTCATAGCACATGCTTTTTTTTAGCATAGATTTTGACACCATATTTGGCCAAAATACATAGCAACTTTTTTCCCTATATTAGACTAATTTGAAACACTATGACCTAGAATTTGGTATTTTGATTTATGATCATTTAACTTGACCTTTTTCTGTAAGACATGTAACGTTAGATACTTAACATTAGCTTATTTTATAACAAGTCATTGTATTAATATTTTTGGATATACATATCCATCCTTTTGACCAAGTTAGACCAAGTTTAAACTTCTTTTTTTGACATCTCATTTTTAGAGTTTATAGAACTCTATTCCCTTTTGTTGTAAAATTTTTAATATGGATCCTAACATGTATTCATACACTCGTAGTGACCTCATATATAATATATGATTTATTAATGTGGTTTCAAATGAAGAAATGGTTCAAGACTCCTATGCAGATAATGTTTCTATGAGACAGATTCTTATTCATCTTATAACACTCAAATAGGGACATATAACCAAAAACCATTAGCTCATTATTTGGTAAACACACCTCCTTACTCAAATTAGGATCAATAATAAATAGAGTAGTATCTAGCTTTAATACCTATAGTTGAATAACTAGTTCCTCAACAACCATACTATGTTACTGCACCATCCACATATGATCCTTATTTTTTTGAGTGTCACTTGATGGAAAAAAAAGATAAAATTTTGGTTAGATATATAGAGGTAGAGATAATTTTCTTGTATACTTCCCCCATGAGAGTTTGTCAAGCTTAGTACAAATGCCTCATAACATAATTTATAATCAATAGGCTTCTTCTAACAATCCTTTAGCTCTAGTCCAAATGCCATATCAGGACCCTAATATGCTTGTCAAAGGCAAGGACCTGATGGAGGATCACTTTGTATACATGTAGATATCATACCAAATGTACTTGAACCTAGCATGTAATTTTAACTAGATGACCATGTCAAATAGGCCCCTCATTGATTTAGTTCCTTGAATAGGAGTGCTAATAGAATTAACTAGTCAAGACAATTAAGGTGTAGACCCCTTTGCATAATTTTTTTTATTGATAACTTGGTTCATGTACCAAAAATCAAATAAGTGTCTTATACTACTACATAAAACATTGAGCAAAATGTAGTGAATAATGTGCAAGAAACATCCAATCTAAACCAAAATGGTGTAAATACCCCAAAAAATAGTACATAAATGAGTGTACCTTTAATTAACACCATGAGTGGTTCTCTAAATTATGGAGTAGGAGTTTTTATGTCCTAGCCTCAATCAAATACTATTACTAATCCTTAACCAGTTGATTTTTCAAGCACTCAACCAATAAGACTAGGTAATCAGCCAATGACCAATGTCATGCCTTCACAACAAAATGTGATGAATATTACTCAATAAGAAATGAGTAATATTCAAAAATATCATTCATAATCCAATGTACCAAATATTAGAGGTAAAATATATTGCCACCTCAATAGGGGAAACCAATGTTTCACCTCACCAAGTAGTAGTGAACATACCTCTTTCCTCACAAACCAATATGTCAATTCAAATCCAAATGATGTCTAATAAATAAAAAATGAATATTAGCTATTGAAAATTTTTGAATCTTAAACAAGCATCAACTTTTTAATAAGAATTAATATAACCTAGAGGTTCTCATGTTCTTCAAGTACCAATCAGGTAACCTTTGCCTTTTGTGCAAAATGTGCTACTAGTTTAATGATAGGGTCTTGGTTCACAAGTACCCCCTCAACATCAAGGTTTGATAAGTTGGAAGAAGGTCCTTATTAAACCCTATTAGGGATAGTATAGCCATATCCCTCCATCCCAACCTCAACATCCCCAAAATTATACCTACTTACCCAACCCTAACTGGAATATTACACAACCACAAATGCAATTTCAACAACTGCATTCTAATCCACATATGTGTATTCCTAGTCTATTCCCTAACCAAACTAATATACCCAAACAAATACCTCTATCATACCTTAGTCAAATTTATCTACTTGTAACCTCTCAACCATCTACCCAAGCCAATGTTTTATCTCAAGCTAATATTCCCTCTACTTTTCTAGCCTAAGAACTATAACAGATGAAGGATGTAATTACTACCATCTAAGATAGGAAACAGACTAAAAATTATAAGTTGTATGATATGTTTTCTTATCCATTTAATATGGAGTACTTACAAATACCATTTCCTCCAAGATATGAACCATCAAAATTTGATAAATATAAGGGGAAAGGTGACCCCAAAGCCCATTTGATAGAGTTTTTTGTTGCATTCCTACTAATGGTATATAGTGATGTATATTTATTATTGTTTTTCCTAGGAAGTCTAACAACACAAGCCTTGGAGTGGTTTTTTATGTTTCCCAAGAATTTAGTATCTGATTTTGATGATCTTGTAGACAAGTTTGTGCATCACTTTTCATACAATCTCAAAGATGAGATTTCTTTGGTTGACTTGGTATAATCCAAGTATAAGGTCAATGAGAGTTTTTAAAGCTATCTATAATAATGGAGATCACTTGAAAGTTGATTCACTCATAATTTATTAGATAAATAATTATCCTTTATGTCTACCAAAAATTTACATAGTGAGATATCCTATCATTTAGAATTATAGTGTGAACATACCTTTAAGGACATCATTGACAAAGTTTTATTTATTAAACAAGTGATTATTAAAAAAGGGATCATCAATATTACCTCATCCAATCAAAATCAGGGCACCAATCTAGGAAATAGAAAAAACCAACATCAAGTCCAAGCACAAGTGTCACAATCGATATAGGTCAATAGCAATGAAAGACCAAGGCAATTTAACCACAACAAAAATGTTGTTAGAAATGGAGTAAATAAGTCACAACATGTCTAAATAGTGAAAACACCATCTGTTTAGCCCATGCCATGTATGTAAACTACTCCTAATCCACAACCTTTTCATCAAATGCAAAAAAAATGGTAGCCAAGGCTTGTGGAATAAATTCAATGACCTTTTCCATTACAAGCTCATCCTCCAAAGATAATAATGCCTACTCATCACATTTTTAGTAACCTTGGAGAGCCTATTAAATCTATGTTTTATGTAATATCCCTTTCTTAAGGTCTCCTTTTTTTTTAACAAAAGCTCTGATACCACTGTAATATCCCCAACCAATAGGGACTATAGAAATACAAAGCTCTGAATTGCTTTTCTCTGTATTCTAATTTTTTTTGTATGAAATAAGAACAAATTGTGATTTTGCAAAATAATTTCCAAATAAATAAATAAACCACAATAGAATCTCTTATTTATTTGCCTAGATGATTACAATAGATGTCCTCTATCATACATATAAAAGAATAGTGAAATACGGTCTTAAGAACCTGAGTATTCTACAAACTAGGAATAAAACCTGAATTTGGCACGTCAAGGCCTGCTGTGTCAAAAACACAGTCGCTGACATCAGTTATACTACCACCATCAATTTCCTAGTGTTTATAACCTTTCGACATCTATATGGAGTTAGCTGATGTCGATCGCTATGTCTCTTTGCTTGCCGATGTCGGTCTATGCACTTTTTGCTGATGCGAATGGATTTGCACGGATCTATATGGACTTCGTATGGCTGCCAATATGATATAGCATAATCTATATACTGAACACCTGCTCTCAAGATATATGGATCTAATATAGGAAATATCTATCTGTGCAATATATGAATCAAAACCTAATAAAATAAATACTTGAAATACCTGTGATAACTTTTGTGTGAAGTTGTCTCTCAAAATACCTGAAATACTATGATAACTTCCATATGAAGCTATCCCTTAAACTGGCAATAGATCGGCTGGTATCTCACAACCTCTGAATTACACACACTAAAGAGTGGATGTTCTCTAATGCAATATGGAATCCTGGAACCCTTGGCTCAGTCTTCACAGAAGAATTCTTAGCAACAATCAATATCAATAATCAAATCATTATTTTCAACTCTCTCCCATGAGAAACCCTTATACCCTCAAAAAGGTATGCTTGCCCTAATTAGGGTTTCTTAAATTAGAATTAGGGTTTCTTAATTAAAAATAGGCCAAATAATTAATATTTGATTAAATCAATCAAATATTAATATCTCCCTCAATACATATCAAATCCTTAAACATACTAAAGCTGGTGAATCAGAGAGTGATTCTACAATGACCATACTAAAACAAGGGTGCTCCGCTGCATGTCAGAAGTCCCTAAATAATAGGATCTCAAGCAAAACATGTCTGAAAGAGCCCAAATAAAAGCCAACTATAGGAATTTTGCTAATTGAAGCCAAGCCAAGCTCCATCATGACCCTCTATCCATCCTATCAGCCTACGAAGGTTGCATAATAGGCTAATCATCAACTCTGATGATGTCCACTAAAAAAGGGGACATGACAATCTGCCCCTCCTAAAATTACTTGTCCCCAAGCAATCTCGAAACAACAAACCAATCAATCCACCTAGATCCCAAATGTAGTCATGATCTATACTGATGACAATCAATGAAAGCTCCTGCAATATCCTCTAAAATATAACTAAGAGGAATCCATAATCAAACTAACGAATGCAACTCAACAAATCTCTAAAATCACAACTGCCTTGGATGTGTCAATACTGTAGGCTATGTAACTTGAAACTACCAATTCCATCTACAAAAGATGGTGCTAATCCATCCCATAACTGATCCCTCTATAAAGGTGGCACAACTAACTATACCACACTGTCATCTGTGTGAGAAGAATCAATCTAGAGACTCGACTCCACTAGTATCCCAAACACATCAGGACCAGGGACTCCTAAATCCTAAACATGTGTGTCAGCACCAACAACATGCTCCTCAACAACAACTACAAGAACATACTCACCACCAACACTCAGTGTACTAACATCTGAGTACACCTCCACACTCTAAATGCTAGCATCAGACTCATCCTCATCTAACTCTGAAGAAACTACTGCTAAAACTACCTCATCATCACAATCTCCAGCTCCCTCATCCTCTACAACTAACTGAGAGTCCAAATCCCAATGACTAAGCTCATCCACATGTCTCTCAAAATCCTGGTGAGCCACCTTCATTGCCTCCTGTATGTGTAGCTCTAAATCTACCTCTACCTTAGGCTCTGAAGCCTCTACCTCTGACTCCTCAGAACTATCTTGTTGTTTAGAATCTTCTGATTTTGAATCCTCACAATACGCCCACATCACACGATTTGCCTTGCCCTTAGGCCTGAAAGGACAATCGTGATTGGCATCATATGGACCTTTGTAGTATAAGCAAAGCTTTTTCCTGTGTAGATCGTTAAGAGCCCCTCGATCCAAAGGTGGTGTTGTGGCCCCTTTAAAAAAGGATGTCATATGCCGTACTAATTTGGCTTCGAATGTAAGGTCTGAAAGGATTTCATTCATCCTCCTCTGGGTTTCAACCAACTGGTTCAAACTTTGTTTCATCTTTTTTATATCCTTTTCCCACTATTTTTGAGTACTTGAAGTACCCATGATTTACTAACCGATTGAATGTTCAATTTACCCAACAGGATGGCAGAATTCAGCTCTAACCTACCCAACAGGATGGCAAGAATTTGGCTCTGATACCACTGTAATATCCCTTTCTTAGGGTCTCATTTTTTAAAAAAAATCTCTGATACCACTGTAATATCCCCAACCAATAGGGACTATAGAAATACAAAGCTCTGAATTGCTTTTCTCTGTATTCTAATTTTTTTGTATGAAATAAGAACAAATTGCAATTTTGCAAAATAATTTCCAAATAAATAAATAGACCACAATAGAATATCTTATTTGTTCACCCAGATGATTACAATAGATGTCCTCTATCATACATATAAAAGAATAGTGAAATACGGTCTTAAAAACCTGAGTATTCTACAAACTAGGAATAAAACTTGAATTTGGCACGTCAGGGCCTGCTGTGTCAAAAACATAGTCGCTAACGTTAGTTATACTACCACCATAAATTTCCTAGTGTTTATAACCTTTCGACATCTGTATGGAGTTATCTGATGTCGGTCGCTATGGCTCTTTGCTTGCCGATGTCGGTCTCTGCACTTTTTGCTGATGTAAATGGATTTGCACGGATCTATATGGACTTCGTATGGCTGCCAATATGATATAGCACAATCTGTATACTGAACACCTGCTCTCAAGATATATGGCTCTAATATGATAAATCTCTATCTATGTAATATCTAAATCAAAACCTAATAAAATAAATACCTAAAATACCTGTGATAACTTTTATGTGAAGTTATCTCTCAAAATACCTAAAATATTGTGATAACTTCTATATGAAGCTATCCCTCAAACTGGCAATAGATCAGTTGGTATCTCACAACCTCTGAATCACACACACTAAAGAGTGGATGTTCTCCAATGCAAAATAGAATCTTAGAACCCTTGGCTTAGTCTTCATAGAAGAATTCTTAACAACAATCAATATCAATAATCAAATCATTATTTCCAACTCTCTCCCATGAGAAACCCTTATACCCTCAAAAAGGTATGATTGCCCTAATTAGGGTTTCTTAAATTAGAATTAGGCTTTCTTAATTAAAAATAGGCCAAATAATTAATATTTGATTAAATCAATCAAATATTAATATCTCCCTCAATACATATCGGATCCTCGAACGGACTGAAGCTGGTGAATCAGAGAGTGATTCTGCACATGACCATATTAAAACAAGGGTGCTCCGCTGCGTGTCAGAAGTCCCTAAATAATAGGAGCTTAGGAAAAACATGTCTAAAAGAACCTAAATGAAAGCCAACTATAGGAATTTGGCTAATCGAAGCCAAGCCAAGCTCCATCATGACCCTCTATCCATCCTATCAGCCTACGAAGGTCGCATAATAGGCTAATCATCAACTCTGATGATGTCCACTAAAAAAGGGGACATGACATTTTACAAGCTCACCATTCCTAATCTGATTAGCTATCTTATATAATAAGATTATCCTCAAAGCATCCCTCATCCTAATTATTACCACCAAAATGAATTATATGAATATCATCAGGTTAACGAACATAATGTGTTCTAATGTGTGAAAATTAAACATTTTATTTAAAATATGTTTGAGAATGGGGAGATAACATTAGATGGTGGTGCTTCCACTTCCAATCAAACCCTTGGAATCTATCAAAACCCCTTTCCCCAACATAAAAACTAACCACAATAACAATGATAGAAACAAAAACAACAATGGCTAGTGTAATACCAATAACAATAGTTTTGACAACCAAAGCCAAAATAGCATAGTCAATAGAATCACCAATAGTAAAACTAAAAACATCCAAATAATGGATAGAACCAAGGTTATAATGGAAACAACCAAAAAACCTACCATGTAGTTGCACATGAATACAACAAGGTCATAGGTCATAATGTAAGAGGTCACATTAATACCATTTCCATCAATCTGAGACCAAATACTAATCAATCAAGACCTTTGATAAATAATACTAATCCAATGACTCACTTTGATAATCCTTCTTTGACCTAAAACTACACATAGGTGTACTAACAAGAAGGGATTACTAATTTTAGACCCTATATCAATAACTCATCATTACTTCATAACCATGCACAAGTACACTAACAATCAAGACTTATCATATCTGGTCCCCCACCATTACCATCATTTATTAGCAATCATGGTCATGTGTTTAATATTAATTGTAAAATCATAACTCATATGCTAAAGATTACCATCCCAATCCCACAACCATATACCACTTCATCCATCATTCAACCAACTATTCCACCTTAGAATATGCTATTTAACACTGTCCAAGAGAAGAAGTTTGACAATGTGGAATAATTGCAAAATATTCCCACACAAATCTCCATTTTAGATTTTTTTCATATGTCAACAATCCACAAGAAAATTTTGAACAAGTTCCTTATCTAATTCACTATTCAAGTGACATCCCTTGATAAATTCCAAGCTTTTATTAGACACTTACCTCCAACCTAATAAGTCACTTTCAACCAAAGTGGTATGCCATCCTTTTGCCCACTGCATAATAATACATTGTACATTAAGGTTTTTACAAAGTATCACAAAGTGAAACATGTTATTAAAGATAATGGATCTAGTCTAAACATAGTGTCTCTAAAGTTCATCAAGCTTCTTGGGTATAATATGGTAGATCTTCAAGTAGAGATAATAACCATCAAATCCTATGATAATGAGGAGAATGAATAATAAGGCACCATCTATTTACCAATTATCCTTGTGACCTTAAATTAGGATACACTTTTCCATGTGCTAGATCTCAATTTGTCATACAAAATACTTCTGGGTAGACCTTGGTTAGATGAGATTCATGCATTCCCATTGATGTTGCACCAATGTATCAAGTTCTACCATTTAAGGATGAGGTTTATATACTAGGATACTTACATCCATACGAGCACTCCAAACAACTAGAGGTTGAGTTCAAGAGTTATAAAAATCATTTCAACATGAATCTAGTGGCTAGGCAAGATAAAGTAAAATCATTACTCCTTGATTCACCTGAGGATAACTATATTTATCCTAATACCCTTGATTCCCTTTCCCACATATTTCCTTTTTATATCTCCAATAACTATACCATCTCATCCAATGGCCTAGGAGAGTATTTAACCCATGATACCTTTCTTATCACAAACCTTCCAAAGAACCCAAAGTTCTTTGGAAGACCTAAAGCTAAGACACTTCATCTAGAATGGAAATAAAAGGGCAAAGGTAAATGACCCATCACATTTGTACTAACATTTAGCCTAGAAGAGGACCCTCTTGAAGGGAACAAATCATGGTTATATAATGACAATAAAATTTATTGTTATGAGAATGACAAGTATCCTATTCCCAATATGATCATGAAGAATTATAACTATGAAGTAAGAGGCCTTAAACCAAACCAACAAGGAACACTTGAGCCAATTTCTATGACCAAATACAAAGGGCCCTATGGACTTGGATTTAAACCATCTAAGGGTGACCCCATATACCTTACTCATGTTTCATTTCCATCAACTACTGATGATGATTCTGATAATGAATTAGATTCTGATCATAGCCTTTTTAACAACCTAGCTGAGACCAACTTATTTAATACTCATTACATTTGTACCCTTAGACCACTCATTCATCATAACTAACTAATATTGTATTATCTCCATCTGATAGATTGGGACCAACAAGAGTCCAATGTGATGATTGATGAGTTTCAAAATGATGAGGCTTAATTTGATTTTCTCAACCTTAAATATAATGTTCCATTGGGGGACCATAAATCAAGGTTCTCAATCAAGTTAGATATTGAAGCCTAGTTTGGAGAGCAGGTAAACACCCTTAGCTAAAAGCAAATAATTAAAACATTGAGGTCCCAAAGTGAAAACCTCTTTGAGGTGATTTTTGAAAAAGATAAAATTAAAAAATGAGGCCATTATATTGGTGAAAACCTATTTCAATCACCATTAGATGTGGGTGTTCAACCTTCTTTAAACATAGCTCAGGAGACCACTAATGATAAACTTATCTCTGAGTTTGAGTTCATTTTTGAGGAACATCAAGCTTTTGATCAAATCCTTCAAGAGTTTCCAATATTTTTTGTTACATTGGAAAATATCCCATTAGGGGACTCTGATTCATCATGCCTAGGGGAACTCAAAGAGCTAGTCTTAACAATGGACTCTAATGTTGATAATCAATTCAAATCTTAGCCTACTATCCTTAAAGATAGTTTGACCCTTCTAGTGGAAGATACAATAGAGGTTAAAATTGGGTCCCTAGATGACCCAAAATGGATCAAGATAGGTGCATCCCTTATTGAGAAATAGCATGAAGTCTTTACAACCCTTTTGAGGGAATTTGTTGACATATTTGCATGGGTATATTCTGACATGTCAGGTTTGGATCCCATCTTAGTTATGTACCACCTTGTGGTCAATCTCAATGCCAAATTGGTAAAATAAAAGATGTGAAAGATGCATCCTTACATTGTTATATTAGTGAATAAAGAGTTGGAAAAACTCTTGGATTAGGATGTATTCGATCCATTAACTATTTAGAGTGGATCTCTAATATCGTGCTAGTTAGTAAAAATCCAAAAGAGTTCAAAATTTGTACTAATTTCCATGATATAAACCAAGCTTTCCCTAAGGATGAATTTCCATTTCCAAACATTGACATGATCATCAACTCCATAGTGGGTTATGAAATGCTTTCATTAATAGATGGATTTTCAAGGTATAATTAGATCAGAATAGCAGTAGAATATCAACACAAGATAGTGTTCACCACTCCATGGGGAACATTCTATTATAAATTTATGTCATTTGGTCTCAAAAATGTATGGGCTACATATTAAAGAGCCATGACCATCATATTTCATGATATGATGCATGACATTATTGAAGACTATGTCAATGACATTCTTAGAAAATCAAAGACTAGGGCTAATCATCTAGTAGTGCTACATAAAATATTTGAAAGACTATGTGTATGAAGTTAGAATTAATCCTAAGAAGTGTGTTTATGGAGTCACTTCAAGAAAATTATTTGGCTTCAATGTGTATCATCGAGGCATTGAAGTTAATCCATCCAAAGTCCAAGCCATAACAGAGATAAAACCACCAACTAATTTGAACTAGTTCTATGGTTTTTAGGGCAAGATCCAATCTATCCTATGCTTCATATCTCAATTATCCAACAAATTACATACTTTTACACATATTTTAAAGAAGGGAGTCACCTTTCATTAATATGATCACTTCCAAACATATTTTTAGTAGCTAAAGGACTATCTAATGAATCCACCTTTTTTGTTGCCTCCTATGTCAGGAAATCCATTCTTGTTGTACTTATCAGCTATTGATAATTCCCTAGGGTAAATTTTGGATCATCACGATGATAATGGAAAGAGCATGTCATATACTATTTAATCCATACACTGGTTTCATATGAATATAATTATATGCCCATAAAAAAAACATGTTTAGCCATAGTCTTCATAGCTCAAAAATTATGCCATTACATGTTAAACAATAAGACCATGGTTATTTCAAAAGTAGATCCACTCAAGTATCTACTCTCTAAAATAACATTACAAGGTTGCATGGCCAAATGGATCATGATTTTGAGTGAGTTTGAAATTGATTACATCAACCCAAAAAACCATTAAGGGGCAAGTTATTATAGATCAACTTGTTAAAGCACCCCTTATTAATATAGAGCCATTAACATTCTAATTTCCTAATGAATCCATAATGACCATCATTGACAAACCTCTTAAGTAGCAACACTATAATTTTTATTTTTATGTATCATTCATAACACATGGATCTAGGGTAGGCCTTTTATTTATTATACCATAGGGGGATCTAATCCCTAAATCATTCAAGATCATCTTTATTTGTACCAACAACATGGTTGAATATGAAGCACTTGTTGTAGGGTTTAACAAAGTAGTAAAATGGAACATTTTTCATCTCAAGGTTTATGGCGATTCTTAATTAATCATTAATTAGGTTACAGACCACTTTTAAACCAAAGATGATAAGTTGGTTCCATATAAGGCCATGGTCCACACTCTTAAATAGTAGATTGTTGATATAGAATTTGAACATATACCAAAGACAAGTAACATAATTGTAGATGTTATGGTTATTATTAGATCTCTAATTCAACAAATAGACATATCTAAAGAGTATTAGTTCCTTGTCAAGAATTTATTAGCACCATCTCATGAACCTTCAATCATTGTGATCATTTTTAATATTGTTGATCCTAACTCTATCTGGTATTTTGACCTTTACAACTACCTATATGACCAAATTATTCCACCTAATCTATCCCAAAAATAATCCAAAGCCTTCACCCACCAAACCACTCATTATACTTTACTTGGCTCAACCCTTTACCATCATAGTTTTGATGGAACTCTGATTTATTATTTAGCTTTGACAAAATCCACACTAGTATTATTGGAATTTCATGGAGTATGTGGAGACCACATGAGTGAGGTAGTCATATTCAAAAATATCCTATGTACTAGTTATTATTAACCCATGATGGACGTAGATGCAATTACGTATGTAAATAAATACAACAAGTGTCAATGGCATGCCAATATAATTCATGCCTCGACCAAGACTTTGAAACCAATGTTGACACCATGGCCATTTTCTACATGAGGCCTCAACCTCATTGGGAAGATTAATCCCACCTCATTTGATGGTGATAAACATATCCTTACCACCACTAAATATTTCACTAAGTGGATTTAATCTGTACCCCTTACTTATGTGACTGGAAAGCAAATTTCCAAGTTCATTTTTAACCATATCATTTTCCACTATGATATCCCTTTTGATATTATATATAATAATGGAGGATCATTCAAGAAAAATGATGTCAAAAATCTATGTACTAAATATAACATCACGTAACACTTTTCCATGACATATAACCCTCAAGGTAATGGTAAAGCCAAAGCATCAAATAAAACTATTGTCAACATTCTCAAAATGATTTTCAATGATGTTTGTCATGATTGACACCTTTATATATTCCAAACCCTTTAGGGATATGGTACCAATCACCATACACCCATAAGATCCACTCCATAATCACTTGTTTATGGTACTAATGCCATTCTTCCCATTGAGGTCGAGTTTCCATCTCTATGCATCTATTTCAATCATGTCTTAGACAATCATGACTATTGATTATCTCACCTACAAGAAATAGAGTTACTTGATGAGAAATGCATGGATGCAGTGAACAATCTTCAAGCCTATCAAAATTGACTTCAAGGCCACTATAATTGGTAGGTGATGTAGAGAGAATTTGAACTTGTTGATCTTGTCCTTAAAGAGAACCAAAAGAATACCATGGATAAGAAGAATCACAAAGGTAAATTCAAACCTAACTAGCTTAGTCATTTCATCATTATGGAAAACTATGGAATAAGAGCATACAATCTTGCCACATCAGATGGACATGAACTTGATGAGCTGATGAAAATTATTCACTTCAAGTGGTACTATGCTTGAGTGACTTGGTGTATTGTCTATAAGGAAATTTCCAAGTTCTATCATTTTATCAATATTATTCTTTAAACTATACCATTTCAACATCTTATCATCCTACCAGCCTATAAATTTTTCCTATCACCTATCCATTTTACCATACCTTCTCATTAATCAAGTTCATTTATCCCTCCCTACCTAGCCCTATGACCTTGGTTCTATTCCATTGGTTCCATCCCCACTTTCAAAAAGAGGATTAAAATATAGTTTTAGAAGTTATTTCACACATTTTAGATAGAGGTATTATTTTGGAGTAGTAAAACAATAGTTTGACACTTGCATCCTTCATTTCTTATATCATTTTTTGTACTAAGTGTCCTTAATTTTAACCACCTATGGGAAACCCAGTGTCTCACTATATTGCTACTGATTATAACCACCTATAGGAAAATTAGTATCATTGACCTATGTCATTATTTCCTAAGTTATAACCGCCTATGGGCAAACTAGGGAAAACACTTATTTATCATTCCTTGATGTACCAACTAGCCATTTCCTATGTCATACTATGCCTTTGTACTAACTATGCCTATTTTGTTTGAATTGGCTAATACACTAGTCAGATTCATTCATTGTATGGAAGAACTATAGTGACTTGAGGTCCCATCTTGATACTATGTAATCAATGCTTGATACTTGTTGAGGTCAACTCTGTCACCCATTCTATCATGATCTCACCATTTTACAATCATCTTTAACAATGCTCTCATTATTTTGTGAGCTTGGACCATTTCGTGTCTCATCATTCTCAATTAAGTTGAGATACCTAGAAAAATCCAAAAACATTTGTAAAACATTTAGAAAAAATAAAAATATTTACCACTTCTTTGCCTTAAGGATTCTGGGAACCCTTACTAAGTCACAAGAAAATCACTTGTTCCTTAGTTTCCCCATCCTTTTTATCCCATGCACTTGCCATTTTCCAAGACCATTCTTATTCTTCTATCACATCTATTATGTTTATTTTTCATCTATTATTTTTTCCCCATTTTTTGAGAGAACTACATTTGGCCTGATGTTTTAATTGGATATTGTGTCAATGGAACTATGTAGGCAATGTCCACTTACCTAGTGCATATAGAGATAGCTCAACCACCCCTTCCTTTTATTCTATTCCCCCAATTATGTTTGTTTGCTAAATTATTGCATGTTTTCTAGGGTAAATATTCATCATGTAAGTTTAAGTCATTTTGTTTGTACTAACATTAAGATTAACTATTATTTGTTTCTTTGTTTCTTTATTTATTTATTTTTTGTTTATGTGATTATTTGTTTGCTTTCAACATGGTTGCCTCGATTTAGTCTATGTGCATTCATTGGGTGATTCCTTAAGTATTTATACTTAAATCCATCCAACTTATATGTTTACATTATCATCATGGTTTTTATCATTAGTGTAGTATTTTCCCTTGAAAAATGGATTTTAGGAGTCAATCCTTATGTATCTTTTGGCCTAGTCATCAAGTGGTCTATCATAACACTTACCATCAAGTGTTACAATAAAAATTAGATTTAGGAGGTCTAATCAGAAATGTCAACATCAACATCTCCTCAACATTGACATCAATAAAAATCCAATCCAAATCATATCCCAAATAAATTAATTAAACAACAAAATAATTTCAACCTTTGTTAGTTCATATGAACATCTCCCTACTAGCAAGTTGTCCCAATTCATCTTTATCCTCTGTATCAAGTTACCCACATCATATTTTCCATCATCATCTAATCAATCGTGTTTGCCATAATTGGGGTCCATTGATTATAACCACTTATGGGAAAATCATTGTACACCATCCCACCTATATTTCTCAATGATTATAACTGCCTATGGGCAAATAATTGTACACTATCCCACCTGCATTTCTTAATGATAATAACCACCTTTGGGAAAATCATTATGTTTTCACCAATTTATTTTTTTTTCCCAAACAGGGGCATGTTGTTATCTTAATTGTAACTTCCTATGGGTAAATCATTATGTTATCATATCACATTGCCACTATCGGGGTACAATACTTATAACCACCTTTGGGAAAACCATTGTACATTATTCCACTTGTATTTTCAGTGATTTTTACTACTTTTTCAAACTCATTGTTTTCTCTCCACATCATCTTCCTTTCTTTGGTCCCCTCATTTTGATTATTTATTCTCAAGGAACCATTTGCCAACCTACTTGTGCCAATTATTCCCTTGAAGGGGAATCATACAATTCATCCATTACCATTAAATTTGTAGGCATACATGACCTTTTAAATATTTCAAAAGACATTACTATGCTTATATCTTTCAACACCTTCCCAAATAGGGGAAAACTATAGACACCTAAAACTAGCCACACCAATGACCTTCAACCAGTCTTTTGATTAATTTATACCAATATGCATAATCTGGCCTAAAAACATTAAAATACTCTAAAAGCTTAAAAAAATTCATATACAAGTGCCAATTTTGGCCAAAGTATAATTAAATAAGGCAATGTAATTTATGAGATAGCTAACTTTGATCAAATCATTTTGAGTCAAAATGATATTTTCACACATAGGTGCTCTAGATTGTTCTTTTCTACCAAATTTCTTGCACAAGATGCATTATTTCATGATGGAAACACCTTAAATGGGATAATGAGTCCAATGCATATAACATAGACTTCCAATTCCAATATAGTCAAATTTCAAACCAATAATACAACATTTTGACCAATTTGATAAATTTGTGCACCAATGGCCAAGATTTGCATCAAAGTTGATTAAACATGTTTAAAGGTAGTTAATTTGAATCATGAGCCTAATTAATAACTCCATGGACCTTTTTGAATATTTATTTTTATAAATTGATATTGAATATCTACATCATCAAATGACATCATTTCTTATAAAGACATCCTTAGGCCATAAATGCATAAAATATTTCATCAAGCCCTCTCATACCTCATTAAGACCTTCCATGCCTCTTTAATGCCTCTTTATCCCAAATATTTATGAGGGAATTTATTTAATTTTTCCTTAAAAATTGAATGGATTCTTAGCCAGATATCTTTATCTTGATATGGATGGTTTAGGTTCATTTTGATCAATTTACAAAATCTATAAATAAGAGGCCTTGCTTATTGAATTTTAAGCTCTTTTAAGCCAAAGTTACCATGCACAAATAGCTTCAAACCACATCTTGATGTAGTTTTATTATGCCCCAAGCCAAATCCATTACAAGACAAATGTTCCAAGAGGAGATGAATGTAGCCACACTCCATTAATAAAGATCTCTTAAAGCACAAACCAAGCAAGCTAAAGGAGCCTTTTGGAGCAATCAAGGGTTTGGTAATAATTTTGTGTTTTGTGTTGATATTTCTCATTTATTTATATTTATAATTATGTTTTCAAATGGTTTTTCCTCACTAAAATCTCCTTATAGATGTTATGCTAGTTAGTTTGTTTCTTTCATTTTGTTTTCATTTTGGAAATGACATGATACTAACCATCCTCTCTTGAGTCAAATTCCTAGTCTACAATTATTTTGTCTTTTTGCTAGTTTTTCCTATATGAGTATTTATATGACATTTCTTAGTTAGGTTAGTTATTTATTTTACATTTTTTAATTATGAAAGGGCTTCTTATTGTACTATCATATCATTCTGAATAATTATTTAACTTTCTTTGTTATGCATCTCATTTGTTTGTAGCTTCATGTGTGATTTTCTTGTTTTTAATTCTTCAAATCTTGGCTTCTTGGAATATTTTTACCATTCCTAGCAAATTTATCCATGTATTTCCATTACCATTCAAGGTAACACATGAAATGGGGTACATGTTGAGGACTTAGTTTACAAATCCATTTTTACCACCTAGTCAACACTAGTAGGGTTTTTTACTTAGTGAAGGATGCCCATTGCACAAGCAACCAAAAAAAAAGTATTAAATATTATATTTAGATAAGAACCTAAACCTATCCAAGTAAATTATAAAAACTCCCTCACTAATAAAGACTACAATTTGGATAAAGGCATAAGAATCCATAAAATTATCTTAATTCACTCTCTTCATTTGAGGGGAAAACTATAAAGGAACACATGAAAGCCTTCAATTTTATCTAGGTTTTTTAAACATAGTTAATTAGGATATTAGATGAATAATATTCCCTTTCACATTGTAAGATGTTTCCTATGAATAGTTTCTCAACCTTATAAAAATTTCAATTACATCATGAACCCAATGTCATGACATATTTATGGCACAATATGGACAAGTTACTAGTCCCAACATGATATACCAAAAAAATTACAACATGGTAAGGGAAATTTTACCAACCTTCACTGGTGCCTTTATTGGAGCTATGCCTTCTTTCACAAGATTTAAGGTCAACACTTTTGACTTTGATCACCTCTCCTTGGTTTAACAACTAACTGATAATTAATGGGCTCCTCATGAGTTCATGAGTGATTTCAAAAGACATGGAATAGAATTCCAGTGTTGGTCAAACAAACCTAAAATAATTATTTCTTATATTATTTAAAATATTTAAATAGTGATATAGCTATCATGATTCAGTCAATGGGTGGCCCCACACTCTGTAATGCCTATGAAATTATAATAAGAGTATAAAATAGCCTAATTCAAGATGTAAAAGTTTCCCCAAGGCCTCTAATGCCTCTATTTCCAAAAGTGCCTCCTATGCAACTTGTTGTTGCCCCAATTCCCACCACAATAAATGAACCAATTCTAACTCCTACTAATGATTTATATGAGTTTAAGTCACTACTTATAATATTTAGTGATGAGTTAATAGAAATGAAAAAGAAGCAATCCTATAACTACAAGCCTTATCAAAAATCTAACCAAACATACCAACCTAATATGCAACCATACCAAGGCAATTCATAGCCAAAAAGTCAAAATATGAAACCAAAAAATTTGAATATCCATGTTCTACCTCCACCATGTACTTCAAAATCTATTGTACTTATTGAGAATAACATAGCTTAAGATTAAAAGTGGTGTTACCCTTTTGATCAACCACATAATTAGACTGTTTGTCATAATGTTGTCATTAGTCAACCCTTGATGGTGTAAAGCATGTCAAACACTAAAGGATATAAATAAGAAGCCACTTCCCATCAAGAAGATACAAAAGAGCCTACTTAAATTGAAGATAATCTTTTGAACTATCAAGAAGAGGATTTTATGGTGTAAATCAAGAGGAAGAACTAATCAATGGTGGTAGTTCAGTGGTAGAAAATACATGCTATAAGAAGAGAGAAATAGAATGTGAGTAACCCCCTAGGGTGGAACAAGATACAACTTCTAAATTTTTACAAGAATCTACAAAAGACAACACAGTTTAGAGCCCACCCAATGTGCTCTTAGGATAGTCAAAGTCAAAAATAATAACCCTAAATCTCATGAAAAAAGACATAGCTCCCACAAAGGCACCAGTGAAAGTTGGTAGAATTCATTTTATTATTGTAGAACAAATGTAGAAAACTAATTTTAATGTCACCATGTGTGAATCACTGTCTATTCCAACACAAAGGGTTTACTATAGAAAGCTTTGAAAAAATTCCAAATAATAGGCAAAGTTATGGCTAAGGGACTTAATACTAAAGTTTATTTATGTCAACCACAAACAAAAAACAAAACAAAAAAAATGGTAATCCTCCCCCTTTTTACCTTTCACTCATAGTTTGGAAACATTTCATCCATAACTACATGGTGGACTTAGGGGATAACACTTTTGTTATGCCCAAGAAAATAGCCAATGTTCTTGGTATTAAGTATACACCTACCATAAAAGGTGTGGTTCAATTGGATAGGATTATTTTTCAAATATTCAACACTATAAAAGGTTTAAACCTTAACATTCATGCATTTCTAAGCTTCTCAATTTCCAAAGATATCTTAGTTATTGATTTTCCACCCTATTTTTCTATCTGCATTTCCTAAGACTTCACTATAAAAATGGGAGGGTATCTATCTAATGACTGGTCCCACATGTATAGGATGAGATATATAATGAGATTAACTATAAGATTTGATTCAATTGATTAAGACCATACTAAGCTATACACACCTATCCCTATGGATATGAATTTCACATTGCAAGATTAGGAGGATGAGCTTGATCATGAGGTTATAATACCTATGTAATAAATTCTAGATACTCATCTAGATGAATGGGGATCAACTCTCTAATTTTATCCTTATTATGTAAAATAAATTAGGTTAGGTACATATTACATCCATTAAAATGATGCAATCATTATGAATCTTGTAAATCTAACTAAGGATCATCAAGGAATGTGGCAACTTTTCTTCAATGGATGAAGAAGTAGGAATGGTGAAGGCACAGGAATTATTTTGATCTCTCCACAAAAAGAGAGATATTTTGATTCTTTTAGACTCCATTTCAACTATACTAACAATGGAGATAAATATAAAGCTTTGATTCAAGGTCTCCAACTAGATAAGGAAAGAGGGATACAATCACTACAATTATTTGGTGACAGTGAATTGATTATTCACCAAGTAAGATCCAAAATCATAACCAAGAATAACTTGTTAAGATCTTACAAACGTAAGGTTTGGGACCTATTAGAAAACTTTACCACCTTAAACATTTAATTGGTACTAAGAACATAGAATAAGAATGCTAATCATATGGCTTCAGTAGGCTCCTAATATAACTTGCCTAAATAAATAAAGAAGAAAAATAAATATCATGTAAAATTGATAGTAATACCATCTATTCTTGATAATTCAACCAACTAGAAAGTCTTCGATAGTGATCAACAAATTATGAATTTTATAAGAGAGGAAGATGAATTATCTGATAAAAACTAGTTAAGAATCCAGGATCAATATGGATATCAAATAATTCAATTAAAGACAAATAAAGTAACCATGTACCTTGTTAGTTTAGAGAGTATCTTCAACTCTGATGATCAATTAAAAGGTGAAAATAAGAATATCATGATTAATAAAGAAGACTATGAGCCAGTAGTCATTTTTTAGGGTAAAACATTGAAGATTGGAAATGTATGTAATGTTTTTGAAAAATAGGATTTTATTGAGTTTTGTCAAGAATTTGATGATAACTTTTCTTGGAGTTATAAATATCTAATGGGGTTTTACCCTATTTTAGCCCAGTACACAATATAACTTGACCTAAATACCAAGCCTATTAGATAAAAACATAGACCAATCAATCCAAAAAAAGAATATTTGATGAAGAGTGAGCTTTCCAAACTAATAGAGGCTAATATCATTTTTCCTATCAAACACTCATCCTAGGTTGCTAACTTGGTCTCTATAAGGAAAAAGAATGGTGAAATGAGTCTTTGTGTATATTGTATAGACATAAACAAAATATACATAAAGGATCATTATCCCCTTACATCCATGGAGTGAATTCTTTAGACTATATTAGGATCTGAAAGGCTTTACCTTTTATATGGTTATTCTAGATATAACCAAATCTTAGTGTAGGAATCAAACTAATTTAAGACTAATTTCAATACAAAATGGGGTACTTGTGCATATAAAAAATTATTTTTGGTCTATCTAATGCTAGTGCTACATTTCAAAGAGCCATGGATTGGCTTTCAGAGGTTTGATAAATAAGATGATCCTGGTATATCTAGATGACACCACTATTTATTTAAAACATGTTGATGCACACCTGAATCACCTTAGGAAATATTTTGAAAGGTGTAGAGAGTTTAGAGTTCCTCTCAATCTAAAAAAGTACATTTTTGTTGTTCATGAAGGGAAAATACTAGGACACATTATTTCAAAAGAGGGTCTTGCAATACACCTAGAGAGAATAAGTGTTATATCTTCACTAGCACTTTCAAGCCATAAAAAGGGATTACAAAGTTTCTTAAGAAAAATAAAATTTGTAAGAAGGTTCATCCCATATTTTTCCTCCATGGCCAAACCTCTTAATATTATTCTTAAGAAGGGTATAATTTTTAGCTAGACACATGAAGGAAAATATAGTTTTGAATCCATTAAGCATGTTATTTCTCAAGATCCTACCCTTATCAACCCCCACTATGAGAATGATTTCATTCTACATGCTTTTGGATGGGAAGGTAGCATATCAGATATTATAACTCAATAAAACAAAGAATAGTTGGAACAACCAATATCTTTCTTTAATAAATCCTTGAAAGATTATGAGGAAAAGTAAAGTTTCATGGAGAAGCATGTATATGTTGTAATAAAATCTCTAAAAAAGTTTAGGCATATGATCTCCAGTAATAAAATTCATATGATGGTTAGCCACCAAAGTTTCAAGGAGTTCTTGTTGAGTTGGGAAATAAATGAAAAAAGAGGAGGATGGATCACAAAAGTCATGGAATATGATGTGAACATCAAAATTACAAAGTTTATAAGAGGAAAGGGCTTATGTGAACAACTAGATTATGATCTAAAGACTAATAAAGTAGTATCTGATGTAGTATATGCTCTAAATACATTCCAACCAACCACTCCACCACTATTCAATAGTTGGATCTATGACATGACCATCTTCCTATAGATTAGTGAGTATTTGTATGATTTATAATAGTCTAAGAAAAGGTATTTCAAGCTCCAATCTATTCCTTATTTTCTTGTTGATGGAGTATTATTTAGGAAAGATATGAATGGATTCATGTTGAATTGTATCCAGCATGGTTAAGTCCCTAAGGTGCTCTAGGAATTTCATGATGGTCCATCAAGTAGGCATTTCTCCACAAGAACCACTACCATCAAAATAATGAGAAGGGGTTATTATTGGCTTGACATATTCAAAGACTCCCATCAATGGGTAAGGAATTGTGAGAAGTTTAATTACTTTACAAGAAAGAAAATATTAATATCTCTCCCTCTTAAACCAATCCAAGATGACCAACCATTTTCCCAATGGGGATTAGATTCCATTGGCATGATTAATCCACTATTGAGTGCATGACATGTTAGTGCACATACTTTCACTTAACAATTTGTGCCCTTTTTTGAAATATTAGTGCATGAATATATAACTATTACCTCATATTTAAAAGTGTTCAACCAAGTTAAAAATCCAACTTTTGCCTTGTGAAAACCTTGTGTCATCCTAGTTCCAGCTAAGGCTTAACATTTTCATGTATTAATGAGATTATAGGTTTTGTGATAAAAATCAATCTAGGAAGATCAAATAATGCTAAGTATGATATTTTCCATCTTTGAAAATTTTGAAAGTCTAAAAAAAACTTTTGGTGAAAAAACAAGTTGTAAAAAATTCAAGTTTGACTTTTTGAATTCTTAAGATTTTATGAAAAATTCTTAAGTTATTTTTAGACATTTTATTCAAAAATTTTGGTCAGACATTTTGTTCAAAACCTTTGTATCAGAGTTTTTGGTGGAAAATTTTATTTGGACTTTCTATGGTTAGAGACTTTGATTCAAGCCAATGTGCACCACCTACCAATCAACATGCAATCAAAAAAGAAATGTTTCAAAAGGAATCAATGAAGTTTCAAGGTAAATGATAGATCATCATGGAAAACAATTAAGGCCATGAAAACATTCAAGATGCCACATCAGTATTTATGCTTATTAAAAAATGTATGACCTATCCAAGTGGATGTTAATTTTGTAAAATATTTCAAATAATGAGATTTTTAAATAGAATAGAGAAATGCTATTAATACAATCCACATGGCAAACAATAAATCCAATATTTTAAAAAAGGGAAAATAATACACTTTAACATTATAAGGTTTGGCATCAACCCTTAACATTCAAAGGAAAAATAGAAATGTGGAAGGCATGGGAAAGTTTTACATTAAATCAAAAAGGAAAAACAAATCTAAGTCTTGCATTTCTAATATTTTGTTTATTTCAAATACCTCCATAGAAGAGAAATGTTGTAGGGTTATGAATCCAATGTGAGCCATTCCAAGGAAATTTCTCAAATGGCCATGGATTATTATTTTATTCTACCACAAATGAAATATTCTCATGGAATCATTACAAGGCAAGGGGTGTTATTTGGCCTATATAAGGATAAGGGAAGTTGTCTAGAAGTTTCCAGCTATGCAAATGATTAGTTGAAGGCATGGACAAGCAATTACACATGAAGACAAGTAATTTGTTTTACTCCCAAGGGAATATTCTCCCTCAATCCCAAGTGCATCATATTTCCATCCAAAAATATCAAGGGTTTGATTGAAATCTTCATCATCACACAGAAAACTAGTTACCTAAATGATTTTCTTACAAAATAAGAGCTCCCAAGAATGACAAAGGGCATCTTCCAGTTGAAGCATGTTTTCAAAATATTTTAGATGAGAGTTGCATAAAAATAGGGTTTGTTATCTATTATAAGGTTACTATTGGTTTTTATTTTTATGGCTTAGGATCTTTCAAATATCAGGATCCTTTTTATTTTTATGTCTTATCTCTCTTGCTAATGTGGTTACATTTTTACAACCATTAGAAAGTTATGAGATAATTATATATGTCTCCCTTGTCCAAGAGAAAACCCACCATTTTTATCCACATGTCAAAATTCTAAAATAATGATGTATGCAAGATTTAATTTCAAGATAAAGGAAGATAGCTATGATGTTTATTCTTCCCTATTTTTGGTATAGAAAATCTGAAAAAAAGGGTGGAGATCTCAATTACAAAAATCCCCAAGGGTAATAAAATAAGTTGATATCCAAAAACAATAGAACAATAGTAAATAAAGTACAGACGAGTAGAAGAGCATAAAAAAACCAAATCCCAGACTAGTCAAATAGATCTTTCCAATCTTCCTTGAGGAAAGATATGACTTCCTCCTTTCTGGTAGCCTTACCTTTCATGTCCATTTCTTTGCTCGGACTAGCCTATAGGATAGATAGGGAAGTAGCAACATGGTGGACAACTTTCAAGAATAAGGTGTTCAACACTTTCATTTTGTTCTTAAGAGAATGCAACCCATTATTAACCTCCTCCAAATCCTTTTTAGTCTGAGTACAATTATCACAAATTTTATCATTGATAGATTATTTCACAGGAGCATCCATGGACTCAGTATCCTACTTAAAAAAATAATAAAAGGAATTATTTGAATCCTCAAAGTATTTTATGCCCTCCTTTTCTTCCCATTGGTTAGGAGTGGATTTGACCTTTATGGTTTTAACTCCATCCTTCAGATCTAAGGCCAATGAGTAGTGAATAATTTTAAACATTGGGGTTTTACCACCTACCATTCTACTAGATCTCTTGATGCTCAACCTCCTACCAGTGCTCCCCATGATCTCATCACCAATATATTTATTAACATCCTCATCCCCTTGTTCTTGGTGCTTAGAATTATCCTTGTCCACAGTCAAATTGCCTTGATTATCTTCACCAACAATATTTTTAGATTTTTTATTACCCATATTTTTGGGCATATATTATTTCCAAGTGTCTCCCTTACTCTTCTTCTTTCCCAAGTGTGACAATTTGTTCTTTAGTTCACATAACCCCTTTGCCACTATTTTTGGTGATTTGCTGGGGGACCAGTGGTAGCACCCTTTGGAGTCAATAAATTGGTTACCTATAGAAGAGGGTACTTGGAACCATTTTTAGAGTGGGGTCATGAAATCAAAGAATTTGTGACCAAATCCTTGGGTTTATGGTGAGATTCAAGGGGGGCTAGTGTATCTTTCAGGATAGTGTTAGAGGCATTTTTTAAAAAAAGGGATACCAAATTGACACTCAGAGGAATGTTATCATCCAAATCACTATTGTGGGCCTCATCAACCAAATGAAATTTAATGGGTTTAGGTGGGTGAAGCACTAGGTAAAAATTATAGAGACAAAAAATTAGGCCTTAGTGGAGTGAGATGGCAACAACAACATGGCTTCTTTCATGCACACTCTTATAAATTTTGACAAAGGAATCAAGAGATGATAATATGTAGTAAAGAAAATTCACAAGAAACTTATGATTAAAATGGTTTAACAAAAAAAAGTGATAATGATAATAACACTTAAATCTACCTTATAAAGTAAAATATTTCATAATAAGAAAATAGACCTTGTCCCAAGGGTAGACGAGGCTCTCCTTGTTAAATCCAAATTAAATTCTAACCGATGTCTTGCCTTATTTTAAGAAAGTTTTCATACCTTTGAGGTCCTAAAATTTGTTTATTTTTTTTAGTCTTTGGCCCTCACAACATAGACATATGGCTTTAGAAATATTAACTTCACTTACTTTTAATCGGATTCCACCAACCCAAACCTTGTGATCCACATCCCAAGATATAGCAAATTTGGATAAAATATTTTAATCAAATATATTAAGGCATTATAGGAAAAGATAAATGACTCCCTCATAGAAAATTCTCCATATCATGGTGTTTACTTTAAACTTAGCACAAGACTATGGCTCAGTTTTAACCTTATCTGCACCCACGATTAAGATATTCTTGGTATTAAGGAGAGGATTGCTCAAAAAAAATTTCAATACCCAAGAATAATGTAATTTGATACAAAAGAGTCTAGAAATAATAGTGTGACTATCATCATTTAACCAACACTTATTACCATTTGAACCCTTGAGCTCAACCTTCAAATCATTCATATTAATAGTGTAATAATTTATAGTGTATTGTAACTTGTGTAGGCTATCAAATGGAGAATACATCTCTAGGAATTATAAGTCCCTCATTTGACATATAAGTATATGTCTCAAACTTTTTCCAATATGACTTTCATTAATGTGGCATTTCCCATCACTTAAAGTGTACGTTTGCATTATTAAAATTTGTCCTTCAATTAGTCTCCAAACTTATCTCATTATTTGATGAATAATTAAGGGTGAGACAAGATGATTTGATGATTCACCTTTGAAAGATGATCTCAGTCCTTTCATATCTCATCAATAACTTTATCAAAGTGTAATTTTAGTATGCATCACAACCTATTTTTAATCTATTATACTCTATATTTTTTCTTCTAGTGGCGACTCCAACTTTATATCTGGTTTCAAGAAAGATCAATGCCCATTTTCAATATCTTCATTCAGTTTTGATTGTTATTTTTTTTGCAAATATGGAAGGACTGAGATCATCCTTCAAAGGTGAATCATCAAATCATCTTGTCTCACCCTTAATTATTCATCAAATAATGAGATAAGTTTGGAGACTAATTGAAGGACAAATTTTAATAATGGAGGAGTGGTTAGACTATCAAGATTCTAGTACACATGAAATATAATTTTTTGAATCTCCTTTAATTAAATATTATCATATTTCTCTTGATAATTTATAACCTTATGGTCCAATTTATTACCCAACAACTTCTCAACTAGATGAATATGTTTGATCTACCAATCCCATCTTACTTACCCCCTCACAACTTTTTACCATATGATCTTGAACCCACCATTCAACTAATCATGAGGAATAGGTATAAAAATGAGAATGAGCATCATAAATTTAGGTTTCCAATATTTATACTAATTAAATTTGATGAAATGGAGGGATATCCTAATTTAGTTCCAAACAAAGTGAGGAACCACCTTCCTAAGTTTTAAGGGAATAATATAGTGATTGGTGATCAACATTTAAGCACTTTTCACATTATCATTAAAGATTATGAGGTTGATCATGAGGATTTTTTCATTAATCTATTTGTGTACACACTAGAATAATATGCTTGTGAGTGGTTCAATTACCTTCCTTATGGATACAATGATTCATGAAAAGAAATGAAAAATGTTTTTATAATTCAATATGGTGATAGGATTGATCCAAGGTTTATTTTGGTAGAATTTAAAGAAATCAAAAATAACCCTAATGAGTGTGTATAATAATTTAACAAAAGTTTTAACATGACCATGATGAGGCTACCTAAGAATATTAGGCCTAGTAATACAACTTGCCTGATTAAATATTGTGATATATTTAACAAGAAGGTAGCCTATTACTTGAGGGACAAGGCTCCTACAAATATGAGAATGACATTCAATATGGCCATATAAATTGAAAACAACATAAAGTTTGTGGTAAAATATTTGAATAAGTGAGATGATGTGAAATTGGTCAATCCTAAAAGAACTCAATCTACTAAGATAGTCGACCTTGAGGAAACTATGAAAACTTTAGCCTCTACTATCAAGGAGATATCTTAAAAGTTGGATAGAGTTGAAAAGGGGCTACCTCATGGGTCTAAAAGCCATAAGAGAAATTAAAATCAGAATTAAGCACAAGGGAGGCCCCCTTTTCAAATTATAGATAATGACAAAGGGAAAATGCCTACCCATAATGAAAGAAATGGCATAAATCAGAATAGAGGGGCTAGAAAGGAAGTGTGTGATCTATTGAATGCCAAAGTTAATGCTATAAAGTATGATATTGACATTGATTGGTGTGGTAAATTCTTCCTTCCCTATCCTCCATGTGATATTGTTGAATGAATTAATGAAGATGTAGAAGAACCTCAGTCTATGTTTGATGATGAGATTTTGATGATTGATTATCAAGTCTCCTAAAGCAAAATGCATGCCTCCATGGAATTACTAAGTGTTACCAATGTTGATCAATTTTGGAGTGTAATAAAAATGTATGTATCCCAACTTTCAAAGTTTTTTGTGATGTTAACATGACATAAGCATATGAATTGCCAATCATGATTTCAAATTTTTATGATTCATGATGATTAATAAATATGATAGGTGAATTCCTTTAGTTGAGGATAGGTAGATGCCAATTAATTAAATAGTTCCCCAAGAGAAATAATATAGTTTGATAAGTATGAAATAAGGTTTTGGTCCTCAAGAGACTATCCTTACAAATATAAGGGTAGGAGATGCAATTAAGGAAGTTAATAAAAATAACTAAGTTTTCAAATAAAAAGGTGTTTTAGCCAAGAATAGATTACCATTGCTATCTAGTATTCCAAAGGTTGTGAGTGATGTTAAAAAAAGTCTACCTTTGAAAGTTGTTATTAAAATGAAAATTCATCCTAGCCTATTCTACCTATAACTTTTAATTATTTTATTCTAGCTAAAGGTGTTGTAATCCTTCCTCTAAATACACCCCTACCTTAGTATAGCATGTGTGAGGCCCAAATGTTAAGTGCACTAAAACTCACAATGACACTTGTTGAATTATTATGAATACTTGAACATAGGAAGAGGGCATTTGAATCTTTTTAATTTGGTGAGATAAAAACTTTAAAATGAGATGAATTCACCCAAAACACTCCTAGATTATGATGAAGAATCATATGAGGTTATTGAACAGCCTATAAAGGTTTATTTTGGGACTGTATTGGTGAAATTTAGATGAATGTGGTTATATTTTACATAACCCTACTGATTAATAGCTTATTTATTCATAATTATATATTTGATTCTAGAGTCTCTTGCAATGTGATGCCTCTAGGTGTCCTAAATGAACTTAGAGTGAAAATCACATCAGCAAAAAATGCATCAACCTTAAGTAAGTGTTATGGTATGGACTCATGAGAGGTATTAGTTATTAGAAAAGTAAAAAGGTTGGTAGTGTAGTTGGTTGTGTATCTAGGTAAATTCTTGAATATGGATGCAGTAGTTATGGACTACTCACTTAAATAGGGGATTTTTTTGTCAATAAAATGGGTTGATAGCATGGGTGGAAGTGTAAAAATATGCCTTTCTTACATCACCATTCATTTGAAGGGTAAGATGGTTAGACTTCGTAGGAAGCCTAAGATGTTACTTGTACTTGAAGATCTGAAACATGTTCTAAATGAGGTGTTATACATGGATGTGGAGTTGGGTATTTTTTTTGGGAATGTGGATGTTTTTGAAAAACCAACTATTCATGATGTTGGGTCTAATAATGAAGGTGATTTTTGGAAAATGTATTTTTATGGGCTTTCTCCAATCTTAGAAATGGAGTTGGGTTTGTCTTCTATGCCCCCAATGGGAAATATTTTAAGTTTTATTTCTAGTTTTCCTTTGAATGCATAAAAAATACTAATAAGTATGAGGCACTCTTACTTGGTTTTTGAATTACCTACAAACATGGAATTATAGGTTTGATTAGAAAGGGTGATTCAGAGTGAGTGGTTAAGTAGGTCCACAATGCTTACATTGCCAAAAACAAAAGTTTGAAACAATATAGGAATGTTGTATGTGATTTGTTATATTTATTTGATGCTTTTAACATTTTCTATCATGATTGAAGTTTTGACGAAGAAGCTAATAGACTTGCAAGGTTATGTTCTCAATTTGAAATTGAAAATATGAACCCTCATTATTACTATCAAGTGGAGGTGTTTGTTAGGCCTTCAATCCTAGACAATGTTCATCATTGGTAAGATTTTGATGATGATGATTAGATTATAAGATTTCTAAATTTTGAAGCTAAGTTTCAAGATCAACTTATAGACTTGGAATCCATGGTTCAAATCTATGATGGGAAAGAAACCTTGTTTGGGAAGGATATAATTTAGCTAAAGATGAACACTCTCCCTAGGGGATTAGTGAGTTTAGAAGCATCTTTTGATGGAATGGATAGAATTAAAACTAGAGACTCATTTATCTCAAAATATGTGACTAAGTGTAACTTGGGTTCTCATGAGAATTTAAGGAAGGTTTGGTTGGGTACTCCCCTAAGTGAAACAAAAAATAATACCTACATGCAACTACTAAAAAAGTACCAAGACTATTTAGCTTGGTCTTATTCTGAGTTCAAAGCATGAAGGGAAGATTTATTTCAATATGTCATCCCATTAAAACCTGATAGCAAGCCTTTCAAGCAAAAACATAGACCTATTAACCCCATCTTGGCCACCAAGATGTGGTATGAGTTGAAGAAGCTAAGGGATGGTGGAATTATTTATCCCATCAGGTATTCATCATGGGTGGTGAATTTAGTCCTTGAAAGAAATAAAAAATGGTGACATCCACTTACATGTGTATTTTCACAATCTAAATAAATATTATTTAAAGGATAACTACCCCTTGCATAATATGGATAACCTACAATAAAGTGTTACTAGATCATAGATGTTGTCTACTTTAGATGGTTTCTTAAGGTATAACCAAGTTATGGTGAAGGAATCTAAGAGACCCAAGACCATATTTATAATTATTTTGGGCATGTATGTTTATATGAGGATACCTTTTGGGTTAATGAATGTTGGTGAAATATTTCATCAAGCTACGAACATTGCTTTTGTATGGGTAATTAACAGTTTCATTGTTGTATATCAGGATGATATTAGCATGTAATACAATAATAGGCAAGAACATTTGGAACAACTAGATAAAGTGTTCATTTGATGCAGGGAGTTTGGAATTTCACTTAATCCTAATAAATGTCACTTTGGATTACAAAAGGATAAGTTAATAGGAAATATAGTGTCTAAGGATAGTGTCATGATTGATCCCAAGTGAGTAGAAGCCATTGATAAGATGCCTATCCAATAATCCAAGAAAGGAATTTAGTCCTTCTTTGGACAAATAAACTTTGTGAGATAGTTTGTGTCTAACTTTGTAGAGATCACTCTTCCTATTACTTTAATGTTGAAGAAAGAACAACCCATAAAATGGGAGGAGAAGGCTATGCAAGATTTTAATGACATCAAAGGATCCTTGAAATATACCCCTATTTTGGCTATTCCTAATTATACTAAGGAATTCCAAATATTCTCTTTTGCATCACATAATATTATAGCTAATATCTTGTTTCAAAATAAAGATGTTAGTCATGAGTAACCCATAGATTTATTTAGTAAGGCTATGCAAGGTTCTAAACTAAATTACACCATCATGTAAAAATAAACTTTCACTCTCTTGAAGGATGTTAATACTTTCAATATTCTAAGTTCAAATTTGTTTTATACATCCAAAATATAATTGTGAAGAACATATAAAATTAAATTGAAGCATCAAGTAAGAGATGTATGTGGGTTAACAAGTTGAGTATGACATGGATATTCAAAACACCAAGCTAGTGAGAGGTATGGGTCTAGCCAAGCTCATGACTGAGACAAATTTACAAGCCATTGAGGTAAACACTATTATTTTTAATGTTAATGATTCTTTGAGTTGAATTAGCATATATCCATGGTATAAAGATATTGTTCACTACTTGTAAAATCTAAATTGTCCCTCTGACCTGGATAAGAACAAAAGGAGAAATATAAAACTTGTTTCCCAAAAGTATCTCTTGAAAAGTGGACTAGCATGGAAGAATCCATATGGGGTTCTCATAAGATTCATGGTAGAGGAATAAATTTCTTATTTGATTGAAGACTTTCATAGTGGAGTATGTGGTGTCCACTTTGCACCTAATGTCACAATTCATAAGATTCTCAGAACTAGTTATTAGTGGTCATCACTATTCAAAAGTACAAGAAATGTCAATGATTTAATAGAAGGTTGAAAGATTTTGGCTCTCTTTACTTGTTTCTTATGATGATTCAAGGCCCATTTAGACAATAGAGAATGAATTTTGATGGGGAAATCACTAATTCATCAAGCACTAGACATAGATGGATATTGGTTGCAACTAAATACTTCATGAAAATTGGTTCAATTAGTCCCTGCAAAGAAGGATGCACACTAGATGATTATGGAATTTTTGTTGAATCATATTATTTGTAGATTTGGTGTGTTAGTTAAGGTAATTATTGATAATGCCATGAGTTTAAAAGATAAACCTTTAGTGGCATTGTGCAAAGATTATGAGATCACATTGACTTATGCTTCCAAATACAACCCTCAAGGGAATGGGAAAGCATAATCTAGTAATAATAATTTGGTCAAAATCATTAGAATAAATTTAGAAATAAATAAGAAGAAGTGGGGTGAGTAGATGAAGTTTTCCTTGTGGGATGATAGGATCACACATAAGAGAGCTATAGGCAAAAGCCCTTTTGAGCTTGTTTATGGGGCTCAAGATGTATTACCCATGAATTTTTAGTTTCTAACCTATTATTTCATGTAATATCTAGAGTAATAAGAGCAAATCAACTGCTATGAAAGTAGAATGAATCCAAGCTATAAGACAAGCTCATGAGAAATGCCTAAAATTTAAGGAAAGACTTAAAAACAATATTTGATAAAAATTTTACTCCAAGAAATTTTCAATTCAATGATTTGGTTTTACTTTAGGATAGAAATTATGAGAATAATGTTAGGGTGTGGAGCTAAAAGCTACACCTTAAGGCAAATAGGAGGGTTTCTAGCGTATGCAGTCATCGGCGTCGACAGGCCACACCGACGTCGGTCAGGGGATGCAGAAGGGAAACTGGCATCGGCAGAAGATCGGCTGGGGTCGGTCACCTCCAGGAGGGCAGGGACCGACGTCGATCGCCTGTGGCAGTCTGAACTACTATTGACAAATAGTCAATTAAGTGAATGCGAAGTTTACATGTTAAAGACTTGTTCAAAGTCTTGAGCCGCAAGTCTAATCAGTGTATGCATGAGATCTATATAATAGACTCATGGGCTGTATTGTTAAGTAGAGAATTTGGAGAAGAGCTATGTGAAGCTTGGAGAGTTATTCCCATGGTGGAATCAAGTAGGATTCCCCATGTATGTATAAGTAAGATCAGGTTTGATATGCAGGGATGTGTGTATGCGAGGGTCAGAAAGGAGATCGGCGAGGGAGCTAGATCCAAGGTGACAGCAATACATCAGCAGGATCATGGAGAGATCTACTTGAAGTATAGTTGTGTACTCAATTGTACAGATGTGTAATGAGGTGAACAACAGCTTGTGTTAGTTGTGTGTTGTGACCTATGAGAGAAGATTACTCAGGTGGGAAGATTACAGGGAGCCCTTGAGGAGGAAGCCTCACAGAGGTGGAAGAAGAGTGTGAACTCTTTATTGTAATTTCCTTTGTAATGAGTTGAATACAATTGTGTGTTGCCTCTCATATTCTATGTGTTTTCTCATTGATAGTTATTTGTTCTTTTGGTTATTCCACATGTTTAATTGCTTATACAATGGTAATCATGTGTGCTCTTAAATATGACAAGTTGTGTTAGAGCTTTGGGGAGTTTCAGTCCTATCAATTGGTATCAGAGCGAGGTTGGATGTTCTCAGAGCGAGTTTGACTAATAGATGTCCCTGATCTATTAAGTGTTTGTTAATTATAGGTTACTCATAGGGGTTGATGTTTGAGTGGGAGTATAGTAAGGCAGAAGATGGTACAATGAGAATGAAGAAAATCATGCACAGGTTTATCACCACAAGGAGTGTGGTGGGTTGTCTTCAAGTGGGAGCTTGAAGAGGAATACAAGCCAGGATGCAGATTAGACAGAGTACTGGTTTTGGGTATAGGTGCAGCTCTTTATCTCCAAGTGGGAGATTGTTAGGGTGTGGAGCTAAAAGCTACACCTTAAGGCAAACAGGAGGGTTTCTAGCGTATGCAGTCGCCGGCATCGATAGGCCACACCGACATCAGTCAGGGGACACAGAAGGGAAACCGGCATCGGCAGAAGATCAGTCGGCGTCGGTCACCTCCAGGAGGGCAGGGACCGATGTCAGTCGCCTGTGGCAGTCTGAACTGTTGTTGACGAATAGTCAGTTAAGTGAACGCAGAGTTTGCATGTTAAAGACTTGTTCAAAGTCTTGAGCTGCAAGTCTAATTAGTGTATGCATGAGATCTATATAATAGACTCATGGGCTGTATTGTTAAGTGGAGAATTTGGAGAAGAGCTATGTGAAGCTTGGAGAGTTCTTCCCATGGTGGAATCAAGTAGGATTCCCCATGTATGTATAAGTAAGATCAGTTTTGATATGCAGGGATGTGTGTATGCGAGGGTCAAAAAGGAGATCGGTGGGGGAGCTAGATCCAAGGTGACAACAATACAACAATGGCAGATGAAAGTAAGCTAAGAATGGAGGAGTTGAAAAGCACAGATGGTCACTTATGGTCCCATGGAAAGAAAGAGCAGGTAAAAGATTATTGTTGGTTGGTAGCAGATCAGCATGAAGGAACTGAAGAAGTAGATGTAGCAGGCGTTGTTGCACAGGATGCTCTAGGAGGTTTCTTGGATAAAGTTGAATCTTGGATAAAAGATTCGGTTGCCTCCTTCCATGCAGCCCCAGGTAGAGGAGCTGGTGAGCCTTGCCAAAGAATTGGCAAAGGGGAAGTGAAGCTGAAATTGCAGGTGGCCAACACATAGGTGTTGATGAAGGTCATGCAGGTCCCAGGTTTGGAGATATGGCTAATTTCTTCAGAAAGATTGGGTGATGAGAGATGCACAAGAACTCTCACAGCAGATGTTCTTGAATTAGCTGGTGGTAAGAAAATAGGTACTCTTTATCTACTTATTTATATTATTGATTCTTCTTTTATTGTGGAGACGTGGCTTCATAGGCTTGGTAACATGAGCAGAAAGGAGATGCATGTTCTTAAGTGGAAGATAGATATATTTGACAAGCTTAAGAACTGGAAAGCCTTGGTGTACTTGGAGGAGATGGCAGATAGAGACCAGTGGATGGGGCTGGATACTTCTGAGCAGGGTAGTTTGGACATGGGTATTGATTCAAAGGAGCTCACGGGTAAAAATTCATCACTCATAAGTGAACACAGGTACCGGCATCGGTCAGGAGGAACTGGCGTTAAATAGACAGGTGTCAATGTCGGTCATGTGCATACCAAAGCCAGCGATGTTGGGTAGGGTAAGACCGACGTCGGTCAGGAGGACCGATGTTGGCAGTAGGTAAGACCGATGTTGATCATAAGGACTGACGTTAGCAATAGGGACACTGACATCGATAGGGTCGGTAGTCAGGGACAGACGCATGGGAACCGACGTCGGTCAGGTGCAGACTATGGAGTGACCGAGGTCGATCACTGTAATGGATTTGGGTGGATAACACGCTGTCAAGGAGTCTCAAACACCCATATAGAGGACTGAAGATGTAGTAAGCCTCAAATTCATTATTCCTCTTCTTTATACTCGTTGTTGATTGTAGAGCAAGAAGGATCTAGGAAACAGGTGGGAGCATGGCAGGGATATGATGCAGAACCAAACAGGAGTTTTGGTAGGGTTGCTAGCGGGAAGAAAGCATAGAGATGAATGGATACCTTAGTTGAAGAATAGAGAGAACGGACACGTGAGACGAAAGATCAAGTATATGGTCTTGAGGAGCTGCAGGATAGTGGTACAGGTTTTGACAGGTGGAGGACGAAGCATGGCTTCAGTCAATGTCAGGGTAACTACTGTGGTTTGTCTTACCAAGTGGATGATGATTGCAACATCATTCTGTTGTTGTATGTGGATGGTATGTTTTGCTAGCAAGATTGTACATATAAGGTTTTATTGAGCTAAGGGTAAGGTTAGTTCAGTGGCATGTCATGAGGAGTTTGAAGCAATGAAATTCTTTGACATGGGAGACATGGAGATCACAGGTTGATTTTGTCTCCAGTGGGAGCTGATGTGAATCAGGTGTTGGTGAGGTTCAGGATGCAGAGCTGGAGCACACTAAGAGATGGACAGGTACAGTGTCTGAAATCACATGAGGTTTGGTATAGGCCTGAGTATTCCCATGCAGTGGGAGCTGTCAGAGAGTTAGGAGCCAATTCGGGGAAGTGGGTTCTCAGGTATTTGAGAGGGACCAGCAATAGAGATTCATGCTATGCAGGGTCAGGACTTCACTACATGTGTTTATAGGTTTGGATGTGACAGGGTACTCAGATGATAGGAGGTACATCACAGGTTGTGTGGTGTGTTGTCTTCAGGATTGAGCTTGAAGAGGGATACAAACCAGGAAATAGATTAGACAGAGTACAGATACAGGTACAGTGCAGCTGTTTATCTCCAAGTGGGAGATTGTTGGGTTGTGGAGCTAAAAGCTTCACTGATGCAGACATGGAGGAGGTTACAGATGAGTTACAGAGTGTCACAAAGACTAGTGTTGGTCTAGCCAACCGATGTTGGTAAGATTAGACAAGAAGGCAACTGACGTCGGTCAGAGATCGGCTGGCGTCGGTGACCCCCAAGCAGACAGGGACCAACGTCGGTCACCTGTGTGGTTCGACTGCGAGCTTATTATGGGTAGTTAGCTAACGAACCAAGTGTTTGAATGATGAGAGCTATTTTTAGACTGAGAGCTATGGATCTAATTATTGTAATTAGATGTCTAATTATTGTTTGGATGAGATCTATATAATAGATTCATGGTTATATTGGAAAGGTGTGCTAGTTTGAGTTGAGCAAAGTTAGCTCCTTCTGTGTGTGAGGTGAGCAAGGGTGTTCCTCCTAGTTCCATAGTAGTACCAAGGTGGGTGCTGGTTTTGGAGAGTCAGCAAGATTCTTCAGGGGTGTAGGATCTTGGTCAGCAGGTGTGCATGGCCTATATAGGAGATTTATATGGTAAGTAAGATCATTGATCTATAGGTGTATGTGTGTGCAAGGTCAAGGTTCACAGGTGTGTAGAACCAGGTTGATTTGCAGGTGTGCAAGATCAGATAGGATAGCAACACAATAGGGAGCAGAATCAGGTAGGATCTACTTGGAGTACAGGTGTGTACTCAGATAGAGCAAAGAGGAAAGCAAGGGAGTTCCTTCCATAAGTAAGGTCTATTGAATTACAAGTTGTTGCAGGTTCATGGGAGATTTACTTGAAGTATGTTGAGTACTTGTGGAGTGCGTGGAGCACTTGTGGTGTGCGTGGAGCATAGGAGGTGAACACCAACTCTGTGTTTGAGTTGGGTGTTGGGACCTGAGAGAGAGAGCTTTGAGGAAAGAATTACTGTTCACTTGAGGTGTGGGAAGCCTCTAAAGAGGTGGTGGAGAAGAAGTGGCATCTTCTTTATTATATTCTTTTCTATATAAGTATTAATACAAGTTGTGTATTGTCTCTCATATCATGTGTTATTTTGAATTCTAGTTACTTGTGATTTTGGTTAATTTCCGCATATTAAGTTGCTTGGTTTGGTAATCAACTGTATGCTTCCAGTGTTTCATGTATCCTGACAAGTGGTATCAGAGCGAGGTTGGACGTTCTCAGAGTGAGTTTGACTAACAGATGTCCCAAATCTGTTAAGTGTTTGTTGATTATAGGTTACTCGTAGGGGTTGCTGTTCGAGTGGGAGTATAGCAAGGCAGAAGATGGTACAATGAGAATGAAGAAAATCATGCATAGGTTTATCACCACAAGGAGTGTGGTGGGTTATCTTCAGGTGGGAGCTTGAAGAGGAATACAAGCCAAGATGCAGATTGGATAGAGTACTGGTTTTGGATACAGGTGCAGCTCTTTATCTCCAAGTGGGAGATTGTTAGGGTGTGGAGCTAAAAGCTACACCTTAAGGCAAACATGAGGGTTTCTAGCGTACGCAGTCGCCAGCATCGGTAGGCCACACTGATGTCGGTCAGGGGATGCAGAAGGGAAATTGGCATCGACAGAAGATTGACTAGCGTCGATCACCTCCAGGAGGGCAGGGACCGACATCGGTCACCTGTGGTGGTCTGAACTGCTGTTGACAAATAGTCAGCTAAGTGAACGTGAAGTTTGCATGTTAAATACTTGTTCGAAGTCTTGAGCCACAAGTCTAATCAGTGTATGCATGAGATCTATATAATAGACTCATGGGCTGTATTGTTAAGTGGAGAATTTGGAGAATAGCTATGTGAAGCTTGGAGAGTTCTTCCCATGGTGGAATCAAGTAGGATTCCCCATGTATGTATAAGTAAGATCAGGTTTGATATGCAGGGATGTGTGTATGCGAGGGTCAGAAAGGAGATTGGTGGGGGAGTTAGATCCAAGGTGACAGCAATACATCAGCAGGATCATGGAGAGATCTACTTGGAGTACAGTTGTGTACTCGATTGTACAGATGTGCAATGAGGTGAACAACAGCTTATGTTAGCTGTGTGTTGTGACCTATGAGAGAAGATTACTCAGGTGGGAAGATTACAGGGAGCCCTTGAGGAGGAAGCCTCACAGAGGTGGAAGAAGAGTGTGATCTCTTTATTGTAATTTCCTTTGTAATGAGTTGAATAAAATTGTGTGTTGCCTCTCATATTCTGTGTGTTTTCTCATTGATAGTTATTTGTTCTTCTGGTTATTCCGCATGTTTAATTGCTTATACAATGGTAATCATGTGTGCTCTTAAATCTGACAAGTTGTGTCAGATCTTTGGGGAGTTTCGGTCCTATCAGATAAAGGTAAGAATGACAAGTTTGATGCCTTGTGGATGAACCCTTATTCTATTGACTATAAGATTAAGGAACATGCTTTCTTCTTGAGAGACCTAGATGATGAGATACTAGATCTGCCAGTTAATGGAAGACATTTAAAACAGTTTCTTGAATGAGTCCATGATTGTGTATAGTAATGTATAGTGTATAGTTTTGTTTTTCTATTGTTTTATTTCCCCTTTATGTTGAGCCTTTGTTTATACAATTTTTTTAATTCTTTTATGTCATACATTCATTCTTAGATGCTCCTGATCTTTTTTTATTGGTCTACCTTTGTCCAATTGAGTTTCCATGGGTGTTTTCAAAGAATTTGCTAAAATTTTGAGTCTGTGGCCCAAAGGATTGACACTTGGTCTTATTTTATGGGGTTATTTGCACACTTGTAGGGGATGTACTTCCCTAGGTGAGAGTGAGTATTAGTTCCCAAAATTACACTTAACAATTTGTGTCCTTTTCTAAAATATTAGTTCATGAATATCTAACTATTACCTATTATTTTTAAGTGTTCACCCAAGTTAAAAATCCAAATTTTGCCTTGTGAAAACCTTATGTAATCTTTCTTCTAGTTAAGGTTTAATGATTTCATGCTTTAATGAGATTGCAGGGTCTATGTTAAAAATCAAGTTGGGAAGATCAAATAATGCTAAGTATGATATTTTCCATCTTCAAAAAGTTTGAAAGTCTGATATATTCCTCTAGAAAAAAATAAGTTGAAAAAAATGCAAGTTCAACTTTTCAAATTCTTAAGTTTTTTTAAAAAATTCTCAAGTTCAAAAATTTTGGTTGGGCATTTTATTCAAAATTTTTGGTCAAACATTATGGTTCAAAATTTTGTTTGGAACCTCTACGTTAGGTTTTTTGGTCAAGCATTTTGTTTAAACTTTTTATGACCAGACATTTTGTGGTTAGAGCCTTTGATTCAAGAAAAATTTTACCACCTGCTAATTAACATGCAGTAAAAATAGAAATGGTCCAAAAGGAAGCAATGAAGTTTCAAGGTAAATCAGAGGTCGGCATGGAAAACAAGTAAGGCCATAAAATCATTCAAGAGGCCATGTCATTATTTATTCTCATTCCAAAATGTATGACCTATCCAAGTGGGAGTTAAGTTTGTAAAAAAATTAAAAGCATGATATTTTAAATAAAAGAGATCCACACAATTAATACAATCCATATGAAGGGTCAAATGGTGAAGCCAAGATTTTAAAAAAGGGAAAATAATGCACTTAAGTATTATAAGGTTTGTTGGTAACCCTAAAAGGTTAAAGTAAAAATATAAATTTGGAAGTCATCACAAAGTTTGGCATTATATAAAAAAGGTAAAACAAAGGTATGTCTTACATTTCTAATATTTTACTTGTTTCTAATACTTCCATGGAAGAGAAAAGTTGTAGGGTTGTGAGGCCAAGCTGAGCCATTCCAAGGAGATTTCTCAAATGGTCATGGATTCTTCTTTTCTTCTATCACAACTAGAATATTCCCATGAAATCATTATAATGCAAGGGGTTTTCTATGGCCTACACAAGGAGAAGGGAAAATATCCAGAAGCTTCCAAATATGCAAATTATTAGTTTAAGTCATGGCAAAGAAATTACACATGAAGATAAGGAGTTTGTTTTTCTCCCAAGGGAATATTTTCCCTCAAATCCAAGTGTAACACATTTATAGCCAATAAGATCAAGGTTTTGCTTGAAATCTTTATCATTACATGGATAAGTAGTCACCCAAATGATTTTCTTGTAGAATAAGATCTCCCAAGCATGACAAAGGGCATTTTATAGCTAAAGCATATTCACAAAAATATTCTAGATGAGAGTTGCGTAAAAAGAGGGCTTGTTCTCTATTCAAAGGTTCTTATTGGTTATTGTTATTTCTAGGTCTTAGGATCTTTAAAATCTTTGGATCCTTGTTCTTTATATGTATTTTCTCTCTTACTAATTTTTTTATAGTTATACAACCATTACCAAGCTCTGAGAGCATTGTATATGTCTCCCTTATCCAAGATCAAACTCACCATGCTTCTCCCCATGTCAACATTCTGAAATAATGATGTATGTAAGATTTAATTTAGAGATTATGGAAAATAACTATGATTTTTATTCTTTCATATTAATGAAGTTCAATAATATGTTTTACATGCTCTACTACTTGGATATCTGGTTTAATGCTTATTAAATGTGGTCATTTTGGGCATATATCTAGGTTATAAACCTCTTTCTGCATTTTGATTTGGAAATGTGTTGTTGATAACCTATTAAGAACACCCTAGATTTATGGATTTGATGGAAAAAATCATTTTAATTTTTACTTGTAGTGTGTGCTTTAGGGTTTCAAGAATCATTTAAATAGTTGCATTGTATTGGCACCAATGGATGCAAACTATTCCTAATATTTTATTTAGCTTATATTTCATTATATTTCATATTTTAAAATGAATGATGTCATGTATATTGAAGGAGATATTTATATTTTAAAAAACACAAAAACACACCTCTTTTATAACTACTTAACTCATCCTATCTTATTCTACCCTAAAAATAATACACCATGTTACATATTTTAAGTGTTATTTTCTTGAAGATGCATAAAAATTACATATCTAAAATGTGTATATGCTTTATTATTTTAATATAATAATTTAAATATTCCATTCATCTCTCTATTGTTAAAAATTTATTTTGAAATGAAGGTTGCATTCATATTTACATCTATCTTCAGTAGTTTGTGTCTAACCTAGAGCATTTGTCCATTATGTGTGACAACACTTATTGAGTAGAGTGTGAAAAATTGGTTATGTCATATTCATATTTATTTATATTGATGTGTCAATAATCTCAATGGAGATTACAATATAGTATCTATCCATGAGAGAAAACTAATCCTTATCTCTTCTCTGTATGCAATCACAAATGCATTAGATCCGCAAATCAATCCTAACTCAGAGAAGATAGATACTACATACACTTTATATTGGAGATACATTAGATAATTGGTAATATGACCCATATAGATCCTATAGATGCAATTAGGGGATATATTAACACAAAAAATATCACTAGGGAGGGTTATAAAGCCTCTATTCAAGTAAAACTATGTAATAACCCTAATGAAGTCATATGTTTTCATATTCACTATACTAATAACAAGTAAATTAAAGAAATCTAATCTAGTTTTCACCAAATTTTATGGTATAAAGTGTGGGTAATAAACAAAAAAATTAAAAATGCATAGAATACATATACTCATATCAATGTATACAAAATCTTAATGCATGTAAGAGAAGTACAAATGCATATGGATCTACTCTTATAATGAAGGAACAAAGTTGAGAATACTTACCATTGAACATGAACCCACCAAGCCTCATTATATCCCTTGTTCAAGGTGATTTACAAGAGTTTATTGTGGTATATAAGGATGACAAGGATAAATCAGCTCTAGGATACACAACCTATCAATACATTCAAAATATTTATCCATAAGACAAGATCTGTATCTCCAAAGAAAGTATGAAACCATAAGCTTAGTTCCTCAAGTAGAATGGTGGATAAACATATGCTCAATATATCTTATTATTCTTCTCTTGTCTAAATAATGGTGATATGATTTTGTATATATAGGTGGATTTAACCCTAAACCCTTCCAAAAATTTTAGCTAATAGGGTCTACCCAGTTGACCTAGTGTTGTTATTAACAAAAAATTACTAGGTCATAGGCTAGGTCATCCAAGAGCCAACCTAGACCCTAAATAAGTTTTTCTCAACCCATTCAATCTAGTCATGTAAACTATCAAAAAAGGGTTTAGGTTAGGAAAAGGACTAATGAAGGTGGAAAATGACTAGAGGACCAGTGTAAAATAGGGTCAAAGCTTAGGGGAATGGATTTTAGGATAAAAGTGTGTAGATAACAAGTGGAAAAAGGGATAATAATCCTGTAAAGCACCAATGGTCTTCCCACCCCTTTCCTAGTGTACCCATTAGGGCATGCACTCAAAGAGATTGAGACTTGATGTGTTATATTGATGCATGTAAATGTATCACATGGTTTGGATAGTGTTGAAACCACTTCTCATTTTAAGATTCAAAGTATATTTAGCATGAGTTGCTAGTTTTGATCTTCTTGATATCTATGGAGGAGTAGCAGCCAAGCTATTTGAATATTTCACAAAATGATTATTCAAGTGGTTTTTGGGAGCAACCTTGATCTTAAAATTTTGTGAAGATAAATGTCATTTGGATAAATATAATGAATAATAATCAAAATCTAAAGTCTAAAACTCTAATCTAGCATGAATATTAACAAAGAGAAAGTAATCTACAATGATTTGATCAAAAATTGATAAATATAGGTAGGGTAAGGTATAAAGAGAGATGTTTTTTATTATTTAATTTAGACATCTTGACAAATCTCTCATTTCATCAAAGATATACATCTTCAAACCAACATATGACATGAAATTAACAAATTTCATAGATCCTATCATATACTAGGCAAATATCTAAGGATATTTGAAAACATGTTAATTAAATATCTGATTCACTTTAAATATTTACTTAAACAAGAAAATTACATTTACACATCATCCAAAAAAGTAATTATATTGAAATGAATCTAATAACTTTCAGTTAACTTAGTGTAAAGCTCAAATCAACAACTCTACATTAATATATATATACATTTAGAATTCATAAAAATATTTCAAATATAAACATCAGAATAAAGACTTGAGGAAGTAGCCATGATAACAAATAAATAGATAAAATGAGACAATATTCACATAATTCTCTTGCTTATGTCATTTGATCCAAAATTAACAAAATACTTTCTCTCAAAACTTCCTCCCTTTGTCCAATGATAATACCCCCTTTTATAGGTTTTAAGACCAACCAATGGGGTATTTTGGTTAGTCATCATCAAATAGGAATTAGACAATTGTCAAGGATAGATGTCATTTTAAAATATTCTATTACCAATGACACTTTTCAAATGTGACTAACTTATAATGCATGTTTGTTACAAATTGCACATGCTTTTAAAAAATAATATATTCTTTTTTAAAATGATTTACATGGTTTTGATACAAAAGAATATTTTAAGTCAACTCTATTGACTTTGAGATGCCTCTGTAACTATAGCCTTTTGATTTTGTTCCAAAATCTTCATGGATTTGTCATACTATTCATCAATCAACCTAAGACTGATGATTATCTCTATGAATAGATCCTCAGTTTACAATGCTAAATCTTTGAAGATTTCATCCATTATATCCATGACTTATTTGATACTCCTAGCATTACCAATATTTTCATTTGCTTGTTATCAGCCCCTATGGTGCCCTTGTTTCTACTCTTGAATTGATGGATAAACTCGATATCTCTCTATTGAAATTATTTATTAGTTATTAGGCCTATTTGACTAGGTATTGTTGGATCCTTAATCAATCCTCCTAGTATTTGTATCATTTTACCCTCTAGTTATTTGAAGTCTCCTAAGTATCCTTTCATACTTTTTGACCACTTATTTATGTCCCTTATTTTCTCCATCAAGATTATCATGGTAATATTAAAGTGTGATGTGATAACCATTTTAAGTTAAAGGATCTAATTTTTAATTACTATATTGATTAGTTCCTTTACTTTAATTTCTAAGCCTTTCCATTGATTGGCTTGGTTCAGAGCAATGTCATGTTGTTTACTCACCATGTCCAATTTGAACCTTATTTCCTTTAAATAATGGAATGTATCATAGATGATTGTTTCAAATTTATTAAAAATATATACTAGTAATGACATAATAGATTATTTTTCCAAAATTTTATTCTCTTGTTTTAGTCCTTTGATTGTAGAATGTAACCTTTCTAACTAGGATTGGGCTAGCTCTAGAACATATTTTTCAAACATGGGGTCTTCTCATGGTATCTATTCTCTATTTTTAGTTAGGTTAACCAAAGGCTCAACCCTTTGGGATATAACCTCCTAACCTTATTCTATGACAACTATTTTAGTTACTCTTTGTAGGCCTATAATAGTTGGATCATATTTGACTCCCACTAAAGAATTGACCATATACTTAATTGGAACCTCTACTTGTAACTAGTCTACTAATTGAGTTGGAGTATCAAGTCTCCTTTATTATTCATTTTATAATGTTATTATCCAAGGATTTAACTCCTATTATTATGGGATGCTTATGGTCTTCACTATAACACATGGGTGATAGATAGTAGGAAGCTTATCCATCCTTGGTTCATATATGAACCATTTATGTATAGTCAGTTCATATATTGGGTTTTATTCATTGAATAGGCTGATATCCTTCAAAATTGGAATGATTTCCATTTTTTATTTCTTTACCTTTTGGATAATTGCAGTCTAACCTTCCTCTTAGGAGGATCTATGATCACTCAATACAAGGACTCTTCTTTTCCATTTTCTTGTTTGGATTCAACAACATTTTCCTCCTCTACATATGAATCTCTTTTATAAGTCATGGAGAGAATTATCAATGCATATTCAAGAGATTCCTATGGATCTAAAGCTATCATGTGAATTTCTACTTATTGAGGCCAATCTTATTCTATTGTTCCAAAAGGCTCAAGGACTGAGGAGGTTGAAGCAAATTCTCTTAGTATCCTTTTGTCAATAAATTGATCTATTTATATGTCAATTAGGGGAAGACTAGAAGGGTCAACATCTACCAGATGATATTTTATAAGACCAATATTCCATCTATCATCCATCTTTTGATCTCTCAACAATCTGGATTCAAGTTTTACATTATGTTCATTTAGTATTCTAGTAGCTTCATAATAAGTGGATGCCTTAGTATACACAAAATCATATGCTCCAATTTCATGTTCATAAAGTACATTTATAATAACTTTTCTCATCAATTTCTCATTTACCCTACCATTAGGATCCCACTGTCTATTATCATCTATCTACAAATTAAAATAAAGATTGTGTTTTGAAGCCACTTTAATTTGGTCCCATTATCTAAAAGTGGTTCTGCCAACAGTCATGAGAAAACCATGGATAAGTACCTTCCTCTTGGTCTTGTAGATCCCATATATTCTATTAAATATTTGGTATGATACTTCTTATTCTACCAAATTATATGGAACATGTACTAGTAGTTTAAGGGTGCACTTTAGATTCCCTCTATTCTAATAATTGTGCAATCAGGTTATAATAAGATATCTCCCATTGTCTCAATGGATTTATTGACTAAAGGAGTTATCCTCATCATGGGTATACCATTGATGGCTTTGCTTTGTTGGGACCAACATACCCCCATATTTAAAAATTGGGACCTTGGAGAAACCTTAAAGTTTGAATATGAAAATTTAGCATTATAAGATCATTTATAAAATTTGAAGATCAACCACTCTATTAAAGGTAGGCTTACTTGGTTTTGTTGTGGATTTAATTTAAATTAACATTATTAATAAATTGTATTTATTTCTCTTTTTTTAGGTTCCACAATGTTTGTCCTCAAGAATTTCATGTTTCAAAACCCTGGCCAAAACTCTCAATTTAAATTTGAATGTTGGTGGGAACCAAATTAATGAGAATATTTTGAAAGTTCATTTTGGACCTAGTCATTAAATTCATGTTCTAAGTTTAATAATGTTTATTAACAAAACTAAAACTTATTCTAAATTACTTGGTCCCATCTATTACTTTTCCCTTTAAAAGTTCCTTGTATACCTAACCTTCATTTTGTAGGGTCCTTTTAATGTTTCCTAACATAGCCTAAGATTTTAACCCTAAGGACCAAAAATATTTTTTAAATACTAATAGGACCTTATTATTAATGTCTTATCCTAAGTTCCAATTTCCTGAGTCCACTTTTATGTTATCTCGGCCCCTTGTTTATACCTTAACCTAAGGTTTTAATCTTAAGGCCCCAATGTATTTATTAATATGAGTGAGACCTTGGTATTAACACCTTAATCCTAAGTTTTTTATGTCTCTACAATACTCACTTAACTTACTTACATCCTTTAGGATTTAACAACCTATGCTTTATCATTGATTTTGATCCAACAGAGTGAAGAAAGCCTGAGCTTCAACTTAAATAACATGCATCTTTAACAGTCCAATAGTTTGCACTTTCTTATGGCCTTTCAATTGAATGGCATGAGGAAATCCTAATATAATCTCACATATATCCCATTGTACCAATAAAATTCAATCCCTTGGATCATGATCAACACTTCTTTCTTACTCATGAAGACTCAATTAGATAGTATGAGGCATAGTTGAAAATTCAAAAGACTATGGAAAGCCTAGAGGATCAACACATAGCACCCTTGCATTCAATGAGAAAAAATAAATGGGTTCCTATAAAAAAGTAACCAATCACAAGTAAACTCTTGGATCATGATCCTATATCAGATTCTTCATCATCAATTAGGATCTAATGGGATGAATTAAGTCGAAGGTCTTAGGAAGCCTTGTGGATGTGCTAAGTAGGATTCTCACATTGAGTCATAATAATTTGACAAAATTAAAATTGATGTTCGAATGACCATCATTTGACATCCATGAGGATGTATTTGATGTCCATGTGACCATCAACTTTGAACCCATCAAATTAAAAACTTCATTAACCTAAAATTGACATTTGTAAAACCATCATTTGACATCCACGAGGATGTATTTGACATAGGTGAGACCATCAAATTTAATCTAATGAATTATTATGCTCAAGGTTGAAATACACTCCAAAATATTTCTAGAAGACTAAAAAATGGATTTACAGGCTAAGGAAAGTGCTAAAAAAATGCTCAAACACTAGAAGTATTCAAGTTGCAAAATGTGGAAATGGTCTTATAATCTAAGTATGCAAAATAAACCTAGTCTAAGTCTATACTTTAAGGTTCCCATGATATTTTATTAAAACATCATGAACCTTAAATTATAGACTTATACTAAGTTTTATTTTGAAAAGAGAGTCCTTATAGCGTAAAATTTAGACCAAATACATCTAGCTAAAGGTTTTAATGTGTTTTGTCAATATCATAAAATATTATGTGTTATTAGATGATTGTTTCATGTTGATCCTTTTGAGCATATTTTATAATCCTTGGCATCGATATTATAGACCAATGTTTATATTATGTTTATTAAACATGGCATAAACATTGGCCTAGAATATTTATGCCATGGTTCCCTTGCATATAAATCAAAAAACTTAGGCATAAAACCCTTAGCCTAAGGTTTATTTTATGCTTAGTAAGAAAAACAAACCTTAGCCTAAGGGACTTAAGCTTGAGTCACTGTCTTAATAATGAGTTGACTTAATGTTTGGGAATCTCTATAGATCAATGACATGTACTATATCACAAGGTTTTAATCCAACAACATGAAGGCACCCAAAGACTTTTCAATGAGGCCTCAAGAGCCCACAAGCTTGATGCATGGTAAAAGAACATTTGAGGTAGAGCTAACATGATGATATGATAGTTCATGATTTGTCACTAGATTGTGATACATTTATGCTAACGCACTCATGATTTTTCAAAGGTCCACGAGCTTTCTATATGGCCAATGCTTATTTGGCAAAGGATTGACATGGGATTCAAAGCACAGAGAAGGCATGCAAATATGTCAAGTGTCACTACCATGGGGTATGTAGTAGAAGGAGCCAATCATAGGGAAGGGCATATATTATAATCAATGGCTCATGCTAATCCTAGATTTTGATCCAAAGAAGCAAAATAAAAGAGGCATTTTTAAATGTCAACATCTAGTTCTCAAAAATCAATTATGAAAAGTGTGTGAAAGCCCAAACTAGTGCCACATAAGTGCTCCATAAGCAGGAAAGGAAAAAATATGAGATATTTTGGGGTCAAAAATGAAAGGGTATAAAGGCAAAGGTCCAAATCAAATCCAAGGCATGTATAATCCAATGCCTAAATATATTTTGCCATTAAAGCTCCAAAACCTTAAACCTTGCATAAAAGCATCCCAAATGGATTCAATTGGTTAAAATTTTGTCCAAGGATAACTTAATTGTGTTTTTGAGTGTGAGAAACATTTCACAAATATCATTTGAAATTTGGTGTGATAAATTTTTAGGAACAAAGACAATGTCAACTTGCAAACAATAATTAAAGGAAGAGATCAATCTCTACTTGTCAATATATAATGAAGGTTAGATCTTCAAAGACATAAAATTAGACTTGGTAGCCCTAAATATCTTACAGATTAGAAACTATTATGAACTCTTCTTCATGATCAAGGAATTGAAACCCATCATAAAAGAGGATCAAATAATAGCCATAGTAAGCTAGAGGCACTATGACCTGGTCATTATTCAGATGTCCAACCTCCACTACGCTATGGGAAAACTTGAGGTACTACACTGCATCCATATCCTTGCTCTCATCTTCATTGATTATAGAATTGATAATGAATGGATCATCGGGGAGGGAAACTCTAAGGAAGTAGCATATATTTCACTTGTAGAATTTGAGAAATATTATAAGCTCCCTCTTCCCCATGTGGATTTATCCAAGATCAAGGAGTGGACAAGCAACCATGACCTAGACTCTGTCCTTAGACCCTGGTTACACCAAGGCCCTCATATATTTAGGGAATTTGAAGGAAAAATCCTAGTAGTCCAATTTAGGGAGGGCATTAGGGTTATAATGACCCTATTAAATTGAGACTTTGGAGCCCCTCAATGACCTATGTAAATAAAACCTAGGTGTCATATGCACATTTCATGGTGGAACAGAAGCTCACCCCTCTAATTAGAGATTTAATGAGTATCTTCCTCACCAAGAAATTTTCTACCATAAAAAGGAAGACCTCTAAGTATTTTTATATGATGTCATACATTTTAGATGCCCTGCTTGCCTCAATCAAATTCATAGGTATTAGGAATTGGTCCCTAGATGGAAAAACCACCATTTCACATCACTATTATAAATTAAATATCTTTAATTATAAGAACCATATGTAGTTTATTTATGACTATGCTTTCCTAGCCATAGTTGAGGCCATCATAAGTTTTTATATGATTAGGGTCCACCCCCTCATCAATAAGTACGTGGAGTGATATATGGTACTACCCTAACTACATAGTCATCAAGATTAATGGCATCATGTCCCAGCCTTGTAGGTTGCCAGTCTATATTCCTAGCTAGCTAGTTGAACAAGAAATTACTTCCTAGTTCCTGCATGGCATTGATGGTACCTATAAATAAAATTAAAAAAAACTTCTCCACCCCTTCCCTATGATCATTGTAAGGACCATACTTCAAGACTAGAAACAAGTTGAGACTATGGCTAGGCATACAAATTCATTTGGTTTTCAACTTGATGAACTTAAAATGTGGGATCCTAAGGGTATAATGGCTACCCACTTGAAGGACAAGAAGATACAAAATCCTAATTATGTACATCAACTTAGTGTCCATGACACCATATATATTAAGGCTAATAATTTTGAAGAAGTATTGGATAGGATCTAAGGACACAATATTAAGCTAGAACACAGGCTAACCAAGGATGACAAGCCCTTAGGAGAGATATGGAAAATGCATCCTTTATAGTATCACTTGATACTCGATCCATTTGGGATGGCTCAAGAACAATCCCAAGTAGAAAAACCATAACCATAACCTTAGAAATAAATTATGAAAAAATAGGATGAACAAATCAAGGGAAAGGAGAAAGTAGGAGAAGTAAGATTGGAAGAGAGATCTGGGGAGGGCCCCTCACCTTAAACACTACCCTAAAGGCCACTTTCCCCAATTCAATACATATACATGATTTCCTTGGAACTATAAGAGACACTTGAGGGTGCCCTTAAGAAATTTGTAGAGGCTTATGACTTAGATAGGAAAGAGGAGCCTAAGGAAGATAAAGGAAAAGAGCTTGTCTCTATGGCATCCTAAGAAAAGAGTAAGGCATAGTTGGCATTGGTCCCTATTAGACCAAGGAAGAAACAAAGATTGAATTTCACTACCCCACCAGTGAAATAAATCTATTTATTGATGAATTTATAATTCATGGACCAATCATTCCTGACTAGTTCATTTATCAAAAATTAAAAAATATTCCTTATCTTTCTCATTCATAGGTCATGACAAGGGTTATTGATGTTGAGATACAAGATGGCATAAATCCATGGATTATAGCTATGGTAAAAGAGTAAGAAGAAATAATAATTATGGTCACACAAGGAATAAAAAATAAAAGGATGGATGCCCTAGAGGCATTAAGTAGCTTAGGTATGGAGGTCCCAAAACCTCCCAAATTCAAAAAGCTAGTCACTACCATCCAATTCAACCTTGAAACAATTAGATTAGAAAGGATTAAGACAATGAAAACCATGGTTTGAATAGAGGAATTCACCTTTCAAAAGGTGGAGCCCTTTGTGGGATTGAGCCCAATAAGGGGACAATAGCTTGGGGAAGCTACAATTCATGAAGAGGATGTGGAAAGCTTGATTAAGACCCAATCGACATAAGCCAAAGCTATAGTTTTGGGGATGAAGTAGAGGATATTAAATTTGGAAAGAGAAAAGGAAAAGTTATAGACACAAGTATTTTTATCATTGCTTGAGGCAATGACCAAAATGCTTGATGAGTCATTTTATGACATGTTTGAGGCACTCAAAATAATGAAACTAAAGCAAAGTGCATTAGAGGGGTAGTGTGCATTTTACAAGGGTTTGGTCACCCAATGACAAGCCTTGGAAGACAAAATTTCCCAACTTATAAACATTTGAGCAATGAAATAAATCCTAGGCTTTAAAACCATTAGTTTGGGACACTTGAGCACAATTCTAGAAATTGTAATTGAAAAGGTTCAAAGTTTGAGTGTTTGGCATAATTATGTGAAAATAATCTTAAAAGATGATAGGGAGATAATTGTAAGGGTTGAGCAACTTCTTGGGACCATGCTCATATATCTTGCATAACCCACTATCCTTGGAATCATCAATGATGAAGAATTTAAACATAGGGATACTCTAGTAACCCAGAAAATCAAAGGAAAAAGCCAAGACAAATCTGGGGTTGATAACAATAAAATCTTAGACATGATATTCAATGTAAGAGAAAGGATAAATAAATCTAGGAGAATTAAAGAAGACATGGATATGAATGATAGGGAATTTGATGACTTGGTAGATCAAGAGGAGTGTATCATGAAGCCTGCTATGGATCTAGAGCTAGTTGATGAGAAACATGTTAAGGTCAGGAGCATCCTATAGCAACAATAGTCAGAGGGCCAAACAAAAAATTAAGTAGTATTCTATTTTGTAGAATTTTATAACTTTTAAAATAGAATATTCCATTATAAAAGCATATGCTAGTTTGTTAGCATATTTGCCTCTAGGTCAGTATGATTGTGAAAAGCATGTGTATTTTAGAATTTACAAGGATATTTGTCCTTATCTTTATATACCTATATTTTGTAACTAATCAGTATACTTCCTGATCTTCCTATAAATGCATATATTACCATTTGTAAAAAGGAGAAAGATTTTTGAGTAATTTTTGTACACTAAGTAATTAATATAATCAAGAATTATGTAAGGATTGTCCAAATTTTATATGTCAATTTATAATATAGATTTTCTCTCAATTTCTAGTAGAGTTCTTGAATTTGAATGGTGTCTTTGAATTCTGAGTTGCATTTTATAATCACAGGGTTTCTAATTTATGCATATGCTATATTAGTTGGAAGATACTAGGTTTTAATTCATTTCATTTTACTCTATATTTATATGTGCAAATTCTATTTGATTATAGTAGTAAATCCTTAAAGTAGACATGGTTCTTACTTTTGACTCTTTACAATATCCTTTCAAGTTTGCCTGATATATAGTGGGATTTGAGCTTAGACTATGTTGCATTATATATTGGTTGAATACATACTCAATTATAATTGATGTTTTGTCATATTGTTTGAGACTAAAATTGGAAATCACTCATTTATTTTCTGCCTTACCCTTATCTTTACACTTTTTTATTGGATCACTTTAGTTTTAGCTTCATTATAACTACACATTTAGATTAGTTTGTAGCTTAAATATGGATATAATTCACTAAATATTAACATAAACTCTCTAAAATTTATAAATTACAAACTGAGGTGGCTCCCAACCACCAAATCATGTAAATATTATGGAATAATTTATCTTGGTTTGATGTTATTTCACCACAGGCAACTAGATTGCCAAAACTTACAACTCATGATTTGAATTTTCTAAATTCTAAAATGAGAAGCATTCTTCAAACACTAAGAGCACATGTGGTTCATTTAAAAGCATCAACATGATCAAAGAAGGATATACACAGTCACAAATGAATTGGATATGGTCCCTATATTTATAAATATGTAATTTTGAGTAATATTGGGACATAGTTTGGGTGTCATTGGGGGACCACTCCCTTTGGTTGGGGATTTTAATTGTGGCATATAGGGCATCTAACAAATATGACATCATGAAGAACTCAATTATGTTATTTATTTTAATAAAATATATCTTCCTTCTTAAGGAAATGTTAATGTTTTTTCCCAAAGGAGGTAATACAACTTCCTAAATAATGAAATACACCATAGGCACCCAAATAGGTTCCACATATGTAGTATGTGCAAATCAATATAACTTGTTCAACATGGTCATAACCATTCTGATTCCTAATCTAAATTGTCTCATAAGGATTTTATTATTAAGATCTATAGTGACATTATTGCCAACTTCTAACCATTCCACTAAGATATCCTTCATGGTATGTTTTTGGGCCCATGCATTAATGGAGGTGGGTTATATTTGGGGCTTACATAGTTTATAATAAGATTTGAAGTTAATAGGGGATATATATTCTATTTTAATTAAACTAGGCTCATGGATACGCATACCCTTATCAATTTTGGCATCTTTAAAAATAGGACTAAGGACATTGATGTAGTACAATACCTATGACTTGGTGGTAGCATAATGGAGTCCTATAAGATGAATTACCATGATATCATTGTATAGTCTCTTAACTACTAACAGCTTCTCCTCTTCATTGTTTAAAATTACTTGTTTCTCTATGGTATAGGACAAGTTCAATTAGTTATTGTCTCCTATATTTAGTGAATAAGCTATGAACTCTATATCCTTAAATACTCTACCCTCTATGTCTGATGAAAAGTATAATTCAATTGCTTTCTTCAAAATAGGTCCATAGGTTTCATTTTTATTAATTTGATTAATTTTTTCACTTGTGAATGATAATTAAACACTTTTGGATATTTGGTTATACTCTTTGAACAAATTTGATTATCAGGGTCTCTATTCTAGTTCAAAATAGTGAATGTATGAAAATTTTAGGGATTTTTCATACATTTGAATGTTTTTAGAGGGTTTAAATAAGATTTAATGTTGGCATATGATTTGGTAACCTAGATCATATTTTTATCTTGTATTTATTCCTTTTCATGTTTGGGTCCATAAAATATTTCAATCTGGCATGTCTGCCTATGTGGCATCTCTTTTCCATGCTATTTATTTAACCTTGAAATATGACTATTATCACTCCAAACATGTGCCTTCATCTTGTGCCCCATGAAAATTTATTAGATTCACTTCATTGATCTCCTCAAGAGTCTCTTGGCCTTGAATTTCAATGTTGGCCATTGATATTTGATCCAAGCTTCTAATATTATGACACTTGGTAACCCTACATGCCTTCCATGTACCCTGTTATCAATCTCCATTTGGTTAATGCTCTTACACTGTGTGGTGACCTTATGTGCAATCTAGGATTATTTACTTATTAACTCAATTCACACCATAAATATACATTTTCATAGTTAAACACAAAGTCATAAATATTTGATCTACATGATTAAAAACATGTTGTTGATCTACTAAACATATGATCAAATATAGGTGGTTGATTTGGTAAACATTCACCATGATTGTGACACATCACCATCATATTAAATCTCAAGATCCTTTTCCATTTTGACTTTTTTTTCACCATTATATCTCCATCTACATGATTGAATGTGTGTCATTGATCTATCTTGAATTGTTGATCCTAGTCTTCAATATGAATCATCGATCAGAAGAATATGCACAGTCGATCTTGATTTGGGTAACTTTGAATTATTGACTACAGATGATCACATGTATGTCATTGATCCTTGATATAATAAAATGAGGTTTTAACACTTGTAGCCATATATTTAAATCATACCTACCAAATAAAAATAATAATAAGTTTTCAATACATATAATGACTTAGCATAATTATTAGATTAAATTTTTAATGAATTAATAGACTCAATCAAAACTTAGGCTAAAATTAAACTAATACTAAGATGGAATAAAGTGACCCATCGAAAATATGAATCCATTTTTATAATAACTTGGGCTAAAGTAATTTAGAGTAAGGTTTCAAATTTTATTTAAACTTGGATTAAATTAATCAATTAAGGACTGAATATTAACATAATGACTTGAATGGGACCATATTAGTTAACCAACTGAGGGTCAAATTAACATTGAAGCATAAACCCATGAACATTTATTCATTCTAATGAAGATACATTGATCCTGAAAGATGGAAACAAATGTAATAAATGTTAGAAACATTAAATAAGATCAAATAAATATTATGTGCTAGCATGTCAATTAAGCTAAATCAAAACATGATACTCAATAATGCACTTTGATCAAGGTGAATGCTTAATTTATAGCATAATTTGCAAAATTTTAATAAGGGTCCTCATTTTTTAGAAATGGGGGATGTTGACCTCAATAAGTTCCTTCAAGATAAAGAGCATCAATAATTGATAAAATTTTAAAAATATTATATGTATAAATATGCACCACTTGAATCTCATCAAGTGTCACGTAAGTGTAACATGAGATGGTGCTTTAGGAATAGAACATAATGAAACATAATGTTGATGTTAAGTAAAGTGTATTAAGGAGAAACTAAGATAAATGAAAGGATATAATTGAAAAACACATAATTTTACTTACCTTAGTGGTATAGATAAAGAAGGATATGTGAGAGATGTGAAGGTGTCCAATGTGAGGAACATTAGGTAATCTGTTGATCTGGAGGTGTGGAGGTATGAATCAGGGAGTAGTCAATTATGAGGAAACTTTGATATAGTTTTAACATTCTTAGTTTTCTCCTCACATTTATGATATGTCTTATAGATAATTACAAAGTTAGTAAGTTTGTAAAGAGGCTCTTATTTGTGAATTATGCAGTTATAACCTTAGGATAAACAAATTAGTTGCATGTTTTTCTTCTTGATAGATATGTTTAAGTCCCATTATACCTTAGGAAATGTTTGTATTACAAAATTTTTGTGTATACTCACATGTATGTTTTCATTCACATCATTTAGATATAATTTCAAAGACCCATAGATGGGCAACATTTGTAAATACAAGTATACAGGTGTTGTAATTTGTTTACAAGACCTATCGGGTATTTTTGTACATAAGTAATCTATATGCAACACTTTTATTTCCTTTGTGTGATGTTAATAACAAGGAAAATACCTTACCCTTTATGTAGTGTAAGGTTTGAGATAATCCACAAAATTTTATGACTATTTTTGGTAAACAAGTCATTTTGTCAAAAATGGTTCAAGAGTTTCTTTTACTCTCCATAATTAGGTTACAATTTCATTTGGATAGTTGACTTATTGTAGGCAAGTTTTATAACATATTATTTAACTAATGTAGACTTATGTATTTCAAATAGAGTTTTATTTCATCATTTTGATACATTGACTTCATAACTCCTTCATATGCTATTTTTGGCTCATGTATGTTTTAGAATCAGTGCAGGAAGATTGTCAATGGCAAAGAAGAAAACTCATAGAGATATTTTTGGGTCAGTTGGATTATTTGGACATTTGGAGACCAAAAGCCTCTTTATGGGGAGGTTTGATCTATAGGTTTTTTTAATCCTTCAAATTTTCAAATATATCCCAAAACTAGTATAATAATGAAGATAATTTTGAGAGATTTTTAATGCCTATTGAAGTGCATAAAATGGACATCGTATGCTTGATATATCATTAGTTAAAGTTTGGAAAAAAATGGTCAACAATCAAATGGTTTTCAAGTAGACCAATCAGCATGTGACATGTGACATTACAATGGTAAAAGGGTCTTTAGTTTTCACCTCTGATCTTTATCACTCATGTTTAGATAAATGGGCCCCACTATTTGCTAGATGGGGACCCTCAACTAGGGTTGACATACCTTTTTTGTAGAGGGGTACCTTTGCCTCCATTAAATAATATAACCATTGTTACATTTTTATTTATATATGCTTTAGTGTTATTTACATAGTGCATGTGGGAATAGTAATCCCAATATTGTAAATTATCCAACTAATTCCAAGTCATGTTACTAAGCTTGAGACACTTGTACATGCCAAGTTTGATATATGGTAAAATTGAGTTATAGATATACTAAGTTTGAAGTATACAACTTGAGAACCAGTTTAATGTGACCAATCTTGAGACTGAGACACTTATTCCAGATGAATACAACCAACTCATAGTTAACTTAAATGTTCTTAGTTGAGCCATTTATAATAATAAAAGGTTAGGATAGATGTGGTCAAAGCCATGGTTTAAACTATCTCAAAGGAGCCTATTTAAATAATTTATTATGTTCATCCCTGACAAATATGGGATATTATCCCTTAGAGATTTAAGGCTCAAACCTATGACCTTCACTGGCAAAAAGGATGAGGCCTATCTGTTAGGCCATAGCCATGAATCTTACACAACATCAACACATTGGTATTAAAAGTAGAGTTAGTTATGATGGAGGGATGGAAAATGGAGGAGATTGATTTTGGATCTAATTTGAAGGTGGTTTATTTGGAAACATATTCCCAAAGGTAGGAAGATATTGCATCTATTTTGTAAAGCCTATGGCATGAATGCAGATGATATTTTTCATAGTATTGAATAGAGGATCTTCACTTATTTTAGAAGGCATCTAAGCCATGGAAAAGGTGGTATTATTTATCATAGGGTATTTACATGCACTCTAATTCCATAATTGGATTGTCATACACCTATTAGAAGGCTTTTGAGCCTTGGGTGAAGGTAGTTATATTTGCACACTAAGTTGAGCCTATAATGGGTGGATGATTATGGAATTATAGGGTTTTTATTATAGATTTTGATGTAATAAAGGCATCAGTGTTATTTATAATTTAAATTATGACTATTTGATAAATATTTTGGAGTCTTCACCTATTCTATATACAAATTATGGAGTTTTGGTGAATGATATAGGTTATAGTTTGATTTGACCCAAGCTTTGGAATAAAAAAGGGGGATGAGATTTGAACCCCCAACCCATGGTGTAAAAGGATAAGTGCATAACCAAAAGTCCTTTGACCATGGAGATAATTATAATTATTATTTATGGCTTATTATAGGAGTTTTAGGTCTGTATAAACCAAAAAACTCTCCTTGACATCATTATGCCCATTTCATTAGATTTTATATATACTTTAATGGATAAAAATGATTGAATGCACAAATAAGAAGAACATGTGCTATGTACTCTAAGGAGATGAATTGTTGATCAATTTTAGAGTCTTCACACTATCATTTCTAGCACTATTTATAGGTCCAAATCCATTCCTGATTTAAGTTTTTTAATTATTGTAATTACATCATTTATAATGGATCGGTTCATGATTATAAACCTGGAGATGTATCCCCTAAATGGGTGAACTCCATTATCAGATTGGTGCCACTTTCCCTTTAATTATATTCTATGTTTCAATTTATATTTCAATTTTACAAATGAATTAATGAAACACTAAACAAATTACATAAAGTTATAAAATGATATAAATCAGGAGTTTTAAGTAGGAAATGAGTTTACAAAGTTTTCTAATCAATCTTCATTCATTCCTAGAATATTCCACATTTAATTAAGTTTCACTTAAGGAATTGAGATTTTTAGTATCCATTTTCAAAAACTATTTGATTTATCTTAGGGAGTAGATCTGGTTTTCAAATCATCTTTAGAGATTAGTGACAATTTTTTTTTTAATATATTCATATAATAGTGAAAAATATTCTCTATGACATTAGGATTCTATAAATTTTTATGGTTTAAAAAATGAGTTAGTAAAAACAAAGATATGATCAAAACATGGAATCTGATAGTAAATATTTGAAGGTTAAATAATTGCGAATAGTAACTTTAAATAGGGTGAAAAAGAATTCATCTTTTATTGTTTAAATATTTTGAGAGAAAATTAGAGCTATGAGAGATCTAAAAAAAATTAAAGAGCCAAGATGGTGAGGAGATGAAAACTAAGATAGTGAGGATGCTTAGTGGCTACAACAAGTAAATCACATGTAAACAACTAATAATTTCAAAAAAATTGAGTATTTTATTTGAAATTAAGTGTTTTATAGAAATTTGTAAATTAGACCAAATCTAGATACCAAAATGAACTCTAAGAAGTTGTTAGGGATATTAGAGGTCAAATGGGGAACTACGTTGAAAGGGACCAAAGTAATAAATGCCAAAGGCATTTATTACAAAAGGTTAAAGAGTCAATATATTGAAAGAACTAGGCCGGTCTAGTGGACCTAGTAGATAAAACATAAGGTTTTTTAAAATGTCTAACCTAGTAGGTCTAGGCCAACCAAGTTTATTGGAGAAAAGGGTCAACATAGTGCCCCTTGACTGACTTAGTTTATTAAGTCAAAATTCCAACTCAGTACTATGGGATAAAAAGAAGGGTTGACTTAGTTATTTAAGGTTAAGTGGTTGACCTAGTACTATAGGGTTAACTTAGCTAGTTACTAAGTGGCTGGTATAGTACTAAAATGAGGGAAAATGGATGATATAGTACTTTTAAGACCCAAGGTTCCTAATTGAGTATTGAAATGGCCAATTAAGCTAAAAATACATCAAATTGGTAATAAATGAATAAATCAAATAAAAAATTGGGTTGATTATGTGAATTTTGAAAAGAAAGTATTTTGATTACAAGTGATATGGAGGCAAATACATCTTAAGTTGTTTGATTGTTATAGGGGCACTATATATTTTGGAAATTGTTGGATGCATCATGGCTACTAGATCTATTAGAGTACCTGATGGATGTAGACCAATCTTGATTGGTTGAGTTAGGCTTGGGGGACATCATGGAGATGCAGTGAGTTCCACTAAGTGTTGATCTGGTGAACATGCTCATGGGAGCCTACGAGTTCTTGGCCATTACTTTTATATGGGTGGTAGATGGGGATACCATATTGGTTGGTATCACTTTAGAGTATGTCAATGAATTTCTTGGACTTCCTATAGTGGGGACACTAATGATCATGGGGTTATCAAAAAATTAGGAGGAGAGATGAGCACAAGTCTTATGGGTGATGTACTCAGATAGGATTTCCCTAAGACTGAGGGTGAGTCTATTTTATGTCTATATTGAATATATTCTAAACATCCAAAAGGTTATGATAGGACTTTTGATAGCACAAGTGTTGTGTCACAAATCAAAATATAAGGTACCATTGTATGAAATATCCTTGTGTCAATAAATATTGGAGAAGGGGACAATCTATGACCTAGTTTCTATCATCTAAGTTTAGCTCATACGTGATATGTATGGGATGTTGTCTAGTGGGTATAAGACCATGGGACCAATGGTATTACTGAGTGCCTAGATATATGAGAGGTTTTTGATATATCATCTAGCTAGGTTTCCCTATGTGTTTAATGATTGGTTGCCTTGGGTTTTGAGATGGAGATAGGATTAGGTGGGATGGGCCATGCTTCAAATGCTAGCACTATATATGGTCACATGAGGATAGATCATGTGGTAGCCTTATTCACACATTATGATAGTTTGGCTGAGTTATGAAATGGTGGTGCCAAGGTTAGCATGAGTGTAGATTATGAGGCACTATACTTGGTAGATATAGACACATCTAGTGACACATTGATCAAGATAGTTTAGACTCCCTCACCTAGCATCTCCTATAGTGTTTCCCATATTTTGGGTTTGACATGCGAGATATCTAAGGGGGAGAGGAGGAGGAGATCTAGTCATAAGACTAGAGATCAGATCATGACATGTGAGACATGGACTGGTCGAGCATGATAGCCAGTAGCTAGAGAGGGCATGAATGTGGATGTAGGACTATCATAGGTACCATAAGTATCACCATAATAGGAGTGGTGACCACCTTGATTGTATCATCAAAAAATATGCTAGTAGTGAGAGAGAGCATAAAGGGTGGCCATCTAGGATGACCTACAGTCAGTCTAGGGTAGAGTTGGTCTATATAAGAACCACTGAGGTGAGGCTTGAGACATGCACAGTGGTGAGCCCAAGGTTTTTTTTTTATTGGAAGTCATCTCATGGATGAGGTACATAGAGTATGAGCTGATGGAGATATTGTTCTCAATGGATGAACATATGGAGAGGCAATGGTTTGTGGCACTGGGATAGGTAATAAATGGTTGTAATTTGTCATTATCATTCAGATAAAATACTAGTTATATAATATTTGATAGATATATTGTAGATAGATATATTTATGATATAATATCTATTTGGTTTGAATTTTATACATCTTAAATATAATGAGGAGGTCATATGGGTTCCTTGGTAATGAGATCACTCCATTATATTATGGATGTGGTACTATCACCATATGAGCCTACCACTTTAGATGATCCCATAGTGCAATCTACCCTAGCTTAGGCAAGTTGGTTCAGAATAGTAAGAGAGGACATGAGGTAGTTATAATAATGTGGAGATGGGATACAACCACTAGTAGGGGTGGGATCAGGAGAGGCATAGTCATGATAGGCCTTGGCTTAAGAGAGAGCCACACATTTGAATACTACTATTCATCTATGATAGGTACATGCCCAGGTGGTCAACCTATATGGATAGGTAGTAGGATTGAGATCTCAAATATAATCATTAAAAAATAATATTTAGTGGGGGCTATTCAAAGAATCTATGGATAACATAGCTAGGCCATGAGATAGGCATGATATAGCCCAACCTTAGATCTAGAGCAATGTATTTTTGTACTTTGTATCAAACACACATGATTTATATATAAATATCTTATTTAAATATTTGGATGTTGATCTTATGTGTTTATATTATGGTTGTTGGTATGGATGCATGGATATATTTATTTCTACCACATGTATTTTTATTTTTTTGTATATTCTATAGGAAATATATGTGTGGTGTTTTCTTTTCAAGCATTATGTAGTACACATGCATGGTTAAAAAGAAACATACAAAATATACTTTGGTAAAGTATAATTAATCAACAAAAAATGTACTACACACTATTTCATGTTGGGAAATGTGTAATAACAAAAATATAACAAAGTATAATAAACAAAAGAGTGGTAAATAAGAGGGCAATTTTTTTTTTAAAACATGAGAAAGAGTGGCACCAAATTAAAAGAAATAAAATCACACTAAATCATGTTGGGAAGTATGAAAATAATGTAATAAAATAGAAAGCACGTTAAAGAATAATGGTATAAAAAAAATTAATTAAGTCAAGAAATCATACTAAATCATGTTAGGAAGTATAAAAGAGAAACAAAATTGGAAAAAATGGTCTTAAATTAATCATAATAATTCAAGTTGGGAAGTATGAAAAACTTAATAAAAATGGATGAAATCTTACATTCAATCAAAAAATAAGAAGATAAAAGTGAAATATTAATGAATTAATCTTAAAACATATTAAATCAAGATGTTAATCATGTAAATAACATGTAACTCATAATAAATCACATCTTATCTTATATTTGACACATGTAATTTCATTGTGACTTGGATATTGGAAAATTTTGTGAGGAAGGCTAGGTCCTATCCATGGTCTAACATTGTAAATCACAAAAGGAACAACAATGAGGTGGAAACAATGTGAAAATATGGTAAAAGGTGATTTTTGGAATGGTAAATGTGAAAAGTTGGTAATTTTTGAGGAAAGCTAGGTCTTATTTATGGCCTTACAATTCAAATCATAAATGAAATCCATAGGGGATTGATTAGTGAACAAAATAATATTTCTCAAGTGAAAATATTAGGATTGTATGGAGTGAAAAAGGGAATGTAAAAATCATAACTTAGGCATCTTATGAGAAGACTTTAGGTGATAGGAGGCACACTAAGGACATGAGAAGACACTGAGTGACTAGTGACCATTAATATATAGAGGATACCTATTGACTATAGACACAAAGATGTGTAGGAAAATAAGTTTGATATTAAGATGAAATCATGTTGGATATTTTTTAAAATAAAATTAAAATGGACCTACCTTCCCACAATGTGTTCCTTATTCCTTAGGACCCCTTATAGAGCCGTCGATTTACTGTGAAGATTGGGTACTTGTTTGAGAAAGTAGGTAGCAATAAAATATAATTTGTATTCTCTTTTTATAATCTACTAGCCTAACACACCCCAATAGACCTAGGCTCCATTATGAGGCCAACTTTAGAGTTTGAGATTCAATTGTAAAAGGGAGATGTGCTTAGAATCATGTCTTTTAGTCTGATGTGACTTTCAAGAATTTTGAATGTTTCCTTTTAGATCATTGCATTTATGTTAAATGATTTAGATTTTTAATGTTTTGTGGATTCTTAAGATTCCTCCTCCATATGAACTTGGAATAAGTAATCATGAGAGATATAGTGATACACATGAATGATATTTAGGATTTGTCTAAAGGAAGATAAGCATCCAAACGCTATACTGACTAGAACACTTAGGTTTAATGATGAAATAACATGTTATCTAAACTCTCAATCATGTGTGTGCTTAGTTTGAAAAATGGAATAAAAGGGAATAAGGGGAGATTTAAAAGTGAACTAGTAAAAGGAGATTAAAATGAGATGAAATGTTTTCTAATTGATCACATGGTAAAGAAGTAATGACTAAAGGGAGAACAATTTGTTTTACTAAGTCAAAATAATAATTATCCATGTTTATAGAGATAAGATAGAGAAAATCATGAAAAATAAAAAGGGAGTCATAGTAAAATTAATTTGAGAAGAAAAACAATACAATTATGAAAAATAATCCATAAGGGAACATAATGACATCATAAGCAATATGTAGTGTAAAAACAAAGTCACCATGTAAGATAGATAATAATTTGACATAATTTCAAATGATATAAAATAGATAAGTGTAAATTTGGAGTGCACATCCAATCCAAATGAAAATGTAAAAACACAATGCATGTGTTCATAAATATTGATATATTTATCCACACACATTATCCATAAGATCTGATAAGTGTCTATGAAGTTGAATGCAAACTACAAATAATGTCTCATTGATATTTAGTGAAAGTTGAGAAAATATTTCACGTCGAATCTCCTCAATAGAGAAGGTACGAATGTTTGAAGGATCATGCTGATGAGGGTTATCATGTAGGGGATCTCAAGAGAATGAATGGTAGTGGTTTCAAAAAGAAATGAAGGGGTCACTGATGGGGAAGATGCCACTAGTGAGGGATTCATGAGTGAATAAGTATTTATGGGTGAGGTAAGGTCCATGAGTTAGGGATTCATAGATGGAGGAACATTAGGTGGAGAGGTACCATAGGTGATGATGGAACCATAGGATATGGAGCCACTAGGGAAGAAGGGGGATCCTTATTTTAAGAGTAACCTATGGGAGGAAGGGTACAAGGTACAAGAATGGTTAGGAGGTGATTCTTAAGATGTTGTTGAAGGATGTGGAAATGATAAATGTGATGTGTACCACATTAGTGCTAGAGATAATATACCCCTTTGTCCTTAGGAACATACTTAGGTAATATTTTTTGGAAAGGAATAGCATTTTTTTAGGGATGAAGAGTAGTGGGATGTAAGGTGTCTATATATTTTCAAAAAATTTAAAAATGTGTGGAGGAATGGTTATTTATTCCATGAAAGAAACATATATGACAATGAATAGACTTGGTGGGTGAACTCATATGAGGGAGAGAAACAAAAGATGAAGAAGATTGGTATAGGGAACAATCTCAATTACAATGATTGAAAACTTTATCAATATCATAATAAGGTTGATCGACCCATTTGGTAGGTCAAGGATCCAACTACAGTAAAGGGAGTAAACCATCACCAAGCGAAGGTGGGGTTAGTAGGGAGACTAGATAAGGCTTGATGGAAGGAGAAATAGGATCAGAAACAAGAAGAGACTTAACTAAAGAGGGAATATGATCTAAACTAGTCTTTATTGAGGGAGGGGAGGGGTCCATATAATGTTTAAGGACAATTAAAAGAATCTTAGGGATATATTGGCTAGAGGGGTCATGGTATCTAGCAAAGCAATAAGGAATAGTCATAGCATGATCTATAATCATAATCCTATGAGGTTCTTTAGAAAATGGAGGTGTGTGTACCATATCTACCCTATGATAAAAAGGAAAAATACTAAAACTAAGAAAAATATATGATGAAATACTAGAAGATATACTGAAAGACTAAAGCAAATAAGAATGATAATGAATAATTTCAGCATCTCGAGCCTAAACTAGACTACCTAAAAATGGATCATCTAATGTATATCCATCATCATAATCAGGGGTATGAATATAAATGGTGTAGGTAGGGATGAAATTTTCATCTAATGTGGTGTGATGAATGGAACATGAGTCTTAGTTAAGACTATGGGGATGTCATCAAAAGGTGGTTGAAGATAATGGTTGTAAATAAGAAGGAAGCTGAAAGATGAGGTGAGGTAAGAGATCCAAAGTTTTAATCTTGAGATTTATCTCTTTAGACTCATCATCATCAAAATATATGAGGTTAGGGGGTATATTCCCAATGAATTTAGGATGACCATTGTAACCTTAGGTGGAATTGATAGGAAAGTTAAACCATTAAGATTCATGAAATAGAACACTTGGCAAAGAATCAAGGGTAATAATCTTGAATATACCATGGTCTTGGAATTATTCAAAATTTTAAGAATTAATGTCACCTTGAATCTTTTATATGTCTTCATTGTGAGGTAATTTGACACATTAGCAAGCGGAAGAGGCAATTGCTCTCATACAATAAGATAATGGCCTACCAAGAAAAATGGTATAGGATAGAGGAAAATTTAATATCTTCACCTTCACATGAATGGTGATAGGTGGGATAGTAATGGGGAGGCACACACATTATAAAGGAGGCATTTTCCTTTGAACATAGCCTTGACATGTGTTGTGTGTGGATTTAATATTATATTTAGAATATTTAAGGGTTTTGATAAAATTGAGAGATGAAACACAAGTGTCATACTCCTTATCAGTCAAGGCATGTTTGACTTGGATATCACCAATTTAGACATTGGTAAATAAAGGAGGATCATCTTCATGAAGAATAATCTCATCAAGAATCATAGAAGCAATGGGGAATTTAAGGGAAAGATAAGTGTGCATTATCTTATCAACATGTATGGACATATCTTCACACTATTGAAATATGCTATATTTTGATCTAGATATGGTGGATTCACATCCTATTAGGGGAGGAAGAGGGATGTTCATTTCAAAAAAATATACATAAGATGGTTATAGTGCTATAGAGAGGTCTGCATAAGTTTGAGAAATGGGATTTTAGATGGGAGATTATTAATTTCCATTATAGGATACCACTCATTGTAACCCATTAGAGGACTATTAGAAAGAGGTGCATAGAGTTGAAAGAGGCCCTCCAAAGTAGGAAATGAAGTACATGTTAATTTATTTTGGTAAGAGGGAGAATATTTAATTGGAGGACAAGTATGTTGATTATCTTGAGAGGATGGGGTAGTTGATGTAGGTGTGGTTTGAGAATAAGTTTTGATAGAAGTTTGAGTATCATTAGTGATAGGTAAAGAAGCTAAAGAGATGGTATAAATGGTATGATAAGTGTTACCCAAGGGAGGTGTTAGAATTATATCATCAAAAGATATTAGGTCTTCTTTTCCTAGATTGTTTAAGTGAGTTAGAGAAGAATATTGGATAACATGAAATGTAAGAGACAATTGAGGTATGTGGATAGGTTGAGAATCAATGAAAGTAACCACCCTTCATATATTATTCATATTGACCACATTCTCTATAGGAGTTAGTTCAAGAAAACTATCAAAACTATTGGTAGAAGGGGTAATCTTATCTTGTTTATCTTGGTGTTTTGGAAGAAGATCTTTACAGATGGCCAAATGAACATTAGCCTAGTTCAAAGCTTGAGATTTAGTTTGTGTTTCATGGGATTTTAAATCAATTTCATAGGCTTGTTGTTATTGACTAATGATAGAATCATGGTCAAATTTATGAACAATAAGGAAATCCATATCCAAATTATGAAGTTACCTATATGTCTCATGAGAATGACCCCAACTAGCATGAAACCAACAAAATTTATTGGGATCATACCAATATTTCATAAGATGAGTGGGATCAAGTTTTCATGAGAGATGCCTTAGGAGATAGTTATTTAATTCCTATAGACATAAAGGTTTATGAACATTAATGTTTTTGGATGAAGATAAATGAGTATTGGTGATGTGGTTAGGAGGGGAAGCTTGTTCTAAAGTTTGATTGGGAACAAAAACTTGAATAGTATGAATGATATCATAAGAGTCGGTGACACCATCATTGGTAGCATAATTATTCTTAATCTTGAGTAGCATGTGATTACCATAGATGGTTGGGATGGATAAAATTATTGTATAAGGAAATATTGATGCTTATCTTGGTCAATATCCTCCTCTAAATTGCATAGAGATAGTCTAGAATTGATATTACAACTTGGGAAAAAGAACATTGGTAAATAGATTAAAAAGGTTATCATTAGCGATATTATGTTCACATTTATTAGGTAAGGTCTTCCATCAATTAATGAAATATTATGTGGTTTTTCTTTCTAGTTTCTTACAATTGATAAAATGGGCCAAGGTATTCTCAAGGAGATCACTAGTTTGGAACTATTAGACTAGAGTATTTACTAAATCCTCCAAACTAGTAATAAAATGAGATTTGATTTGGTTGTACCAATATAAAGCATCACCTATGAGAGTTTTCAAAAATATATTGGTAATTATAAATGTATGTAACTTGACCCAATCTTTTTAAATATTTTCTAATGTTTTTAAATGAAGAGTAGGATCAGTTGACCCATTATAAGAAATGGTAGGGGTGATACATCCTATATCGATATTAGCAATTTGAGATGTAAGAGACTCATTTTGAAGATGATTGATTATTTATTAATAATATGAGGTTGAGGAATAATATTACCATGGGAATCCCTAAGAGGAGGTGGGTGAACATTTTGGTTATGTGTGCCCCATGGCATCTGTTGAGGGTGGGTTTGAAGATGGATAAGATGATTGTGTATTTGCATCATTTTTTTTCATTGTTAGCTTGGAAAGAATTCATTTGATTAAGATTTTATAATAGGATTTGATAGGTTTGAGTTGCATTATTATCATTGTTGGAAGTATTATAATTGGTATAAGTGGTTTGGGTACCACTATAGGTGTTAATAGGAGCTTGACAAGAACTATTAGTAAGTGAGGCACTAGTGGAAAAATTTGCTTGTGTGGAAAAATTAAGACTAATATAAGCATGATAAGAATAATCACTAGAGGCATGATTACCATGGGTATCAAATGATGCACTAGTAGAATAATTGACAAGAGTGGGTCTTGGAAGAGGCCCATTAGATTTAGAACCTACCATGATAGTAGAGATACTAGACATGGAGGTGGAATAAATCAAATAGGAATAAGTCATGATATGATAAGGGATCAAAATAGATGGAATAGGTTTGGAAAAAAAATAATATATTATCCCCAAGTTCATATGAGAACATGTAAAAGGTGAATGGAGCTCCTTAACTTAACCACTTATCATGAGATGGTAAATAGTAGAAGGATCCTTTCCTCGATGTTGAGGAAACTAATTGATGAAGAAGAGAATTTATAGTGTATATTATAATTCAAGTTAATCTTCAAGTGAGAAGAGAGGATTGTGAATTGAATAAGAATGAGGAGGTGTCTCATAGTTTGTAGTATGAGTGTCTATATGCACATTACTTTCATCTAGGATAGGAGCCATAAGTTGCATATGGAAGAACCTATTAGGGTTGGTAAGAATCATCATATCTATTAAATTCAACTTAGTGTTGTCTTTAAATATGAATTTCATGATGAAGGAGAGAGATTAAGGAAGGAAAATTTTATGCAAAGTAAGGAGATACAAATGGATGGATAAGACTACAAAGTTGACATGGTCAACCTATTACTAAAAATAGGGTTTGAAATTTGAGCCAAGGATGTAGATTTGACTAGGTTGACTTAGTACTTTAACTCAAGATAAAGGGAAGCTTGATAAGGATACAAAGTTGACCAAGTTGATTTAGTATTGTAACCTAAGAGGTAGAAGGAGTACTAGGTTGACTAGGTCGACATAGTACTATAGTTAGTGAAAAAAATATTCTATAAGAGACTATGTCAAATAGAATTACAAATTATTAAAAATAGGTAAAATTTTTGCAATGTACTTTAAAGAAAGAAATGGAAGTAAACACACAATCAATTGGGTCAATGAAAATGATCCAATTGAGGTACACAACACAAAACCTTTCACCAACACTAATCAATATAAGTTTTTGAAATATAACATACAATGAGTAAAGAGAAAGAAATAAACTAAGAAGCAAATGCTAAATAAGTGGTCATCTTGAATTTTGTTAGATTATTATAAAGTGTTATTTTAAGTGTGATAAGGAAGTTGCTTGAAAGCAGGGAACTAGAAAGTAATATATGGATGGTTTCAAGATGTTTAAGCTAAAAAAGGATATGTTTTTGGAAATGGTACTGGATTGATATTGGGGCCTACCCCTCACTTTACAAACTCATAGTGATGATGGTGTCAGGTGATTTTCCTATATATAACATTAACCACATGTTTATACTTGGCCAAAAAATAGGTTAGCTTCTCCTTTGGTGATGAAATCTAAGTAAGTAGACCTTAGCAAGACAAATGTTTAAATGTGTTTTTAAATTATGTGATTTGGTAGTGTGTGAAAGAAAGAGAAAAATAGTAAAACTAAATAGTATATTTAAAAACCAATTCATTAGACTATGTGATATACTCTAAGCATGCAAGCAACTAAAAATGAAAGTTTGAATTAGTTACTAGCATATAGTTATTAATTCCCAATTTAAGCATAATATAAATTCGGTTAAGATGATAGTGTATGCAAAAATTATATAATAGAGTCGATAGTGTCACTATTGTACTATACAATCAAGAGTCTTTAAGAATTATGTCAACTAGGTTTAGCTAGTCTTTTAGTCAGAAGATAGAATATAGAAATAGGTCAACTAGTTGGACCTAGTTTACTATATGGTTGCAATTTTGAAGACTAAAAAATTTACAAAATATAACTATAAGGAAGAACTAAATTGAAAGAGAGATAAATAAAGTAACATTTTTGGGTTAGAATATGTTGAAGATGGTGAGATTTCTTTTGAAGTGTCTTGAATGTTGTTTTCAATTTCTACCAACCATGTCAACTGGGTTGACCTAGTTCTACAATTCCCTATTTATTAAAGCCTATTAAGATGACTATATTAGCTTGGTTGACCTATTTTGTTATTTATAAGCTATCTAAAATACTAAGTCAACTTGAATGACTTAGTTTTCTATTCTAGCACTGAATAGGAGACTATGTCAACTTGTTTGACATGGTCTATTATCTATAATTGGATAAGAGTATTGTGTCAACCTGTTCAATCCAATAACATATATCTAATGAATACTTTAAAAAAATAATAGATTAATTTTGATGTGACTATGTGTTAAACATGTGTATATAAGTTTAAAAATATATACATCTGGTTGACCTAATATTGCAAATATAGAAAAATAATAAATTGATAGAAATTAAAAACTATGAAATAAAACTTGAAAGGGTTAGATTCACATTAGGATAACTAGGATGTAGGCAATTATAAATTCATAAGATCCACAAATCAATCCTAGCTCAGAGAAGATAGATCCTACTTACACTTTTGACTGTGGATACATTAGATAATCAAGAACATGACCAATACTGATATGATAGACCTAATTAGGGGATCTCTTATCATAAATAATATCACTAGGGAGGGTTTCAAGCCTCTAGTCAAGCAAAACTATTCAATAAACCTAATTAAGTCCTATGTGTTCATATTCACTATACTAATAATAACTAAAGAAAGTAAATCTAATCTAGTGCTCACCAAAACTTGTGGCACAAAGAGGGTAATAAATAACAAAAGTAAACATGCATATAAGACATATACTCATATAAATTTATATGGAATCCTAATGTATGAAATATAATAAAAAATGCATATCTATCTACTCTTAAAATAGAGGAATAAAGTTAAGAATACTTACCTTTGAAAATAAACTTATTGAGACTTAATCTCTCCTTTGGCCAAGGTGATTTGAAAGAGGTTGTTGTGGTATGTAGTTATGACAAGGATAAATCATCTCTAGGCTACACAACCTACCAATGCATATAAAATACTTTTTCACAAGACAAGATTCATATTTTTAAAGAAAATATGAAACCCCAAGATTTGTTCCTCAAGTAGAATGGTGGATAAGTATATGTGCAATAAATTTTAATTCTTCTCTAAATAATGGAAAAATGATTATGTCTATATACGAGTATTTAACCATAAACCAAAAAAAAACATTCAATTGATAAATTCAACCCAATCAACCTATTATCATTATTGGCAAAAACTTACTAAGTCACGGGTTATGTCAGTTAAGAGCTAACCTATACCCTAAATATTTTTTCCAATAAGAGTACAAGGTCGACCCAATCAACCTAGTCATTGAGACTATCAAAAGAGGTTTTAGGTTAAGAAAAAGGGCTAATGAAGGTGGAAAATTACTAGAGGAGAGTGAAAAATAAGAGGTAAAGATTAGGGAAATGTTTTTAGGAGACAAGTGTGTAGAGAACAAGTTCCAAAAGGGATGAAAATCTTGCAAAGAACTAATGGTATAACCATCCCTTTCTTGATGTACCCCTTAGGGCATGCACTCAGAGATATTGAGACTTGATGGGTTCCTAAAAGATAAATAACATTAGTAATTTATAAAAAATTGAAAATATTATGTTTATACATTCTCACCTTATTTTAGTTTAAGCTAAAAGTAGTAGGTAGCTATCCATACCCTCTATCAATGTCTTCTAGTCATTATCTGTGTTCAGTCCATCCTGATGATAAAACCTTCCCCAACTATAAAAACATATTTGTGGATTTTTAATCTTTATTTTCCATTTTTTTGAAGTATCCAAGTTTGAGTGCAAGAGGTGTACAACTAGGAACCAACAAGACATAAGTGGGTCCTTACAATAACTAATTATTTTTCTAGATGGAATAACGTAGTTACACTGAAAGATTCCATGGAGGCATCTATCTTAGATTTTATGGATGATATTGTCACAAGATTTGGTTTTCCTTACATAATTATCTTATATAATGCCAAAGATTTTGTGGGCACTCAATTCAGTGAATGGGCTATAAGGCACAATGTATACCTGAGTAATTCATCTAATTATTACCCTCAAGGTAATGTATTGGCTGAGTATACCAATAAAAATATCATACTAATTATCAAAAGGATAATGGAAGACAATCAAAGGACATGGGACGCAAAGTTTAAATTAACACATTAGGCTGACAAGATAACTCCCAAGAGAACCATTATAAATTCTCCATTCATGTTGGTATATACAAGGGAGGCTAAAGTTCCATTGTAAATTGAGTTACCATCTCTAGAACTCAATGATTAGTTGTAATTTATTGACAATTATAAAATGATAGTATGATTTGAATAACTCATGGAGCTATAATAAGTCAAGAACTAGTCGATGAAAGTTTGAAAAGCAAATCAAGCTCAACAGAAGATAAATTTCAACAAAAAAAACTAACAAGAGCTTCAATGAAGGAGACATGGTTCTAAAATGGGATATTGAAAGAGATAAACTAGAAAATCATTCAAATTTTAATGCAATATGGAGTGGTTCATACATTATAACTCAGTACAAGGAAGCAAATGCATTCCAATTATCCAAGCTCGATGGATCAGAGCTACCTATCCTAGTCAATGGGATATGTCTCAAATCTTGATTTTGAGGTTAGAATTCTTTTCAATAAACATCATATATATTAAATTTAATCAGTCTCCTTAAATAATTACTTTTACACAAGTCAACTCATTAAGATTTTTTATTTCTTTAGCTTGTTTCTATTTTTATTTTCCTTATTCATGCTCGTTTAGGAAAAATCCTAGTTTTATTCTTCTCTAGTTAAAAGTGTGTTAAGCTTAAAATGACTCCATGCCCAATGAATTAGAAGGATATTAGAAATAAATTGATTATCAGGCAATCACCCCATAGAGGTCACCAAAAATGTTGATATTTTTTGTCGAAAATGTCAAAATATCTAGTACCATAAGGGAGACCCATTAGTGTTTTATAAAAAGGTCTTAAAATGACCCAAGATACCCTTTTACCAAAGCCTAGTAGAAACTAAAGTTTTGGGTGCAATTTTTAACTTGTAAACTTGCAAATTGCATCCCAACCTTTGCTTCACGCTTTAATCATACCTAAAAAAACTAGAGATTCAAATGTAATTTGTAACTTTCAAAATTGAAAATTGCATCCCAACCTTTGCTTCCTGCTCAACTTATGACCTCCATAAATTGGAACTCCAATCATAATTTACAACTTACAAAGTTTCAAACTACAAATAGAGCTTTGATTTTTACCAAACACATTCTCCATAAAAACTAGAGTTTTGGATGTAATTTGAAACTTAAAAACTACAATGAAACCTCTACTTCTCATGTATCCAACTCCCATGAAAAAATAGAAATTTGATTGCAATTTTCAACTTGCAAATTTGCAAATTGTAACTTGAGTCCCACTTCCCACCAACTACCCTTTCTAAAACCAGAACTCTAATTGCATATTGTAACTTACAAATTTTCAAATTTCACCTCAAATTCTACTTTCCCACTTCAATTCACCTAGCCACCTAGAAAAAAAAAAGAGCTCAGAATACAAAATGTAATTTTTCAAAGTATCAAAGTTGTTCCACAACTCTAAAACTCCAAAATTCATATTGTTTTTTCCAACCACCGACCTAAGGGAGTTAATTATAGGGTTATGTTTATATTTTAAAAAATAGGATTTTGGGGAGTCATTGTTGGATTTTAAAATCAAAGAATCAAAACCCTACACTAATTGACCCTCACCAAGACACAACCTATCGATGCCAATTAATGTCATGTTTTGCCAGTGCAACATCAAAACTATGATCACCCTCTACACAATATTCTTTTTTTCATCCTGTATTTTCTATCTACCATTTTATTTGTTGATTTAGGAATATATCAATTTTGTGTCTTTTTTCCTATATTTTAGTGAATTTAGAGATTTTTCCTTTTCTTTGTGTCTATAGATTTCATGTTTTTCTTATCTGTGTCATCTCAAAATTATTTGCATTTCCTAGGTTTTTATCAAAGTTATTTAAAATAATTTTATAGCTTAGGAGAAACCTAGACTTTGAAAAAAAACTAGTAGAATATTCCATAAACATCCCCTAAATAGAAACCATAGACATTTCACCTTTGATAACAACTCCAAAACCTATAGATATTTAACCTATAAAATCAACCTTATGACTCCACAAAAAATCCTACTTTATTTTCAACTCCAAATCCCCATCGGGGATTTTACCTAAAAAAACAAGCCTAAAACCCATTAGATGTTTTTTAGACCTTGAAAATGTTTTTTTTTAGTCTAAACCCCACCAAAAATTTCACCTTTATTTGAAACTCTAAAACCCACCAAACTTTTAACCTCTATTTGTAACTCTAAAGCCCATCAACCCTATAGTTGGTTTTCCTACATCAAATTTACCAGAACCTATATTTGGAAAAGAAATGAAGTTCAAATCTATGGGATGTAGTGTCCCACTCAATTTAGAATCTAACACCAATGAAATTATAAACATAGACCTAGGTCACACAAACCTAGATGCTTTATAGACAAGGGTAAATGATAAATTAAAAAATGACTAGATTCAAAGCATTTACATCTATGAATTTCCACATATATTTGGCTTCCCCTTATCATTATAAATCTATAAGATAGTACTCACATTGGTAAAGCACTATGATGTAGAAAAGAGAGAAGTATTGAATGACAAGGGAGAAAGGATTATGAACCTAGACCATGACTTCATCGACTCGGTGTTCCTTATTCCATACTATGAGAGTTATCTTGATATAACCCCCGAATCATCCAAGAAGTTATACCAATATTATAAAATTGCATGTCTAACGGTCCTCAATAAATAATGGATAAAAGTCTCTAGGCCTAAATCTACAATATTGCCTAAAACCCTAACAATAATAGACACTATATAGGAAATGGGTGACATAATCATACTCTTGCATATGATCATTGTAAACCCAGATGCCAAGAACTTTCAATATTAGATGTACCAATACATATGGGTAATCCACCAAAGTAAGAAATACATCCATTAGGTGAAATTTATAAGTGACTCCATCCATGAATAATTGGTGGAAGTTGAAAATATAGGAAAGTTTTAGATGACTTCATATCTAGTCTACATATTAGCAAAGGGAAAGGACTTCCCAAGATTGAACATAGTACTTTAAAAAGTTAACAAGGTCTTTAATTATTACCCTAACCTCACCCTTGAGGCAAGTAGACAACATTTCAAAAGGGTAAATGATTCATTCATATACTGCATCATAGTCATGTTTGAAAAAGAACTAAAAAAGAGGAGATTCTCTAATGTTGCTAATTCTAAGATCACAAATTGGGGCTCATATTTCATTTAATTCCCAACATATTCATACATTAGAGTAGGAGGATTTAGTGGATGTCCTTACAACCCCCAAGGTATGTAAATGACAAATGAGCTTTAATAGAACTTATGAGGCATCTTGTAGAGACTCACAAAATTTTAGTAAACAAACATAAGGTAGGAATCTATATATACATAATATTTTCAAAATTTTATCACTTATCAACACTTTGTATCTTTCAAGAACCCATTGAGTCTCAATCTCTCTGAGTACATGCCTTAAGGGGTACATCAAGAAAGAGGTGGGTAGACCATTAGTGATTCATAAGATTATTTTCCCTTTTTCCACTTAACATCTACACACTTTTATCCTAAAAACATTTTTCCTAAGCTTATTATTCTGAATTTTACCCATTCTAATCATTTATCATACTTTATCCTCCTTGTTCTTACCTTGACTCCTTTCACTAGTTGATTGTACTAGGTTGACTGGGTTGACCCTGTATAGTTTTCAACATTTGATTACTATACAAGTTTGACTAGTTTGACCCTATATTATTTATAGATATTTTTTCACTTGCATTTTTTTAGCCCTTCAGCCGACCTAGCTCAAGACCTAGTGATTTATTTCCTTAAAGCATATAGGGTTGATTGGGTCAACCTTGTATAGCTAAAATATTAGGAAGCATTTAGGGTAAGATCTACCTATATATACAAATTCATTTCTAACAATTTGAGAAGATAGAATCAAATAATAATAAGTGAAAATTAACATCTACTTATTGACCATTTTACTTGAAGAATAAAGCTATAGGTTCCATATTTTCTTTGGAGATACAGATCTTATCTTGTGGAGAAGTATTTTGGATGCATATATATGTTGTATAGCCTAGAGATGACATGTGTTTGTTATCCTTACATACCATAACATTCTCTTATGAAGCACTTTGGACAAGGGAGACATTGAGGCTCAGTGGGTTCATATTCAAGGTAAGTATTCCTAACTTTATTTTTCCTTTGTAAGAGTAGATGGATAATGAAATTATGTTTGTTTCCCATGCAGTAGGATTTTGTATACATTGACATGAGTATATGTATTCTATGCATGTTTAGTTTAGTTTTTTTTATTTTTAACCCCCACTTTGTGCCATAAGCTTTGGTGTGCACTAGATTATATTTAATTTACTATTATTAGAATAAGTGAAATATCAAAAATTGGGACTCTTTTAGGTTTGTTGTATGAATGTGTTATATTGTAGGCTTTTTAACCCTTCCTATCATGGTGTATTATGATAAGTGATCCCCTAATAAGGTCTATTAGATCCCCATATTGGTCATGTTCCCACTTAACAGATGTATTCCCAATTAGAAGTGTAGGTATGCTTTATCTTCTCCAAGCCAAGATTGATTTATAGACATGATGCATTTATCATTGCATACATTATGATGAACCTAACATGAACTAATCCTTGAAGGATTTTTTTACCTTACTTCATTCTTTCATCATTATATTTATCATATATTTTTCCATACTAGATCAACTTTGTTGACCCAACATCTAACTTATGTGTGCAGGGTTTTAGGTGTAGGCTGCTAGATTAACCCTATTAACCCAATATAGGTTTTTATATTTTCAGACATCTAGTCTAGACTACTAGGTTGACCCAGTCAACCTTATACATTTTCAAGTACTCAATATCATTTTTATGTAAATCTTGATCAACCCAGTCAACCGAGCTAGTAAAATTTGCAAGCATATATCAAGGTCCTAGAATAACAATATTCATTTTTTGATCCACCAAGGTTCCTTCCTATCTCTCTATCTCTTTATTTATATTATTTCCTTTTACAATTTATATTCTTTAAAATTTCCCCTGTATAGTCAATTGGATCAACTCTATTGACCCAGTTCTATGTTTTCTATGTTGTCTAGATAATTAGGTCGACTCTACCAACCCTGTTCATTTTTAGACATTGCTTTCATAGTATAGGTTTGACCCTATCAACCATGTTCTATATTTTATGAGTACACTATTTACTATATCAACATTATACCTTGTTTCAAAGTTGGAATTAACCTTATATGCTAGTAATTAGCTCACACTTTCATTTATTATTGCTTGCATGCTTAGAATATATCACATATCTTAATTAGGTTCTTTTCAATAAATCTCTTAGTTTCACTATTTTCTATTTTATGCACACATGAATAAATCATAAAATCTAAAAAAGCATTTTAAAATTTTTATACCCAAGGCCAACCTACTTGAATTTCATCACCAAGGGAGAAGCTGACTTGATGTTCTAGTCAAGTATAAAACATGGTTAATGGTATATTCTAGCTAAGCACCTGACACCTTTATCACTATGGTTTGTGAAGTGAGGGGGTAGGCCTCAATACCAAGCCTATATCATTACCACTATAGATCCTTTTTAGCCCAAACTACATGAAACCATCCTTAGATTGCCTTTTAGTTCTTTCCTTATAGATAACTTCCCATCACATTTAAAATCATATCTTAATAATCTAATAAACATTTAGGCTAATCAATTAGTTATATCTTTACTTTCCAAGTTGATTTTTTGGTTTTTTCTCAACTGTGTTTTGTATTTCTAAAACTTGCATTAGCCAGCATTGGTACAAGGTTTTATGTTGTGTACCTAAATTACATTGGCCAACATTAATCCAATTGACTATTTGTTTCCCTTTTGTTATTTATTTTAAAATTACTTGTAAAAGTCATCTTGTTTTGATTCACAAATTTGTTATAAGCTTCTTAAATTTCCATATCTATTGTGCTAGGTTGACCTAGTTGACCATGTACCTTTTTCTAACCTCTATTTAATATACTAGATCAACCTAGTTGACCCAATACTATTTGTAGACTGTATTTTCTCTTTTTTCTATCATCTATTCACTATATTGGATCGACTTAATCAACCACGTACTATTTGTAGACCCTATTTTTGTGCTAAGTCAACTCAGTCAACCCTATAATATTTTTTTCATTTTTCATTTCCTTGATTTATCATCTCTTTTTCTTTCCTTTCATCTTGGGATTTTTTCTTGATGATAATACTAAGTTTCAATCAATAGACATGATGAATTTTACCAACCCCCATAAGGTCTCCCATAGATAGATTAGGGCTCCTCTCTTGGATGCTAGTAATTTTATATTACCACCTACATGATGAACTATGGGACCCCTCCTAATACCTCTTCGTATCATAATAATCTTTTCTCATTAGAAGACCAACCAAAATTAGAGTATACCCCCAAAATACTCATCTTTATCTCTAAATTTCCTCAACATCAAGGAAAAGATCCTTATACCATTTACAATCTTATGATTAGTGGTCAATCTGAAGAGCCTCATTCACCTAATCCTACATTCTCAACTAGATTTTAGGGTGCTACTTTCTTTGATTCTTAGCCTCTTCCTTTGATTATGACACCTTATCATACCTTGACCTCTTCTTCTCTAATTTCTTCCACATCCATGCCTAGTATATCCACTAACATGGCAAGGTCTACATCTAGTGGGCTCTCATAAGATCCACTATCATTAATCCTTAGACTAGTGCATCATTTTCTATCCAAGGTAATAATGATTCTAGTGATTCTTCTTCTCAACCATTCACTATTCCATCTTTTGCTACACAAGAAAATTTTTCCACTAGTGCCTCATAATATCATAATTTCTCTCAAGCTCCTATCAACACCAATAGTGGTACCCAAGCCACTAATACCACCTTTAATGACTCTAATAATGTTAATCAAACACATCAACAATTGTTATAAACACTCAATTAAATTAGTACCTTTCAAGCTCATAACATAAATCAAATAATGAGAATACAAAACCACCTTCTTCATCTTCAATTTCATCCTCAACCAATGGCTTGGGGCACACATAACCAGAATGTTCCCCCTCCTCTTCTTCAAGATTCTCAAGGCAATATCATTCCTCAACCTCCTCTTGTAAACAGAACCATTAATCATATCCTAAATGAACATCTCACTACTCAAATTACTAACATTGATATAGGAGGTATCACACCTACAAATTATTATAATGGATCAACTAATCCCACCCTTCATCTTAAAACATTTGGAAACCTTTATAAGGATTGGGTCAAATTTAATTCCTTTGTTTCTACCAAACTCTTAGCCAAAAATCTCATAGGTGATGCTTTGTATTGGTACAAATAACTTATAACTCATTCCATTAATAGTTTGGAGGATTTAGTCTATGATTTAGTTCAAGAATTCCAAACTAGTGATCTTTATAAAAACACTTTGTCTCACTTCATAAATTACAAACAACTTGAAAATGAAACTGCTTAAGACATTGTTAAAAGGTGGAAGACTTTGACAAATAAATGTGAGCATATCATGGCTGTTGATATTATTTTTCATATATTTACCAATGCCATTTTTCCTAAAATTCAATATCAGGTCTACACTCTCTCTCCACATACTTTATATCAAGCTATTAACCAAGATAAATGATAAGATTTCCTTATGCATCAATTTGATCCACCCCAACCTTTTGTAGTCCTCATATTTTACTTAAGAATAAAAATCACAATGTTACCAATGATGGTGTTATAGATCTTATGATACCATTCACAATGTTCAAGTTGTCATTCCTACCCCTTCATCAAAACCAGTTCCCCCTTCTCAATAATATACCAATCCTCATTTATCTTCACCAATCAACATTAATGTTCATAAACCTCTATCCTCAACTAAATTGATTAAGCGTCTTCCTAGGCCTACTTCATGATATCTTAACCCTACCCATCCTATGAAATCTTGGTATGATCATATTAAATTTTATTGGTTTCACACTAGTTGGGGTCATTCTCATGAGACCTATAGACAAGTTTATAATTTATCTAAGGAATTTCTTCTTGGTCCTAATTTTGATCATGATTCCATCATTAGAAATTATCAACAAGAATATGAAATTGATTTTAAAGATTATAAATCACATGATAAAACTCAATCCTTCAACCAATCCAATGCTCATTTAGCTATCTACAAATTTCCTCTTCTTAATCATCAACCTATCCAAGACAATCAAGATAAAGCCACCTCTTCCACCAATAATGTAGAAAGTCTTGTTGAACCCACTTCTGAAGATAATGTGGTTAACATGACTAATATGTGAAGGTTAATTGATCTTATCGATTCCCAACATATCTATACTCCTCCTTCATCTAGAACATATCATGTTATCCAGTATTCTTCTCCAACTCATTTATTCTTCCTTGGATAACACTTCATTTTCTATTTATACCATTCTTCCTTCATATTATAATACTAATGATACTAAAATTTCTAATAAAATTTCTTCTACCAATTCTTAACATCAACTTGAATCAACTACTTCATCATCACAACATAATTTATAACCTTGTTCTAAGACTTATTTTTATTACCAACAATAAATTCCAATGCACTTCAATTATTCCTTCTAAGGACCTTAATCATTATGCACCTATATCTAACAACCTTATTTTGGGTTATGATGAGTGGGATCCCATTGTGGAACTCACTAATCTCCTATCCTAGATTCTATTCCTTGAACTGATGAGGACTTCTCCACTTCATAGAAACCATTTTATGCAACTATTATTCTAGATGAATATTCCTTGTCCTCCCTTGGCAAGATGAGAATCAACCTTATCTAGACATGAGGATAGTATATTACAACAATGTGAAGATATGTCTATCAATTTTGATGAAATTATAAATGCTTATCTTTCCTTAAAATTTCTTATGGCTTCTATGATTCCCAATGAGATTCTACTTTTTATGATTGATACTCCATTATTTATTATTGTCCAAATAGGTGATATACAAGTCAAGCATGAATTGACTTATGAGGGTTATGGAACCTATGTTTCCTCTCTTGACTTCATTAAGACCCTTTAATATTTATAATGTAATCTCAAGCCTACAAACAACACCTACCAAGGATATGATATAAGGAAAATGCCTCCTCTAGGTTGTGTGTGGCTTCCCATTACTATCCCACCTATCACCATTTAAGGTGATGATATTTAACTTTCCCATTTATTATAGCATCTTTCTTGATAGCCATAGAATTACCGTATGAGATTCATTTCTCCTTCTACCTGCCAATGCATTAAATTCCCTCATAATGGAGCCATTTATAGGATTCAAGGTGATGTAATGAAACTAATTCAACAATAAAGTATAATAGAAGAAATATATCCAAATATGACTAAAATATATCAGAATATATGATAATAGACAAGCCACTTCGAGGGGGAAACCTCCAAAAGCTTTAATAAGAGTAAAATTCACAATATGATGATAAACAATTACCCTCTACCTCCTATATATAGTCTATCTAGGCCATGGTTACTCCATAGGCCGACCTACTAACCAAATGAATGCATAGAGAAATGTGATATAACATCAAAGAGGGATAAGTAAGCCACAAGTAGGCTATTCCTATCCTTATACATGTGATAGGTTAGGGCCGAAGCATGCCCTTCCCCTTCAAACCAACATTGTCCTCAACATTGAACAACTCTGGATGTTATTGCAGAAAAGCTTCACCTTCCCACATTTCATCTTCACTACTTAGGTTATTCCACTTGATTATAAATTCCCTAATCTCTCCAGTTTTCAACCTCTTAGTATGAGTTTGGAGGATCTTCTCTGGTTCCAAAATGACTCATCCTTCTCATCTAGTTTTGGGAGTTTTGTCTGGGCTGAAATGGTCTATCTAATGAACTTCTTCAACTATGAAACATGAAATACTGGGTGTATGCGAGATGAATGAGGTAACTCAAGATTATAAGCCACACTTCTAATTTTCTATAGAACATGATAAGGGCCATAATACTTAGGAGCAGGTTTGTTGTCCTTTTTCTGTTACTTCAAGGAAATCTACTTATAAGGCTGAAAATGAACAAATACCCAGTCACCCACCTCAAAATTTCTCTCACTACAGTGTTCATCTACTTTTGGCTTCATCCTATTTTGTGCCAAGGCCAAATTCTCTCTCAAACTAACCAAAACCTCTTGTTGATGTTGAATGAGCTCTTCCACATTTTGAACCTTGGTTTGCACCTTTAATGAAGAAGTTATCGAAGATGGATGGTAGCCATATAGTGCTAGAAATGGAGACATTTTAGAATAGGTATGGAAAGATGTGTTATACCACCATTCTAAAAATGGTAGCCATTTAACCCAATATTCCTATTTATCTGATACAAAACAATGGAGATACCCCTCTAAACATTTGTTAACCACTTCTATTTGTCCATCAAATTGGGGGTGGTAAGATGAGCTATGAGCTAGTTGAGTACCCAAATAGGAAAATAGTTCAGTCCAAAAATTACTAGTGAAAATAGGATCATGATCACTTACAATTATTTTGGGGATTCCATGTAATTTCAAAACTGATTCCAGAAAAATAGATGCTACTGTACCTACTGAAAATGGGTGTGAGAGAGCACAAAAATGGGCATATTTTTTAAGCCTATCCACAATGACCAAGATAACATTCTTACCTTCAGAACAAGGCAACCCTATGATGAAATCCATGGAAACCTCCTCCCACTTTTGACTAGGAATTGCTAATGGTTGTAACAGACCTGGGGTCTTAATTGTCTCACCTTTATTCTATTGGCATATCAAGCATTCTACCACAAAATTTTATACATCTCCCTTGAAGCCTTCCCAAAATAATTCTTTCTTAATTTGGTGATATGTTTTCAAGAACCCTGAGTGTCCCCCAATTAGAGATGCATGCAACTCCATAAGAATCTTATGCTTAAGCTCAAAATTTTTGCACAAGTATAACCTACCCTTATACCATAGGACATTAGCTTTCCATTCAAATTTGTTAGAGGCTAAAGTACCTTGCTAGAGATTTTGAATCAGAACCTATGTATCCTTGTCTTGCTTCTATTCTAATCTAGCTTCATCCACCCAATCTGATTGCAATATGGATATTACACAAAGTAATGCTTTTGTGGATGTATCTCATCTGGATAGTGCATCTACTAATACATTATATTTACCCTTCTTATAGATGATTTCAAAATCATAACCCAACATTTTGGTTACCCACATTTGTTGTTCCTTAGATGATAATCTTTGCTCCAAAAAGTATTTGAGACTATCATGATCAATTTTCACCTTAAATTGTCTACCCATCAGATATGGCCTCCATTGTTTAACTACATGAAGAATAAACATCATTTATTTCTCATAAACAAGTTTTTATAGATTCTTACTTTTGAATTGATGACTCTCAAATGTAATGGGTCTTCCTTCCTGCATTAGTACCACTCCCAACCTAGATCCAGAAGCATCATATTCAATAGTGAATGTCTTTGAAAAGTCTAGAGTATCCAAAATTGGAGTGGTGCACATAGCTACTTTTAGTTTCTCAAATGCTTTGGTGGCAGCATCATTCCAATGGAAGGCATCCTTCTTTAGCAATGCAGTGAGTAGAGCTGCTATGTTTCCATAACCTTTCACAAATCTTTGGTAGTAACCTGTTAGTCCTAGGAACACTCTGAGGTTTTTGAGATTTTTTGGCATGGGCCATTCCATCATAGCTTTGATCTTTAGGGGATCAAATTTGACACCTTCATGGGAAACAATGTGACCTAGGTACTCTACCTCTTATACTCCAAAAGCACATTTGGATGGCTTTGCATAAAGTTGATGCTTCTCCAAAACTATCAACACCTATTTCACATGTTGCAAATGTGATTCCCATGTCTGACTATAAATCAATATGTCATCAAAGAAAACCAACACAAACTTCCTTAAAAAAGGCCTAAAAATAGTGTTCATCAAGCTCTAAAAAGTAGATGGTGCATTTGTAAGACCAAAGGGCATTACCAAAAAATCATAATGGCCCTCATGCATTCTAAAAGCAGTTTTATGAACATCTTCATCCTTGATTCTAATTTGATGGTACCCTGAGCGAAGGTCTAATTTTGTGAAATAACTAGCACCATGAAACTCATCAAGTAAATCATCAATTACTAGAATAGGAAACTTATCTTTGATGGTGTACTTGTTGAGTTCCCTATAATCTGGGCACATCCTCCATGTGTCATCCTTCTTTTACACCATGACCACTGGTGACTTTGGCTATGCCTAATGATCCCTGCCTCTAGCATCTCATGGTCCATTTTTTTGATTTCACTCTTTTATGCATATGGATATCTATATGGTCTAATATTTGGTGGTTGACTCCCTAGAAGTAGTTGAATGGCATGATCATCTTCTCTTATTGGTGGTAGTCCTTTTGGCATGGCTCCAACAATAGATGGGTGATCATCAAGAATCATCTATAGATCAGGATGTGTAGATGCTTGTGTGGGTTGAACTTTTATGGAACATAATCATGAAATAATTCCTTCTACCCCCTTTTTTGGTATCTTGGTCATCTGATGTGAACTGACCAATTGTGGAGATTTTTCCTGTAATCCACATAGTTCAATTTTCCTACCTTCAAAATGAAAGTGCATGAATAGTTCCTAGAAGTTCATCTCAATGGTACCTAAGGTTGTGAACCATTGGACTCCCAAAACAATGTCTATGTTACCCATGGGAATATAAAACATAAGAGAATTGAGATTGTACTCACCCATAACAAGCTTAATACTATGGAATTTTCTTGAACAATTAATTGTGCCACCATCTACAATCATGACTTGAAATTCTGGTGTTGGGTCGATGAAACAACTCAATTGAGTGGCCAACTTATGGTTGATGAAGTTATGTGTGATCCCTGAATCAATCAACACTATCACCTTCTATTTCTTGAGGAAACCCACCACCTTAAGAGTTTGTGGAGTGCTAATACCTATAAGCGCATGACAAGAGATTGTAGGTTGGGAATTTTTATGTAGCTTTTATATCTCTTCCTTATCATCATTGGAGGTGTCATCTTCTTCTTCATCTTCATTAGATCCCTCAATGTAGAATAACTTCTTCTCCACACATCTATGTCCTTTGCTCCACTTGCTGTCACAACTGAAACATAATCCTTTTGCACGCTTCTCTTCAATTTGCTATGGGGTCAATCTGGTAGGTGGAGGAAATGTTAGTGTCGATATGTTATGATCTTTGAAGTGAGTGAATGGCTGATTCTTATTGGCTATGAATTTTTCCTTAGGTCTTTATGTCATGATAATAGAATCAAAAATCTTAAGTGGATTTAACATGCATACCTCATGTTGAATGTGGTCCTTGAGTCCACCCAAAAATAGGTCATTCAAGTTCTCCTTAGAAATTATCTCCACCTATAAGGATAGGTTCTAAAAATGATGAATATAATCCTTGACGAATCCAGTCTATCAAAATTTTGCTAATTGGCTAAAGTAATTCTCTATCACATTATTGCCATATTGTAATTGCAACTCCTTTGTAAAAACTAACCAAGTGACATTGAGAGTCATCTTTTCATTTTGAGCACACAACCATCGATACCAAATGAATTGATCAGGTTCAAGATACAAGGATGCCATGGTAACATTTTTTCTACTTGGGATCTGATGTAGATCAAAAAAATTCTCCATTTGGTTAATCCAATTGAGTGGATATTTTCCATCAAATTTGTGCATATCCACCTTTGGTAACAGGTTCCTTTGTGGCACTATAGTTAGATTTGAAGTAGATTGGCTAGGAGAACCACCCTAGTGGGGTTTTGAAATATCATTAGTTGGATGATTTGAATAATTATTTTTCAAATTTTTTATGATATCTACCAAACTATCTTGTATGGATTTCATATTAGATTGTATGCCTTGCACCTCACTCTGAATGCCTTGCACACTATAGTCAAGTTGGCTCACTTTATGATCTATGTCAGAGAACCCTAGTATAAAGGGTCTATTACATCCCCCTTCTAACTCCATCTCTTCCTTGTTTGGATTTTTACCTGGAGTTTCAACACCCTTTCCTTGGCCTTGAGTTTGTGGACCTACCATAAAAGGGCTTTATGATGTCAATCCTGATTGGCACTTTTTGACCCAACTTTGACCAAGCAATTTTGGAATTATTTCAGACTCAAATCAGAACATACCAAGAACATAACATAGCCAAATTTTTATAATCTTTCCAAAAATGCAAATAACTCTAAATTTTTTTTTGAATTGCGCACTATAGAGAAATTTTATGAAAAACACTAAAATAGAGATAACTTTTGTAAAATAGATCCAAAAAATATGAAATTTTAATGGAAGATTAATTTAATTATTTCTCACCTCTAGTAAAAATTTTTTAGATATTTTCACAACCATTTTTTAGATATATCCAAATTTTAAAAATTAGGTTTTCGCCCACAAGATTGCCCAAATCGCAGCTCTAATACCACTTGTAATGAAATTACTTCAACAATAAAGTATAATAGTAGAAATATATCCAAATATGACTGAAATATATTAGAATATATGATAATAGACAAGCCACTTCGAGGGGGAAACCTCCACAAGCTTCAATAAGAGCAGAATTCACAATATGATGATAAACAATTACCCTCTACCTCCTATATATAGTCTATCTAGGCCATGGTTACTCCATAGGCTGACCTACTAACCAAATTAATGCATAGATAAATGTGATATAACATCAAAGAGGGATAATTAAGCCACAAGTAAGATATTCCTATCCTCATACATGTTGGAATTGTTTATCATCATATTGTGAAAAATTCCAAGACTATGGTGTTTAAAAGTTTCCTACTCCTAAATCTTTGCCCAACATTCCATTCCTTGAATCTCAACATCTTAATTTTATCATTAATTTAACTTGAGGTTAAAATGGGAATTCTAAACTCATTGGGAACATTCCCCCTAATCTCTTAGATTTTGCTGATGATGAGTCCAATGAGATTAACTTAAAAATTAAAACTTTTGATCCTTCACCTCACCTCATATCATAGCTTCCTTCTTCCTTATAGCCTCATTCTTGTAAGCCTATTTGTGATGATATTCCCATAGTCTTGACCAAGACTAACCATTGTATTCACTACATTTCCTCAGATGATAAGGTTATCCCTACTTATTTTATTGATATTCATACCCTAGATTATGATGATGGTTATTCCTTAGATGATCTATTCTTATGTGGTCTTGTCCAAGCCCTTGATTCCAAGATTATCTATTATCATTCTTCTTTACTTGATTCTTTTCATGTATCTTCCTATCTACCTTCATTTATAGTTCACAGTTTTAGTATTTTTCCTCTTTATTATAGGGTAGAGATGGTACAAACACCTCTAGTTTTTTAGGATCCTTGTAGGAGTATGATCATAGATCATGTTATGATCAGGCCTTACCACTTTTCTAGGCACCTTGATCATCATAGTTAGTTTACACTTGAGATTAGTGCAACCCTTATTAGACCTTCTATAGATCCCACTCCTCCTTTAGTAGAGTCCTTATTGAAGCCCATTCCTACTCCCACTATAGTTGATCCTCTTCTTACTCCCATTATAGTTGAGCCTATTATTGATGCTATTGTTGTTGAGTCTACCACTACTTCTCATCCCATTTCTCCTTCTATTAAGTCTAGTTTTATTCCTCTTCCATCACCACCTTCTCTTGGTGATGGTTTTATTCCCTTGCCTAAGATGGATCCATTTCCCACAAAATGGACTAACAAGTCTTCTCTAGCTTCTTCCACTCCTGTTACACCTCCTTATGTGATTGATTCTCTTAAGATCACTCACAAGCATATAAGTTTCTTACATAGGATATATAATCATTATTCTACCCATTATTATAAGTTATGATAGTATATTGATACTTTGTATCCTTCCTCTCCTTCCTCAAACAAAACCATGCCTCTCTCAAAGGTTCTACCTAAATATACACCTAATTATGGTGAGGTGTATTATATATGGCACTAATGTGGCACTCATCACACTGATCATTTCCATATCCTTCAGAAAATACCTTAAGGATAACCTTATAGATATTTTTAGACCTTCTTTCATGCCTCCCATAGGTTGTTCCCATTAGAAGGCTTCTCTTTCTTATCCCATGTCTCCACCTCTAGTGGTTCCATCCCATCCTATGGTCCCTTCATCATCTTCTATGCCTCCACCCATAATTCCTTTACCTATGAACCTTTCCTCACCTATGGATCCTTCTCCACTAGTGATTCCTACATCTCTCATAGATCTCACTTTCATGCATTCTCCTGAGCATCCCTTGCCTACTTGCCCTCTTTAGCATGATCCTTTGAGTATTCCTACTATTTTAGTTGAAGATATTAATAGACAAGTATTTTCCCAATTTTCATTGAAGATTGATGAGACATTAACAACACTTCATATCCATCTTCATAGATATTTATTTGATATCTTGCATAATGTGTGTGGGTAGATTTATCAGTATTTATGAGCACATGCATGGTGACTTTACATTTAAATTTTTATTGGATGTATTCTCCAAAATAAAAATTTATCTATTTGTTATATCATTTGATACTCTGTCAAATTCATATTTTTGTTATATAGTGGTCTTACCTTTTGTACTATATATTGCTTACATTTTCATTTATATTTGTACATGATTGTCTTTGATTATCATTATCTTCTCTTTATTTCTTCAATTTTTCTCAAAACTCTCTTCATATGTCTTCATGTTTGTTTACTCTCTTATCTCTATTTTTTATAGATATTTATCATTGTGATTTGGTTATACAAACCCTATTCCCTTTGGTCTTTATCTCCTTTAACCATGTGATCAGTTAGAAAACAATGTATCTCATTATACTTTCCTTTTCCCAATCCACTTTTGGATCTCCTTTTTCACTTCTTTTTTTGTAAACTAAGCATATACACAGTTGATACTTGACATCACATGCTAGTTCATTATTAAGCCTAAGTGTCTTAGTCAATTTTGTCTTTAGTTACTTAGCTTAATTTAGCCTTATTATAAATCTCATTGATGTGTATCACTACATCTCTCATGATTGGTCATTCCAATTCCATATGTAGGAGGAATCTTCAAAATCCATAAAAAGTTAAAATCCATATTAGTTTACAAAAGGCAATGATATAAAGGCAAAAATATTCTTAAAAGTTAAATCACACTAAAAGATGTGATTCAAAGCACATCTCCTTTTTTTAGTTGAAGCTCAAACTCCACAGTTGGCCTCATGATGGATCTAAGGTCCTTTGGGGTATAGTAGGTTAGTATATTAGAAAAGGAGAATAAAAAACCTTTTAGTGCTACCTACTTTTTCATGTAAGTACCCAATATTTGTAATGAACTAATGGCTCTATAAGGGGTCCTAAGGAACAAGGAAAACATTGCAGGAAGGTAGGTCCATTTTAAATTTTCTTGTACCAATCTAAACTCATGGGTTGATCCTAGTAGTATGCTTATCTACCTACAAAGATTTGTGTTTATAGTGAAAAGGTTTCCTTTCTACATTTATGGTCACTAGTCCTTTAGTGTCTTCCCATGTCCTTAGTATGCCTCTTGTCTCCTAATGTATTCTCATAAGATGCCTAAGTCTCAATTTTTACACTCCCTTTTTCATTACCTGTATCCCTCATATTTCCTCTTGAGAAATATTTCTTTATCTATTGATCATTCCCCTTGGGATTTCATTTGTGAGTTACTTTGTAAGACCATGGATAGGACCCAACATTCCTCACAAATTACCACCTTTTTCCTTATTATTACCCACATCCTTTATTACCCAATTATCATAATTTTTCCACCCTAGTGGTGTTATCTTTATGAGTTGTAGTGTAATACCATGGATAGGACCCATCATTCCTCACAAAATTTTCCAATAATACAAGTCACAAATAAAATTACATGTGTCAAATATGAGATGTGATTATTATAAAGTTACATGTCATTGACATGCTTTTCATCTTGATTTAATATGTTTTTATTCTTAATTCCTTTCTCTTTCACTTTTATCTTCTTATTTTATGAGTGCATGTAAAAATATAACCATTTATTAAATTTTCATACTTCCCATCTTGAATTAGTGTGATCAATTTAAGACCAATATTTTACCATTTTTTTTCTCTTATACTTCCCAACATGATTTAGTATAGTTGATTGACTTAATTGATTTATTTTTATACCATTTTTGCCCTTTTACATGCCTTCCATTTTATTAAATTATTTTCATAATTCCCAACATGATTTAGTATGATTTTTCTTGTCTTAATTTGAAGCAAAAGTCTCTCACTTTGGTTTAAAAACAAATTCCTTTTTACCATCCCTTGGTTTTTTATATACTTAGTCATTTTCTTGTTATTACACATTTCCCAAATTGAAATAGTTTATAGTAAATTCTTGATTGATTATATTTTACCAAGCCTTTTTTTTGTTTTTTGTTTAACCATTCATGTGTTCTACATAATGCTAGACAAGAAACCACATCTCATATATTTTCTACAACATATACAACAACAACTAAATACATATGCTAGAAATAAATATATCAAAAGCATCCTAAACCACAACCATAATGATGATAACATACACAATCAACATCAATATGAAAAAAAATGATATATATTATATATATATATCATAAGTTTTGATACAACAAATACAACCATATACAATGCTCTAGCTCTATGGTTGGGTTGCATCCTATCTATCTCATCGCCTAGCTACACTACCTACCAAGGCATTGATTTGACTCCTTTGAATATTACACTATAAGAAGGTTATTCAAGATCTCAATCCATCTACTTGTTCCTCTATATGTTCTGCTTGTGCTTGTACCTATGAAAATTGGGATAAGGTTACTATGTGTGTTGCTCTCTCATGATCTTGCACCTGTATCATATGGGTTAGGGTTCCTGTATATGTATGTGTCATATGCATCACAATAGATAGATGCATAACTCTCTCCTCTACTAGGTATTTCTATGCTCATATCTCTCCTATACCCATCTCTATTGGTTTCTACATCCCCTCTCTCTATGCTCATATTTTCCTTGCTACCTCTCCAACTAATTTAAACCAGCTCACCTAAGCCACGATAGATGGTATACTAGGGTCCTCTAATGAAGTAGGGTCATATGGATATAGAGTCTCATCTATGATGTCATGGAATTCTCCCCTCATAAAGGACCCCCATATCTCCTCCTCATCCTCATCCATGCCTACAAAATCACACCTATATATATATATTAGATCATTGTTAGATCTCACAATATATATTTACCTCTAGTATTTATTTTAAAATAAAACTTTAATCAATAATTTAATCATATTTATTACCTATCTATGACTTGGCCTCTATGGTTTTGCCATCTATGTAACCACCTAACATAGTTTCTCCATTCGTGCAGCTTCCAAGCACCTCTTCTATAGGTCACCTCCTTAGCTCAAATATCATTGTCATGGCTCACATCCAACTCAGCCTATAACTGAGTGGCATATCTATCATCCAAATCTACTTTGGCTCACTTTTTATGTCATAAAGTATAGTTATAGTCTCTAATATCTCTTGCTCTTCTTACCTCCATTAATATCATGTCTTTGGTGGTCACTAATCATCTCACTATAGAGCTAATAGTGGTATCTCTAGTTCCACTACCTCCACACCCCTCTCTACTTACTCTAATCCCCATTGTGCTCACCTAATTTATGTTCACTCATGATGTGGTATGAGAATCAACCTCATAATTGGTGGCCCTAATCCCCTCCTCCCCTATGGCTCTTTTACATTCCAATCCCATTGCTCAGGCATCAATATTGATGTCACTAGATGAGATAAGCCCATCTATCTTGGTACCCATGCTACTGTATGTGGATCCCTCCACCAATTGAAGTCTCTAACGACCTCTATTCTCACTGTAGATTATGTAACTATGTATAATCTTAGACATGTAGTTACTAGATGCATATATGGATACCATACTATGTCCACACATCTCACCATCTATAGCATTGACACATGGGACATGACCCATGCTACCTAGTCCTCTCTCTATCTTTACACTCAAGGAAAGATATCATTGACTACATGGGGCAAACCAAATAATCTATACATGGGAAACTTCTCATATATCTAAGCCATCAGTAATATGATTAGTCATATCGACTTCTTCCCTCTAACCAAAAACTCATACATATCATGCATGAGTTAGACCCAAATAATAGAGATGAGATCATATAGTACTACCTCCTCTAAGATCATCCTACTCAAGGATACCATGAATAGTGGTACCTTGTCATCTAAATTATAACATAGCACTCACTATGTCATAAGTTATATCACAACCTTCCAAATATATAGAATATATGATGCATATACATCAAACATACTAACTCTCCTACCTACCAATATTGTCTCTAAGCCTATAACCCACATGGATAAGGATATCCTCTCCTCCATGCTAACTATTATACCTATAGTCATCAGTGCTCCTACTATTGATAGCCCTAAGATGACATGTACATCATCTATAGTGATAACTACTTCTACCACATCCCCATCCACCTCCCATTTGAAGGTGTTAGTCAATCATTCTTAGAATCTAAGGAAAATGACTAACAGATCTACACTCAAGGGAATCTTACACATATTAGCTATCTCTCCTAGGCCTATAGATTCTAGTCTAGCTCTATCTTCTATCGTCAGATGCTCTAGTAAATATGATATCTAAGACACATCTACCAATCACCAAAACTTGTGTCATCCTTATAATAAGAAAACAACAAAATATGTATTAGATCATCCATGACATGTACAATAAAAATACATTATTTTTATAGTTTAAATTAAAAACAAGCTTAAATTGCTTTAATTCATTCATTTTTACCTATTTTTAGCTTACTTGGTCCCGTTTGCCATTACTTAGTCATTTCAGGCCATTCTAGCCTTCTTTCAACCTTTTGCATGCATTTCCATACCATTCTAATTCTTTGGTCAACCTAGTTTGACCAAAATTTCCCTATTTTTGGCTTGGTTGACTTAAAAATATAGGTCAACCCTCTTCTTTTCCCTTCCCTAGTACTACATTGTCATTCTAGACTTTTTGAATCAGTTGGCAAAACTATACTAGGTTGGCAGTCTATAAAACATACAGGGTTGGCACATACCTACTAGGTTAGTAGTGTGGAATTTTCTCCCTTTTAGCCTATTAGGTTGATTGGGTTGACCCAATTGTTTTTTACTACCAACCCCTTACATTTTCCTTAAAAAGTGCCTTATGGCAGTTTTCTCCCTAATTCTTTCAAACCCATTTCCCATCTTGGTTTTTTCTACCTATGAGATCTAATTTGGCTTCATTTTGACATCTAGAAATGCTAAAAATTATTCTTTTCTAAAAATAAACTCAATTCATTAAAATAATCCAAAATCAGCTTAAGATTCATAGTTGCATACCTATAGTGTACTCACAATTGCTCTTGGAGCTCCTCCTCGTATATCTTATTGTTTCCTCATCATTTTAGCTCGTTTGGTCTCTAGATCTCTTTTTATCTCTTTCACAAGTCAAAATAACCAAATTACTTGTCTTTCTTGCTATTTAAAAACACTTTTCAAATTTTGAATTCTTAAATTATTTTCAAGTAAATTCATTATTTTGCTTATATCTTTGTTTCTATTCATCCATTTTTAAAACCGTAAAATGTGTTAGATTCATGATGAAGTAGAGAATATTTTTCACTATCATATGCCTATATTCTATAAATTTTGTTTATTGGCTATTTTTTGCACCAACTTATATAGGTTTACCTAGTATGTTTCACATTGGACACCTTCACATCTCTTACCATTTAATTATTTATATATAAAACTAAGGTAATTAAAAGTATGTATTTTTTAATTCTATCATTTACTTTATCTTATTTTCTACTTCTTCCCTTTTTTTAACGTAAATGTTGTGTGTTATCATGTTCTATTTCCTAAAGCACCATCTTGTGTTGCACTCACGTGACATGTGATGAGTTTCAAGTGGGGCATATGTATACACATAATATTTTCAAACTTTTATCACTTAATAACACTTTGTATCTTGAAATATCCCATTCAGTCTTGATCTCTCTAAGTACACACCTTAAGGGGTGCACTAGGAAAGGGTTGTGCAAACCATCACTACTTCATAAGATTATTTTCCCTTTTTCCACTTCTAATCTACATACTTCTCTCCTAAAACCATTTAACCTAAGGTTATTCTTCTTAGTTGTACCCATTCTATTCATTTTTCATACTTTATCCTTATTATTCTTTCCTTGACCCACTTTCACTAGTTGATTGTACTTGGTCAACCCTATACAATTTTCAACCTTTGATTAATGTACAGGGTCGACTAGGCCAACCCTATACTATTTAGGGATATTTTTCACTTAGAGTTTTATTATCCCTTTGGCTGACCTAGGTCAATACCTAGTGATTTATCTTCCAAAAACATACAAGGTTGAGTAGGTTGACCTATGTATAGATGACATATTCAAAAGGACTTAAGGTAAGAACCACCTATATGTAAAAGTTCATTTCCAACCATTTGAGAATAGAGAAGTGAATAAGAATAAGTGTGAATAAACATCTGCTTATTGACCATTATACTTGAGAAATAAATCTTAGGGTTCCATACTTTATTTGGTGATATGGCTCTTATCTTATGGATAAGTCTTTTGGATGCATATATAGGTTATGTATCCTAGAGCTGATTTATCTTTGTTATCCTTACATACCACAATAATCTCTTGTGAAAGACCTTGGCCAAAGGAGAGATTGAGGCTCAACAGGTTTGTCTTCAAGGTAAGTATTCCTAACTTCATTTATCCTTTGTAAGAGTATATAGATAATGCAATTATGCTTCTCTCCCATGCATTAGGATTTTTTAGACATTGACAACAGTATATGTCTTATATGCATGTTTAGTTTTTTTAATTTTATTTCTAGCCCCTAATTTGTGCCATAGGATTTGGTGTGCACTAGATTATATTTACTTTCTTGTTATTATAATAAGTGAAATATTAAACCTAGTAATTTTTTAGGGTTATTGTTTGATTGTGTTAGACTGTGGGCTTTAGAACCCTTCCTAGTATGGTGTATTATGACAAGTGTTTCCCTAATCAGGTCTAGTGGATCCCTATATTGGTCATGCTCCTACTTAACAAATTTATTCCCAATCATAAGTGTATGTATTCTCTATCTTCTCTGATCTAGGATTTATTTATAGACATGATGCATTTCTAATTGTATATAAAATCCATTTCCCCATTAGCATAGGGAGGTATATGTGCCCTTCCCTATCCAAAGCCAAGTGTGTAAATTTTAAGAAGACTCAGATGACCTTAAGAGATCTCAATGTAAGGCCATTTTATGATGTGAATGGTAGCATTATTATCATATTGGGGATAAAAACATAGTCCCATGTTCCCTACTATGAATATTTTTGGGAATACCTACAAGATGAAGAGGAAGTGAGACTAAAAGATTATTCCAAGATGACACTCAAATAGATCAAAGTTTATAACATGGAACCGGTCCCTCAGGACTTAATAGATGATAAATCTCTAGTGGATAAGGTTTATGATGATAAAAAGATCTTTGTTAA